>CATNEM010000024.1:1205000-1372500 GCA_950096795.1 Macrostomum cliftonense
CTAGGTTCATTTTTTGTGCCATAGCATAGGGATGCTAGAGAATCTTGACTTTGAGAATTGCATCTTAAAATTTGATAGCCTATAGGATACAATTTTGCATCCTAATGCTTTAGTTTCTCATATTAAAAAATAGAATACCTTGTAAATAAGACTTCTAAAAATTGTATCCGAAACCCTAAAATGGCATCTTAAAATTAAGAACATGATAGTATTTTGCATCCTATGCCCAGCAAAAAAATAAAGCCATACTTAGAGACATGGCAGCCGTGTCTATAATGCGAAAGCTTATAGGTATGGCAGCCGTGTCTCTAATGTTGACTAGGACCAAACTTATAGACACGGCCGCCGTGTCTATAATGTAAAAGCTTATAGACCCGTTGGCCATGTCTCTAATGTTGACTAGGACCATACTTAAAGACATGGCCGCCATGTCTGTAATATTTGAGCTTATAGACACAGCAGCCGTGTCCCTAAAAAAGAAAGCTCCCACACTGGAGACACGGTGGCTGTGTCGATGGGAGCCTGCATGGTGGCCGTGTCTATAAGTACTCCGAAAAAAAAAAACCCAAAATTAAATATTGTTAAAAACTTATGCACAGTTGACTAAATAGTTTAGAAATTTGGTTACTTTGATAATTAACCTTTGATATATTGTCTTTAAAATCTAGTAACTTTGTCAAGTTTAAATTGGAGTAGCCATTTTAAGCTGGTCCGCTTGTCAACTACTAGTTAACAAAATAGCTAGCAGTTGATAAAGTGACTAGCACCCAGATTTCAACAAAAAACCCTGTTGTCTAGTGATAAAAATCAATGTTGCTGAAATAGTCCTAGGACCTATTTGTTGACAGATAGAAAGGTAAAAGTTGCAAAAGAGCTGGGGTTTTTTTGGATAGGAACAAGATGCAAAATTGCATCATGTTCTTAATTTTAGGATACGATATTAGGGTTTGATATACAATTTTTTAAAAGTCCCATTTTAAAAGGTCTTATATTGTGAAGATTAAAAAAAACCAGAATGCAAAATTGCATCCAATATTGAATTTCAAGATGCAATTCTCAAAGTCAAGATACTATAGCATCTCTATTGCACAAAAATAAACCCAGCAAAAGAGTTTTATTGCTAAAGTAACTAGAAACAATATATTATGACTGTTATAATTGAAATCAGAACTTTATTAAATTTAAAATGTTTTTTTGTTAAACAGGCATCATGACTCATGGCATGACAAAATTGCAAATGATGAGACAAAATTCAGATCATCCTGTAAACTGATAGATAGGATGGTTTTAATTTTTTCCCAACATTTATCCAAGTCAGAGATTTCCTAAAGTCAGAGACCAGAATTCAGAAATGACAGAAAGCTGCTTAAATTCCCTATGAGGCTACAACAGTAGGGAATTTCAGTTCTTACTGTGATTGAAATGAATGAAATGAAATTGGCACTTGGAATAACAAACCATTGGAATAATGACCCCGGCATCACGAAATTCGGAATGACAGGACGAAATTCAGACCGTCCTGTCAGCTGACAAGGCAATCCTGGCGAAAGAAACCAGAATATAAAAAATACTAGGCCTACATAGTACATAGGGTTTCCAGTCGTTTCGTCTGCCGCCAGTTCGTCTGCTGGGCAGACGAAATGACTTTCACATTATAAACAGTTCGTCTGCCGGCGCAACCAATAGCAACAAGCCAGAAATTTGCTCCCCTTCCTCTACTCACCCCACCCCACGCACCCACCTCACTTCCCCCACCACGTCTGAGGGGTTTACAGCCTCCAGCTTCTGCCCTTAAGATCTTAACTAAATTTAAAGGTTTGGGACATCGTTATAGTTAATCTTATTTCTGATTACAACAACTGAAAACGTAATTCATATCACTGTCGCATCCATCACAATTACCTGCAAAATTTATAATGACTGACAAGTGCGCAGTTTGTCAGAAGCCAGTAAGTTTTCGACAACAGGCCCTGCAATGCGATTGTTGTGAATCATGGCAGCATCGACTTTGTGGCACTGGCATCAGCCAGATAGAATATCGAGCGATGATGAATTCTTCTTTTAACTGGCTTTGCTCGAGCTGCAGTGGAAACAATCTGGTGAGTGTGCACACTATATAGTATTATTTTGCATTATATGGCTGTACATGTACCTTTTTAGAAAAAGCGTATGTGCGGAGAGTATCAATTTGTGAACTGTGTTGAGGGCGTGGGGTGCGTGGCCTAAACTGGTCTGTTCGCGTTTTTAGAGTGTATAAAAATACTTTTAACACTCGCAGGCAGACAACAGTGCTGCCAACGCTCGCCGCGCCGCTGATCCGCCAGCAACTGTCAACGCCGGCCGCGCCGCCGATGCGCAAGCAGCTGCCAACGCTGCCAACACTCTCCATGATTCCACTCCTCTCGCCGGAATGCCGCAGTTGCAGGTGGAGCCAGAGCAGTTCCAGTTAGAGCCTGGCATTAGTAAACGTGGCGGTGACTTATTGGTGTCCTCTCATGGCTACCTTCTCGGGAGAAATGGAGGTAAAGGTGGCTGCATATATTGGAAATGTATCGTTCGAAATGACGCGTTGACTTGCAATGGCTCTGTCAAACAGAGTGTGGATGGCTCTTTTCATGTAAGCCGAGCACATGTATGCCAGCCTGACAGGGCTGCTGCCATCAAAAGAGAGATCCAGAGCGATGTAAAGAGTGAAGCGAAGCGTTGCCGATTCAAACCAGCGGCGGAGATTGCTGAAAGCGCCCTAATAGCGCGCGCTCTGCGAGGTGAGCAGGGTGCTAGTCTTCCAACAGTTGAGCAGCTGGCTAGAAATGCCAATCGATTTCGAGCAGGAAGTCAGCCCCCACACCCACATGATCTTCGATTTGAGCTACAAGAGCATGCGCTTCCAGTCAACTTTGTTAAATCGGATGTCACAGTAGACAGAACTCATAAGCGCCATTTGATATTCGCCACCGACGAGCAACTAGCAATACTGGCAAGAACAAAGCAATGGTTCCTGGACGGAACATTCTTTGTTGTGAAGAGTCCATTTATGCAACTTTATTCCGGTGAGTGAGAGACATCGAATTAATTTTTTATTTGTCCATCGACAAGTTCTCCTCTCTCTCTCTCTCTCTCTCTCTCTCTCTTTCCCTTTCCCCTCTCTCTCAGGCGCGGATCAAGGAATTTTTTGAGGGGGGGGGCCAAGCCAAATGACTACTAAAATAACCTCAATTTTTCACCCTGTCCTTTGACAAAGGGCTTTAAAACTGCTTTTTTCTTGACTTTTGTTGAAAATGTCCAATGCAAATTTGGGTGAAATCGTTGACTCATTTTTTTCTCACCACTGGGGGGGCCATGGCCCCCTTGGCCCCCTGAATCCGCCACTGCTCTCTCTTTCTCTCTCTCTTTCCCCCTTTCTCAGTGTTCTCCTTAATTAGCTTCGGACTGAATTAAATGGTTAAATGTTTTATTCAGAGTTGAAAATGTGCATGGCAATATGCCATTCTTTATGACAAAATATGAAATTTACAATTACAACGGTATCAATCATATTATTTTTTCAGTTCACGGCCTGTTGCGCGAAGGTGAAAAGGACAAGCAGGTGCCGTTGTGCTTCATCCTGATGTCAGGAAAATCGAAGCACGACTATGTAAAGGTACTGGAACAGCTGATCGAGCTGACCGGAACTCGACCCTCTGCAGCTGTCCTTGACTTCGAGGCAGCCATGTGGGAGGCTCTACATCAAACCTGTCCCAACGCTCAGCTGCAAGGATGCTCGTTTCACTTCGCGCAGAGCATTTTCCGAAAAGTGCAAGATCTTGGCCTCTCCGCGTCCTATGCAGCCGACAAGGAGACACGACTCTTCTGCAAAAAACTGATGGCCCTCATATACCTGCCGGCGCAGCACATCTACACAGCATTTGCAGCTCTAGTGGATTCTGCGAACACGGAAGCGTTGGTGCTGCTGTGCCGTTACGTCGAACAGACATGGCTGTCAAGCAGCGTCTGGAGTCTGGACGAGCTGACGGTCTACCGCCAAAGGGAGCGCACAAACAACTCGGTTGAGGGCTGGCATCTGGCCCTCAATCGCAGAGCTAGAAAGGGCAATTTAAATCTCTATGCCCTGGCAGACCTTTTGGCGCAGCAAGCGACGCTGGCAGTCCTGCAGGCTCAACAGCTGGAAGCTTCGGGTGGGGCCGCAAGGCGAGTGCGACCCGTCTACAGGCGCCGGGAGAAAAAGCTGAATTCGGCCTGGCGCGAGTTCGAGGGCAGCTCTCAGGAGGTGGAGGACATCTTGAATCTTTTGAGTTTCTGCGCCGAACTTACGGCCAAGTTCGTCAAATTGCCTACCTTCTGAGTGCTAGAAAACAAGTTGCGAACTTAAAAAATTCTCTTGGCTGCATTGTTATTTTATATGCTACAGACTAGATAGCGTCTTCTGTCGCTCCTTACATGCATATTATTATTTTTTTTTAACTTTTTGTCTCTTTGATAACGTTTTCTACCCTTTCTGTCTTCTATATTTTAAGTCGAATTTTTTATGCTTTATATTTTACTGCTCAGACGTAATTCGTATATACATGTAGCTTCATGAAAAAAACCCTAAGATGTATAAAAGTGCTATTCCCAAATTTATTCCATTTAAACTTCCATTCCTTTCCTTTTTCCGCGTAATGTATTAGCTATACCATCACAGCTGGCTGGCGAGAGAGATTTGCATCTCCCACATGCAGTGACTTCAGCTTTTAAGAGTTTGCATCCCCCTCGTTGCTGTGACCATGCTTATCCTCCACATTTGTTATTGTTAGCCGAAACCTAGAATTCGTAATTGCTCATGTACAAAAATATATTGTAGCTATTCCAGCTAACTATTATGATGCATGCAACTCACTAGCTAATTCAGGAAATGTCGCGTTAGTGTGCAGGATGCAAGAATTGTGATGCCGTAATCAAACTCGAACAATAACTGTAAATACAATAACAAATAAACAATTACCATACCAGTGACAAGTAACACCCAGATACCATTGAGATTGCGAGATTGCGCAATTCACTTGCTTTCAACCTCTTCTGCTAGGAGCATAATTATAGCTAGCTGTATTGTATTGATAAATGCATATTCAATTTTGACGTAACACACTCTTATTATTACACTCTATGAGTAGTCAAACGTTATTGTCTTGTAAGTTACGAGCGTACAACCCCCGGTTACCAACTATAATTACTGTCAAATAATAACTTTGTTTTTAATCCTGGCAGTCTATATAAATGGTTTGTTGATCACTTTATAAGAATATTAATTCAACCATGAAGAATAAGAAACTTTACGCTCGTATAACCTGGCATGGCAACCAAAAGCAACAAAAGTTACTGTATAAGAAATGTCAGAGACAATAAAACAGATTGGTGTCCAGGAGACTCCATAACAATCTTTACGTGGAGAGCGATCATTTTTCCGAATGCCTTTTTTCCGAAAAATTACGAGTGAATACAGTGTAGCTTTCTTATCTCATTAGCTAGTGCGAAGCACGAAGCCCGCGAGTGCTTCAGATATACATCTGATACATATGCATCGATACATGATGCATCTGATACATGTAACTGTATAATATAGACCGATTCGGTGATGCACTGAGTAACAGTCAGCCACGGGATAACGTATTTTCATCTGGACTGGACCATTCTTAAAACAGTATTAATGTGCCGTCTCTTGCGACTACACCACCCTGAAATTAAGACGTAGACAACTTGTTTATTTGACCAGTCAGTTTTTGAGCTCTTTTTTTGAGTTGTTTTTTGAGCTCCCCTGTTGCGAGCAATTACTATATAGGGAGAGCCCCAAACTCTTCTGTAACTTAGGCCATGTTATGAGTCAAACCTTTTGTCCAAGTCTGAGAATTCAATTCCCTTACCAGAGGTGTCTACCGCGAAAACATTGAGTCTTCATACTTTCCAGTTTAATAGCAAACTACTAAGATCGGGGCCCAAAAGCCTTCAAATTAGGAAGATCCGGGGGACCAACAGCAGGAGAGACAAATTAAAATTCTCCGCGCGTCGATAGTATTGTGACCACCTCCTCTTAGATTTGATTGGCTGGCAGACGAACTCATTTTCCTCTTCGTCCGCTAACACATTGTGACCACCTCCTCTTAGATTTGATTGGCTGGCAGACGAACTTGTTTTCCTCTTCGTCCGCTAACACATTGTGACCACCTCCTCTTAGATTTGATTGGCTGGCAGACGAACTTGTTTTCCTTTTCGTCTGCTGAGCAGACGAACATGCAGCAGACGAAACGACTGGCACCCGTACATAGAACCCTTTACTAGTTTTAGTTGTGTTGGTCCAGTAGAGCGGCGGCCTACGGCTACTGGACCCAACTGCAAAGTTTCTAGAGTGGCTGGCGCGAATCATCATACCCGCGAGGCCAAATATTAAATATTTAGCATTTCAAGACGAAAAACTTTAATTTAGAGACCAGAATAAGCATTAGCCTACCGAAAAAAAACTATTTTTCAAGGCGTTTCTGTTGATTTGAAAGTGAGTGAGTATTCTAGGAAGCCGGTCACTTTAACAAAAGTCATTCGCGCAGAATGGGAAACTCCAACTAAATGCATACAGTTCTTTTAATAGACTGGAAAGATAGTTTTGCTGAGTGGTTTAGAAAGCAGTTTAAATCTTTAGATGGAATAATATCGCCTGTTGTAATGCAGCCTCTTCACAAAAATCGGTTCTAGAACCAGATGTGACGGAGTCAATCAAAGTTTTAATAATTGATTTTGTTATAATGTGCGTTTCCACGAAATTTGTATGTATTTAAAAGTTTAAATGTGTAAAATGTAATGAAGAGCGAACTGAAGGCCGCAATTCAAATTCGGCTCTAAATTACTGGATCAAAAACAACGACGATAGAACTCTATGATTTTCGCCTAGCATAAGAATGCTTGCCAATCATAAGAGTTCGCAATGATTTAGCATTTCGATTATATTTAAACAAAAATTATTAATAAAGTATTTCGAAGCGAATATTTAGGGATTAAAACGCAAACAACTAAAGCAATTAAAACGAGCGTATTTAATGAAAAAGTATGTAACATTATGCGTTAGTGAATAAAATTTAAATAATATTTAATTCAATAAAGAAGATGTGCTACAAAAAGCTACGCCGCCCTCCCTCCCTCCCGCTCGCTCTCTCGTGCGCCGTCCCGCTGTCGCGCTATACCGCTCTCGCACTTTCTACGCTCGTATCTAAAGAATTCAGTTCGCACTCTCTATTTAAAGTTAAACGAAAAAATATGCGTCTAAAGAACTCGGCTTGTGATTTACGTCACACATAATAATTCTGATTCCAGAACCAGAATCGATAGGAAAATGAAGAGCACTGAATAGAACGAGTGCATTATAACCATTACATACATATAAAATGCATGTAAATCAGTGAATTATCATTAAATATTTTCTGTCTATGACTCAGAGCCGTAAAACTTTTTTTCGAATTTTAAAGCATGTAAAAAGTGGTCCTCAAACTAATTATGCAATATTCTGAGCCGTTTCGAGAAATTTTCTCGTACCATATTCCAGAACTAGAACCTGGTTCCGAACCGTGTTCGAAAAACGGAACCATCGATATGAAGAGCTTCGAACCGGTTCGGTTTTTCGAAGCAGCAATATGAAGAGGCTCATAATTTCCTTTTTGCTGAGTTGAGCGATCCATTTTCAAATCTCTTTCAGGCTGTCTGAGATGTCCTTCGGATTTTTGTTGACGAAATTATTGAAGCATCGCCGTTTGAATTCGTATATCTGACTTCCACGATTAAAGCGCGAGACTGCTTGACAATTATTTTATGATCTGCATTCTTTTCACACATAAATAATGTACATGTTTATATATTTGAAGCTACAAATACAAATGTACGCCCAAAAATCTATAATGGAATTGTAATTTTAGCACATATCGTCTACTGATTCTGAATCCTACACCATTTGAGTCTTGGTCCTGCAATCAATCCTGCTTAACGTTCGGTGCGATCCTTGATGAGGTTTTTACATATTAAGTATATTCAATTGCAAATTAATTCCAAAATTTGAGCCATGCACTCCACGCTGCTGGGCGAGCCGCTTTCTTCGCACCTAAAGTTAGTTACTTGTGCATGTACCAGGACATTCTCACTGTCAAAGGTAGTGAAGACTGATCTGCTAAGGCGTGCAAGTGGGGTCCTGCCTCAGGCCTCAGCCAACGGCTTGAGCAATACATGTTATATGAGAAATAAGCATTTTATTTACATGTACCTGCTAAGCGCATTTTCTTCGAGTGCACACGCTGCCTCTAAATGTACCACAGAAAAAGCAGAGAAATCAGCTTAAGGGAGGGGGAAAGGCGTACGTGGAGCTTTTCGCCTCGAAGGCATCAAGCGCAAGGCTTTTATTTGCTTCAGCATCCGGTAAAATTTCCCCTAGCGAGAGCGTCTAATTCTCCACTTCCTGAACTATAAAAAATGCGCCATGGCTTTTCGCGTCTTTGCTGCAGCTGTCAAGACTGACTGACAGCCTTATAAAAGTTACAAAAAGCGCTTTCCTTCCCTTTCTCTCCTTCCTTTTATTGTATTTCCTGTTATTCCTATCATCATTCACTCTTGCCACTCACTAAATTCCCTAGGTGGAATTGGTGACAGGAGGTGAAGACAGGGTCTTAACAGTTTGTTGTTTTATCATGAATTCAGCTTTTTTTTCTGGCCTACAGTATACTATGCTACTTTAAATTTGTCGCCGCAATAAAATTCGACTATAATTCACTGCCGAATCAAGCACTCGAAGGTCTTCATCGAGTATTTCAATGTGAGCACTGGACCGGAGTCGTACAAATAGTAGAATAATCCTCTGGCATGAGTCTCAAACGCATTCGGCGGGAACAAGTAAAATCCATTGGGATTAAAAAAAGCCGCACTTTCGGAACCAAAAGCCTGCGGACCTGTCTTGGGCACAGCTTCCTTCAGTGTAAGCATCATTGTCCTGATCAGGTGTGCTGAACTGCTGGTTGTTAGGCGAATAATTCAGATGAGTCAGCTGATCGACACTCGACCTGCTCGCGTCCAGAGGTCCCATCGAGGCTCTGTACTTGTCAGCCGCTCCACCGACCAAGAACGGAGCGTTCTCAGCCCAGTACCACGTGCCGTTCCAGTCGCTGAACTCCCATCGGACTCTCCACACTCCGGTCGCAGTGAGCTGATGAAGCCGGTCCAGTCCCATCCAGTAGTTCAGACTCTCGCCCTGACCGAATCCGCTCGCGTACTCCGACCAGCCTCGGTTGAAGCTGACGGAGTCGTCGACTCTGTGCTGGAACGTCGTCCAGCAGCTTGTCGGCGGCTTCTTGACCTGCATTGTGACCCACGGCTATGCGTTTCAGCATTACAACTCCTTGAAATACGCGTAATCATGATCAACGGTCCGCGTGACTCACCCAGAGCATCGGCAGAGTCGGGTCGCTGTCATGTCGGCACTTCCTGCAGGCGTCCGCGCTGCCCCGGTCGCACACGAGCAGGTCGCAGGTACCTGATGCAGAGTCGAATGAAGCTGCGTGAGCCTCGACAGCCACAGGATGGCTCAGACAGGCGATAAGGACATCAGCCTTGATCCTAGCGAGCAGCTTGTACTCGTTGATGTCGCCACGAAGCTGCTTCCAGGTCGAGACGGACTCGGACGGGGCCAGCGAGGCTCCGCAACCCCAGGGGCCGAGGCAAACCAACAGCAGCGAAGCTATGGTTCTTAGAAAAATCATTCTTGCTCAGCTGAAGGAATCGAATTTCAGAAAGAAAACTTAGGCCCTGCAGCAGCTATATCATGCCAGTTTTATAGGGCTTAGGGAAGCGCTCAGTCCACTAAAGCAAAGGGATCTCAGCCCACTAAAGGGATCTCAGCCCACTCAATGTAGCATCGTTGCTTAAAGAGGAAGCGATAGAATCGCTTTCTGGCAAGAATCATGCAAGACGCATCAAGCTAGGTGACTTGTTTTGTCCCAGCATCAGGCCAACTCACATCCGGTGTAAATTATTCCCAAAATCTTCCGTATACACTAAAAAATGAGGCGGCATGACATGCCAATCTGCTACAGTGTTTCTGCCTTTAGTAGGGTTTTAATGGTCTGTTTTACAAGCAAAAATTTTCACTAAAATTTTGTTAAGACTACAGTGAGTGAGTAAGTGAGTGAGTGAGTGGACGAGTTAGTGAGTGAGTGAGTGAGTAAGTGAGTGAGTGAGTGAGTCGGTGAGTGAGTGAGTGAGTGAGTGAGTGAGTGGGTGATTTCATGGGTGAGTGAGTGAGTGCGTGGGTGAGTGAGTGAGGGAGTGGGTGAGTGAGTGAGTGATTTCATGGGTGAGTGAGTGAGTGAGTGAGTGATTTCATGGGTGAGTGAGTGGGTGAGTGAGTGAGTGATTTCATAAGTGAGTGAGTGGGTGAGCTCATGAGCGAGTTTATGCGTAAATTAGTTCATGAGTTCAGTCATAAGTGAGTGTGTAATTGAGTGAGTGATTGACAAGATGTTTATCCACCTTATTTTTGTAGATTTGAATGTAGTTATTTTAACTATAAATCGACGAAAAAAAGCAGTGAAAGTTAAACTAAAGAACTTTAAATAAGTAATCGGTAGCAAAGCAGTGAGCGCTATCTTGTTTTTGATTTGTTTAAAATATTTTTAACAGCAATGATATGACTTATCTAGACAATCTACGATACTTCAAAGAGTTAAGACCGCTTTCTATAGAAAGCTCTGAAAGATACTTCAACGAGCTCAATTTTTAATAGACCAAAAACTGGCGGTATATAACAAAGCAAGGAGCTGGTATTTTTTCTCTCGTTAGCTGCATGGAGCCGGGAAAAATACTATTTATGGTTTTGCTCATGTTTATATATAAGCTGTATATAATTTCTCAAACGGCTTTGCACAATTGTCTTCAACTGCTAGAAGTGAAGTCATTGAAGATAATGAAGCCATCAGTTCATTACGTGATTTCGCTAACACTAATTGAGTTGGTTTCGTTAAACATTTTTGCTGTTGGAGTGACTTGTCCGCCACCTTTCAACGCTGAAGCCGGCAGGTGCATCTACGTTGAAGGATTGGAGAATTTCACTTGGTGTCAGGCTAGCCAGCACTGCTTAGCAATCGGAGGCGAACTGGTCAATCATTATGAAACGTTGAAATTGCTCGACCAAATGCCCAGCCTAGTCAGTACTGGCAGACTTTGGTACGGCTTGAGCGACCTGGCTGATGAGAGAGACACAAAACGCGCCGGCTGGCAGATGCTCAACGACAATGGGATTCTACCTCTAGACACGTCCCTTTGGTATGCGGGTATGCCTAGCAGCAATGGCAACCAGGATTGTATTGCTAGCTCCGCCTTTACGCGACGATTCATTGACAATGATTGCACCAATATGCGAGGATTTATCTGCGAATACGTTGATCATCAGCTGAATACTTTTGACCGCTGCAAGGTCAAGTGGAAGCGGATAGAGTTCAAGCGTACGCACTACAACCCCAGTAAGCAATACTGCTACAAGGATGTAACTGTGGACAGTTTGTCCCAGTGTCTGATGTCGGCCACGTTGAGTGAAAACTCTACTAGAAGAGTTCTGTACAACACTGCCACTCGAGAGTGCCGCCTTCTTCTGTTCACGGATGCTCAAGTGGACGAATGGATTGAGACTGGATCGGATTGGATGAAGTTCAGTCGTTAGTTTGATTCGGCTTCAAACCTATGAGGAATCAAGAAATGAAGTTACTGTTGTAGATGTTTGCTAATTTCTTTACTAGTGTACAAATTTACACATAGAAGACAAACTGAAGCATTAAATCGTTTGAGGTGGCATTGAAACACTCCGTCGGAATCTTTGATTCTTGTCTGAAAAGACACTTAAAGCTAAAGTGCAAACAAGGGAGCGCTCTAGAATGTTTGAAATTCACATATCAGGGCATATTGTGTATCAACTCCATGATTTATTCACTTCTCACTGTACATGTACGGCGGGCGAGAGGCTCAGCGGGCTAGCGTATCTGCCTTGTGTCCCACTGGTCCAGGTTCGACCCCACGTTGTAGGTTGTTTAGTTTCGCTGGAGCGGTTTGGTGTGCAAGCTCACATTAACTCGGCACCTTGTGCACGAATTGGTTGGGCTATGGGCCAGTTGCGCAATTTACGCACATGAGGGCAACCCCCAAGGCATAAACGTAGAGAGCCTACATTCCTGGAGCTACCGCTTGTACACCCTATGTGAGTGCGGGACTGAGTGTTACATGTATACTGAAATTCCGTTGCGCACCGTCTGTGTGTGTCTATGCCTTTACACCGTGTTTAGTGTGACCGAACGCACTTCAGGAACAATGTCGCCTCAAGAGTCAAGGTGCCTACAGCCCTCCGGCAGACTTAACTTACTTTTTTCTTCTCATAATCGAGGCTCAAACCCGTCACATTAAGACACACCATAAAAAATATATATAGCAGTCCCCGAATGCTTAGATTTTCTAGGGTGCCTTTTTGGCGATGTGTCGGGGAATGCTTAGCTTTTCTACGACGTGTCTTTTTGGTGTTTTGGAACGCCCCCCAACTAGACTTCGACTCCCTACCAACTTACTAATACCAAAGCCCGTACAAAAACCTTCAAACCAGATTATTAAGGAAAGATATTCTTAATTAGCGTGTTTATTTGGAAGCTCTAGCAATCAGATGAACTCAAATCTCGCATTCACAACTTGATGCAGCTGATGATCTGGATGGCGCTGCCGCCGCACTTGCTAGCCAAGCAGCTGGCCAGCTTGCTGATGTTCGTGCCGCTAGAGAAGAAGCAGGTGAACAGGTTGGTGAGCAGGCAGGAGGCCGACTGGATGCCGTTCTGCTTCAGACAGTTGGTGTCGATGCTGAGCACGGGAATCACCTCGTGGATGATGTCGTTGATGACCTCGTCCTTCTGCTCAGCAGTGTAGGTAGCGGCGGCGAAGGCCACGAGAGCGAACAGGCAGATCAGCTTGTACATAGCTGTGCTGGTTGAGAGGTTTGGCGAGCTGTGGTCTTTTGGTGTGGTTGGTTTCTGGTTGAGCTCGCAGCCGCTACTGGGCTGTTATTTATGGTGCCAGCAACTCGCCCGCAGGTGACTCGGTCTCGGCCTCATCACGAACGCCCACGGCCTGTCAGAGCTGGTTGAATTTTTGCTGACAACTCTTGAAGTAACTCAACTAGCGAGTGTTTGCCTGTTTAGGGCTCTGCTTTAACCCCAGTTGGTATATCAACTGCTTGAGGTGAGTCTTACAAATCGACTACCGCAACCACCTGTTGCTTTTCCTAGGCTTGTCAGAGCTGTCAGAGCTGTCATTTGCTAGTGTTGTGTGACGAAATGCTAGCTGCCATGCTAGAGGTTGAGTTGAAACCACATTCGAATCTTGAATAAGTTTTTAGTCAGGTGATTTGCAATACGAAGCCTCGATAGCTAATGACAAAACATTTGCATTGGTTGGATAAGTCAGAATTTGCTTGCCTCTCTTTTGCGAAGACACCACTCAATTTTCCATGCGAAATTGAACGAAATAAACATTAAATACAAGACCTGCTTAGTAAGGCAATTCTTGAATTTACAGAAGTAAAATTTACTAATCGCTTCTTTTACCCAAGTACCCAACTGTGCTTTTTTAACTGTGTATCTATCTGCCTGTCTGTGTCTCTGTCTGTATATCTATCTTTGTGTCTGTCTGTCTGTCTGTCTGCCTGTTTTATATTAATTTTTGTTGCTAAGTGCAATGATTAAGGGAATTCATAGTGTTGATAGATTATTCTTTTGGTTTTTCATGCATAATTACAAAAAGAAGCTTTAATTACTTGGGTCAGTCTAGTGTATTATCTGAAGAAAAACCCTACGGAACTTTTATATAGCTGCAAGAAAGCCGTTTTAAACGCAAGACATTCTAACCAAGGTACTGAATAGATCAGTTACTTTATATTCGTGTAGATTAATCAAAGTACACTTTAGTGTCACTGACTGAAGAAAAAATCACTAATAACGAACAGATCAGTTAATCATTTATTTGAAACTGTTTAGATTTAGATAGCTAAACTGTTTAGATAACGGTTTTTCCCCGCTATTGTTCTCAGTTACGTAATCTCATACTCCACTTTTCTTGGTTTTCTCCCGCTATTGTTTCCTGTTGCACCCTCATCTTCCCCGCTATTGTTCCCTGTAATTATCACCTAATGATGTCCTAATCTAACTTAGTTAATGCAATTTTTGATCGCGCAAGCGCCGCTTCTCCAAACCCTTGTCTACTAGACTCCTTTGTTGCGTCACCTGTCTCCCTGAATAAGCGCTCCCTCGCTAAATCCTCATTAATGCACGACCGTTATAAAAATGCGTGACCATTCAGAAAATTCGATCTCCACAGGCCCTTTGCCAGCGAGATCGACAAGTACTAACGGTCGAGACCGAGATCTACCTCGGCCACCGTGGAGTTTGAGAGCATCGGAAGTGCATAGATCTGATTGGTTTGGTGAGAGATCTCTTAGCTTTGCCTTATCGGATGCATTCTTATATGTCCCCTCGCTTCTCGATTCATTAGGGATTCGCGCTACTGCTCATTGCTTATTTTGTGCTGATAAGAGGCAACAGAATTTAATAATTATAATATACTAGTGACAGTAGCTTAAGTGCTCCGATATTCATAGGCAAGCGTGGGCTTAAGTAAGAAAGCTAAACCATTAAGTTTATAACTTTTTTATCTCTTTATTAACTTACTACGTCGGCTCACATGAGACACATGAGTTGTAGGTGGAAATCAGGCCTCAATTAGTCGCGAACTTGGTTTCGATAGGGCTGTCTGGTGATGCAGTCCACACAAGTTGGTGGCGGCGGGGTTGTCAGCGGCTCTCTACCTTTCTTTATCTCCGCGTCTGTCTCTCGCTGTCGTCTCCTATCATAGGACCTAGAAGCTCGCCACACCTAACCTGCTTCCCCTGGGGCTGACCTCGAGATCGGGAATGGGAGGCCAGAGTTGTCGATGTAGGCAATAAGATCGGCGCTCTGAGGCCGCGTCGGTAAAACGACAAAACCTTAACCCAGCAGAAAGAAGAAACCAAGCATGAATAAAATATCATTCATAAGGTGAAAACTTTGCAAACCAATTAATTCTGTAAGAGTACGGTCTGTAAAATTTAGCGACATAGAACAACTATTTAACATGGGGCCCTTAAAAAAACAAACATTTTTTATCTGTTTTGTTAAACTCGGCAGTGCATGCCATCACAGCTCAGACTTGTCACTCTTCAGCAGGATTGGCCACGTCAGAAACCGGCGGCTCTCTGGCGCATCGATCAATGATGACATACAGCAGCTCCACCAGCTCCAGAGCGCTCAGCACGCTGATTCCCAGCCAGAGGCCCATCGCGCCGCCAATCTGAAATGAGTTTGGCGGCGGATATTTCTGCTGAAGTCAATGAGGATGAATAAGAGACAACTCAAGGTTCACGACAATCACCTCGGACAGCGCCTCGGTCCAGTGAAACTCCTCCGCCTCCTTGTACAGGTCAGCAGCCGGGCTCTGCAGTCCGATGCGAACTGCTGCAACATTTTGAGCCAGGAGCTGCGGGTCTAGGCAGTCGCTAACACTGGCGAGCAAATAACTGCTAGTTCCATTGGCTAAACTCTCGTTTACGATAAAGTTAAGAAGTCGTGCCTTGCAGTCATTTACGGGCGGTGATTTCAACAGACTAAAGAGGAACAAAAGAGGAACTAAAGAGAACAATCTCTCTTTACTAGGCACTGACTTTAACTGCGTAAAGTTAATAAAATGGTGACTGAGCCCGTCATTTTCCAGGAAAACAGACCCACTCGTGATCTGTGGAACAATCAAGTCCTTCCAGACGTCCAGGAGCACCTCAAACGGAGGCCAGCTGCTGCTACTCTGCTGCCACGCCTTGAATCTCCAATAGTCGCACCACCTTCGATTTTGAAATTGTTTGACAAGCTCGGAGCTCTGCTCTGTAAAAGCTTATAGACCCAGCGGCCGTGTCTCTAATGTTGACTAGGACCATACTTAAAGACACGGCCGCCGTGTCTGTAATATTGGAGCTTATAGACATAGCAGCCATGCCCCTAAAAAAGAAAGCTCCCACACTGGAGACACGGCGGCCGTGTCGATGGGAGCCTGCATGGTGGCCATGTCTATAAGTACTCCGAAAAAATAAACCCAAAATTAAATATTGTTAAAAACTTATGCACAGTTGACTAAATAGTTTAGAAATTTGGTTACTTTGATAATTAACCTTTGATATATTGTCTTTAAAATCTAGTAACTTTGTCAAGTTTAAATTGGAGCAGCCATTTTAAGCTGGTCCCCTTGTCAACTACTAGTTAACAAAATAGCTAGCAGTTGATAAAGTGACTAGCACCCAGATTTCAACAAAAAACCCAGTTGTCTAGTGATAAAAATCAATGTTGCTGAAATAGTCCTAGGACCTATTTGTTGACAGATAGAAAGGTAAAAGTTGCAAAAGAGCTGGGGTTTTTTTTGGATAGGCACAAGATGCAAAATTGCATCATGTTCTTAATTTTAGGATACGATATTAGGGTTTGATATACAATTTTTTAAAAGTCCCATTTTAAAAGGTCTTATATTGTGAAGATTTAAAAAAACCAGGATGCAAAATTGCATCCAATATTGAATTTCAAGATGCAATTCTCAAAGTCAAGATACTATAGCATCTCTATTGCACAAAAATAAACCCAGCAAAAGAGTTTTATTGCTAAAGTAACTGGAAACAATATATTATGACTGTTATAATTGAAATCAGAACTTTATTAAATTTAAAATGTTTTTTTGTTAAACAGGCATCATGACTCATGGCATGACAAAATTGCAAATGATGAGACAAAATTCAGATCATCCTGTAAACTGATAGATAGGATGGTTTTAATTTTTTCCCAACACTTATCCAAGTCAGAGATTTCCTAAAGTCAGAGACCAGAATTCAGAAATGACAGAAAGCTGCTTAAATTCCCTATGAGGCTACAACAGTAGGGAATTTCAGTTCTTACTGTGATTGAAATGAATGAAATGAAATTGGCACTTGGAATAACAAACCATTGGAATAATGACCCCGGCATCACGAAATTCGGAATGACAGGACGAAATTCAGACCGTCCTGTCAGCTGACAAGACAATCCTGGCGAAAGAAACCAGAATATAAAAAATACTGGGCCTACATAGTACATAGAACCCTTTACTAGTTTTAGTTGTGTTGGTCCAGTAGAGCGGCGGCCTACGGCTACTAGACCCAACTGCAAAGTTTCTAGAGTGGCTGGCGCGAATCATCATACCCGCGAGGCCAAATATTAAATATTTAGCATTTCAAGACGAAAAACTTTAATTTAGAGACCAGAATAAGCATTAGCCTACCGAAAAAAACTATTTTTCAAGGCGTTTCTGTTGATTTGAAAGTGAGTGAGTATTCTAGAATGCCGGTCACTTTAACAAAAGTCATTCGCGCAGAATGGGAAACTCCAACTAAATGCATACAGTTCCTTTAATAGACTGGAAAGATAGTTTTGCTGAGTGGTTTAGAAAGCAGTCTAAATCTTTAGATGGAATAATATCGCCTGTTGTAATGCAGCCTCTTCACAAAAATCGGTTCTAGAACCAGATGTGACGGAGTCAATCAAAGTTTTAATAATTGATTTTGTTATAATGTGCGTTTCCACGAAATTTGTATGTATTTAAAAATTTAAATGTGTAAAATGTAATGAAGAGCGAACTGAAGGCCGCAATTCAAATTCGGCTCTAAATTACTGGATCAAAAACGACGATAGAACTCTATGATTTTCGTCTAGCATAAGAATGCTTGCCAATCATAAGAGTTCGCAATGATTTAGCATTTCGATTATATTTAAACAAAAATTATTAATAAAGTATTTCGAAGCGAATATTTAGGGATTAAAACGCAAACAACTAGAGCAATTAATACGAGCGTATTTAATGAAAAAGTATGTAACATTATGCGTTAGTGAATAAAATTTAAATAATATTTAATTCAATAAAGAAGATGTGCTACAAAAAGCTACGCCGCCCTCCCTCCCTCCCGCTCGCTCTCTCGTGCGCCGTCCCGCTCTCGCGCTATACCGCTCTCGCACTTTCTACGCTCGTATCTAAAGAATTCAGTTCGCGCTCTCTATTTAAAGTTAAACGAAAAAATATGCGTCTAAAGAACTCGGCTTGTGATTTACGTCACACATAATAATTCTGATTCCAGAACCAGAATCGATAGGAAAATGAAGAGCACTGAATAGAACGAGTGCATTATAACCATTACATACATATAAAATGCATGTAAATCAGTGAATTATCATTAAATATTTTCTGTCTATGACTCAGAGCCGTAAAACTTTTTTTCGAATTTTAAAGCATGTAAAAAGTGGTCCTCAAACTAATTATGCAATATTCTGAGCCGTTTCGAGAAATTTTCTCGTACCATATTCCAGAACTAGAACCTGGTTCCGAACCGTGTTCGAAAAACGGAACCATCGATATGAAGAGCTTCGAACCGGTTCGGTTTTTCGAAGCAGCAATATGAAGAGGCTCATAATTTCCTTTTTGCTGAGTTGAGCGATCCATTTTCAAATCTCTTTCAGGCTGTCTGAGATGTCCTTCGGATTTTTGTTGACGAAATTATTGAAGCATCGCCGTTTGAATTCGTATATCTGACTTCCACGATTAAAGCGCGAGACTGCTTGACAATTATTTTATGATCTGCATTCTTTTCACACATAAATAATGTACATGTTTATATATTTGAAGCTACAAATACAAATGTACGCCCAAAAATCTATAATGGAATTGTAATTTTAGCACATATCGTCTACTGATTCTGAATCCTACACCATTTGAGTCTTGGTCCTGCAATCAATCCTGCTTAACGTTCGGTGCGATCCTTGATGAGGTTTTTACATATTAAGTATATTCAATTGCAAATTAATTCCAAAATTTGAGCCATGCACTCCACGCTGCTGGGCGAGCCGCTTTCTTCGCACCTAAAGTTAGTTACTTGTGCATGTACCAGGACATTCTCACTGTCAAAGGTAGTGAAGACTGATCTGCTAAGGCGTGCAAGTGGGGTCCTGCCTCAGGCCTCAGCCAACGGCTTGAGCAATACATGTTATATGAGAAATAAACATTTTATTTACATGTACCTGCTAAGCGCATTTTCTTCGAGTGCGCACGCTGCCTCTAAATGTACCACAGAAAAAGCAGAGAAATCAGCTTAAGGGAGGGGGAAAGGCGTATGTGGAGCTTTTCGCCTCGAAGGCATCAAGCGCAAGGCTTTTATTTGTTTCAGCATCCGGTAAAATTTCCCCTAGCGAGAGCGTCTAATTCTCCACTTCCTGAACTATTAAAAATGCGCCATGGCTTTTCGCGTCTTTGCTGCAGCTGTCAAGACTGACTGACAGCCTTATAAAAGTTACAAAAAGCGCTTTCCTTCCAGGCCAACTTTCTCTCCTTCCTTGTATTGTATTTCCTGTTATTCCTATCATCATTCACTCTTGCCACTCACTAAATTCCCTAGGTGGAATTGGTGACAGGAGGTGAAGACAGGGTCTTAACAGTTTGTTGTTTTATCATGAATTCAGCTTTTTTTCTGGCCTACAGTATACTATGCTATTTTAAATTTGTCGCCGCAATAAAATTCGACTATAATTCACTGCCGAATCAAGCACTCGAAGGTCTTCATCGAGTATTTCAATGTGAGCACTGGACCGGAGTCGTACAAATAGTAGAATAATCCTCTGGCATGAGTCTCAAACGCATTCGGCGGGAACAAGTAAAATCCATTGGGATTAAAAAAGCCGCACTTTCGGAACCAAAAGCCTGCGGACCTGTCTTGGGCACAGCTTCCTTCAGTGTAAGCATCATTGTCCTGATCAGGTGTGCTGAACTGCTGGTTGTTAGGCGAATAATTCAGATGAGTCAGCTGATCGACACTCGACCTGCTCGCGTCCAGAGGTCCCATCGAGGCTCTGTACTTGTCAGCCGCTCCACCGACCAAGAACGGAGCGTTCTCAGCCCAGTACCACGTGCCGTTCCAGTCGCTGAACTCCCATCGGACGCTCCACACTCCGGTCGCAGTGAGCTGATGAAGCCGGTCCAGTCCCATCCAGTAGTTCAGACTCTCGCCCTGACCGAATCCGCTCGCGTACTCCGACCAGCCTCGGTTGAAGCTGACGGAGTCGTCGACTCTGTGCTGGAACGTCGTCCAGCAGCTTGTCGGCGGCTTCTTGACCTGCATTGTGACCCACGGCTATGCGTTTCAGCATTACAACTCCTTGAAATACGCGTAATCATGATCAACGGTCCGCGTGACTCACCCAGAGCATCGGCAGAGTCGGGTCGCTGTCATGTCGGCACTTCCTGCAGGCGTCCGCGCTGCCCCGGTCGCACACGAGCAGGTCGCAGGTACCTGATGCAGAGTCGAATGAAGCTGCGTGAGCCTCGACAGCCACAGGATGACTCAGACAGGCGATAAGGACATCAGCCTTGATCCTAGCGAGCAGCTTGTACTCGTTGATGTCGCCACGAAGCTGCTTCCAGGTCGAGACGGACTCGGACGGGGCCAGCGAGGCTCCGCAACCCCAGGGGCCGAGGCAAACCAACAGCAGCGAAGCTATGGTTCTTAGAAAAATCATTCTTGCTCAGCTGAAGGAATCGAATTTCAGAAAGAAAACTTAGGCCCTGCAGCAGCTATATCATGCCAGTTTTATAGGGCTTAGGGAAGCGCTCAGTCGACTAAAGCGAAGGGATCAAAGATAGCTTCGCTGGTTAAAGAGGAAGTGATAGAATCGCTTTCTGGCAACAATAAAACAAGACGCATCAAGCTAGGTGACTTGTTTTGTCCCAGCATCAGGCCAACTCACATCCGGTGTAAATTATTCCCAAAATCTTCCGTAAACACTAAAAAATGAGGCTGCATGACATGCCAATCTGCTACAGTGTTTCTGCCTTTAGTAGGGTTTTAATGGTCTGTTTTACAAGCAAAAATTTTCACTAAAATTTTGTTAAGACTACAGTGAGTGAGTAAGTGAGTGAGTGAGTGGACGAGTTAGTGAGTGAGTGAGTGAGTGAGTAAGTGAGTGAGTGAGTGAGTCGGTGAGTGAGTGAGTGAGTGAGTGAGTGGGTGATTTCATGGGTGAGTGAGTGAGTGCGTGGGTGAGTGAGTGAGGGAGTGGGTGAGTGAGTGAGTGATTTCATGGGTGAGTGAGTGAGTGAGTGAGTGATTTCATGGGTGAGTGAGTGGGTGAGTGAGTGAGTGATTTCATAAGTGAGTGAGTGGGTGAGCTCATGAGCGAGTTTATGCGTAAATTAGTTCATGAGTTCAGTCATAAGTGAGTGTGTAATTGAGTGAGTGATTGACAAGATGTTTATCCACCTTATTTTTGTAGATTTGAATGTAGTTATTTTAACTATAAATCGACGAAAAAAAGCAGTGAAAGTTAAACTAAAGAACTTTAAATAAGTAATCGGTAGCAAAGCAGTGAGCGCTATCTTGTTTTTGATTTGTTTAAAATATTTTTAACAGCAATGATATGACTTATCTAGACAATCTACGATACTTCAAAGAGTTAAGACCGCTTTCTATAGAAAGCTCTGAAAGATACTTCAACGAGCTCAATTTTTAATAGACCAAAAACTGGCGGTATATAACAAAGCAAGGAGCTGGTATTTTTTCTCTCGTTAGCTGCATGGAGCCGGGAAAAATACTATTTATGGTTTTGCTCATGTTTATATATAAGCTGTATATAATTTCTCAAACGGCTTTGCACAATTGTCTTCAACTGCTAGAAGTGAAGTCATTGAAGATAATGAAGCCATCAGTTCATTACGTGATTTCGCTAACACTAATTGAGTTGGTTTCGTTAAACATTTTTGCTGTTGGAGTGACTTGTCCGCCACCTTTCAACGCTGAAGCCGGCAGGTGCATCTACGTTGAAGGATTGGAGAATTTCACTTGGTGTCAGGCTAGCCAGCACTGCTTAGCAATCGGAGGCGAACTGGTCAATCATTATGAAACGTTGAAATTGCTCGACCAAATGCCCAGCCTAGTCAGTACTGGCAGACTTTGGTACGGCTTGAGCGACCTGGCTGATGAGAGAGACACAAAACGCGCCGGCTGGCAGATGCTCAACGACAATGGGATTCTACCTCTAGACACGTCCCTTTGGTATGCGGGTATGCCTAGCAGCAATGGCAACCAGGATTGTATTGCTAGCTCCGCCTTTACGCGACGATTCATTGACAATGATTGCACCAATATGCGAGGATTTATCTGCGAATACGTTGATCATCAGCTGAATACTTTTGACCGCTGCAAGGTCAAGTGGAAGCGGATAGAGTTCAAGCGTACGCACTACAACCCCAGTAAGCAATACTGCTACAAGGATGTAACTGTGGACAGTTTGTCCCAGTGTCTGATGTCGGCCACGTTGAGTGAACACTCTACTAGAAGAGTTCTGTACAACACTGCCACTCGAGAGTGCCGCCTTCTTCTGTTCACGGATGCTCAAGTGGACGAATGGATTGAGACTGGATCGGATTGGATGAAGTTCAGTCGTTAGTTTGATTCGGCTTCAAACCTATGAGGAATCAAGAAATGAAGTTACTGTTGTAGATGTTTGCTAATTTCTTTACTAGTGTACAAATTTACACATAGAAGACAAACTGAAGCATTAAATCGTTTGAGGTGGCATTGAAACACTCCGTCGGAATCTTTGATTCTTGTCTGAAAAGACACTTAAAGCTAAAGTGCAAACAAGGGAGCGCTCTAGAATGTTTGAAATTCACATATCAGGGCATATTGTGTATCAACTCCATGATTTATTCACTTCTCACTGTACATGTACGGCGGGCGAGAGGCTCAGCGGGCTAGCGTATCTGCCTTGTGTCCCACTGGTCCAGGTTCGACCCCACGTTGTAGGTTGTTTATTTTCGCTGGAGCGGTTTGGTGTGCAAGCTCACATTAACTCGGCACCTTGTGCACGAATTGGTTGGGCTATGGGCCAGTTGCGCAATTTACGCACATGAGGGCAACCCCCAAGGCATAAACGTAGAGAGCCTACATTCCTGGAGCTACCGCTTGTACACCCTATGTGAGTGCGGGACTGAGTGTTACATGTATACTGAAATTCCGTTGCGCACCGTCTGTGTGTCTATGCCTTTACACCGTGTTTAGTGTGACCGAACGCACTTCAGGAACAATTTCGCCTCAAGAGTCAAGGTGCCTACAGCCCTCCGGCAGACTTAACTTACTTTTTTCTTCTCATAATCGAGGCTCAAACCCGTCACATTAAGACACACCATAAAAAATATATATAGCAGTCCCCGAATGCTTAGATTTTCTAGGGTGCCTTTTTGGCGATGTGTCGGGGAATGCTTAGCTTTTCTACGACGTGTCTTTTTGGTGTTTTGGAACGCCCCCCAACTAGACTTCGACTCCCTACCAACTTACTAATACCAAAGCCCGTACAAAAACCTTCAAACCAGATTATTAAGGAAAGATATTCTTAATTAGCGTGTTTATTTGGAAGCTCTAGCAATCAGATGAACTCAAATCTCGCATTCACAACTTGATGCAGCTGATGATCTGGATGGCGCTGCCGCCGCACTTGCTAGCCAAGCAGCTGGCCAGCTTGCTGATGTTCGTGCCGCTAGAGAAGAAGCAGGTGAACAGGTTGGTGAGCAGGCAGGAGGCCGACTGGATGCCGTTCTGCTTCAGACAGTTGGTGTCGATGCTGAGCACGGGAATCACCTCGTGGATGATGTCGTTGATGACATCGTCCTTCTGCTCAGCAGTGTAGGTAGCGGCGGCGAAGGCCACGAGAGCGAACAGGCAGATCAGCTTGTACATGGCTGTGCTGGTTGAGAGGTTTGGCGAGCTGTGGTCTTTTGGTGTGCTTGGTTTCTGGTTGAGCTCGCAGCCGCTGCTGGGCTGTTATTTATGGTGCAACTCGCCCGCAGGTGACTCGGTCTCGGCCTCATCACGAACGCCCACGGCCTGTCAGAGCTGGTTGAATTTTTGCTGACAACTCTTGAAGTAACTCAACTAGCGAGTGTTTGCCTGTTTAGGGCTCTGCTTTAACCCCAGTTGGTATATCAACTGCTTGAGGTGAGTCTTACAAATCGACTACCGCAACCACCTGTTGCTTTTCCTAGGCTTGTCAGAGCTGTCAGAGCTGTCATTTGCTAGTGTTGTGTGACGAAATGCTAGCTGCCATGCTAGAGGTTGAGTTGAAACCACATTCGAATCTTGAATAAGTTTTGAGTCAGGTGATTTGCAATACGAAGCCTCGATAGCTAATGACAAAACATTTGCATTGGTTGGATAAGTCAGAATTTGCTTGCCTCTCTTTTGCGAAGACACCACTCAATTTTCCATGCGAAATTGAACGAAATAAACATTAAATACAAGACCTGCTTAGTAAGGCAATTCTTGAATTTACAGAAGTAAAATTTACTAATCGCTTCTTTTACCCAAGTACCCAACTGTGCTTTTTTAAATGTGTATCTATCTGCCTGTCTGTGTCTCTGTCTGTATATCTATCTTTGTGTCTGTCTGTCTGTCTGTCTGCCTGTTTTATATTAATTTTTGTTGCTAAGTGCAATGATTAAGGGAATTCATAGTGTTGATAGATTATTCTTTTGGTTTTTCATGCATAATTACAAAAAGAAGCTTTAATTACTTGGGTCAGTCTAGTGTATTATCTGAAGAAAAACCCTACGGAACTTTTATATAGCTGCAAGAAAGCCGTTTTAAACGCAAGACATTCTAACCAAGGTACTGAATAGATCAGTTACTTTATATTCGTGTAGATTAATCAAAGTACACTTTAGTGTCACTGACTGAAGAAAAAATCACTAATAACGAACAGATCAGTTAATCATTTATTTGAAACTGTTTAGATTTAGATAGCTAAACTGTTTAGATAACGGTTTTTCCCCGCTATTGTTCTCAGTTACGTAATCTCATACTCCACTTTTCTTGGTTTTCTCCCGCTATTGTTTCCTGTTGCACCCTCATCTTCCCCGCTATTGTTCCCTGTAATTATCACCTAATGATGTCCTAATCTAACTTAGTTAATGCAATTTTTGATCGCGCAAGCGCCGCTTCTCCAAACCCTTGTCTACTAGACTCCTTTGTTGCGTCACCTGTCTCCCTGAATAAGCGCTCCCTCGCTAAATCCTCATTAATGCACGACCGTTATAAAAATGCGTGACCATTCAGAAAATTCGATCTCCACAGGCCCTTTGCCAGCGAGATCGACAAGTACTAACGGTCGAGACCGAGATCTACCTCGGCCACCGTGGAGTTTGAGAGCATCGGAAGTGCATAGATCTGATTGGTTTGGTGAGAGATCTCTTAGCTTTGCCTTATCGGATGCATTCTTATATGTCCCCTCGCTTCTCGATTCATTAGGGATTCGCGCTACTGCTCATTGCTTATTTTGTGCTGATAAGAGGCAACAGAATTTAATAATTATAATATACTAGTGACAGTAGCTTAAGTGCTCCGATATTCATAGGCAAGCGTGGGCTTAAGTAAGAAAGCTAAACCATTAAGTTTATAACTTTTTTATCTCTTTATTAACTTACTACGTCGGCTCACATGAGACACATGAGTTGTAGGTGGAAATCAGGCCTCAATTAGTCGCGAACTTGGTTTCGATAGGGCTGTCTGGTGATGCAGTCCACACAAGTTGGTGGCGGCGGGGTTGTCAGCGGCTCTCTACCTTTCTTTATCTCCGCGTCTGTCTCTCGCTGTCGTCTCCTATCATAGGACCTAGAAGCTCGCCACACCTAACCTGCTTCCCCTGGGGCTGACCTCGAGATCGGGAATGGGAGGCCAGAGTTGTCGATGTAGGCAATAAGATCGGCGCTCTGAGGCCGCGTCGGTAAAACGACAAAACCTTAACCCAGCAGAAAGAAGAAACCAAGCATGAATAAAATATCATTCATAAGGTGAAAACTTTGCAAACCAATTAATTCTGTAAGAGTACGGTCTGTAAAATTTAGCGACATAGAACAACTATTTAACATGGGGCCCTTAAAAAAACAAACATTTTTTATCTGTTTTGTTAAACTCGGCAGTGCATGCCATCACAGCTCAGACTTGTCACTCTTCAGCAGGATTGGCCACGTCAGAAACCGGCGGCTCTCTGGCGCATCGATCAATGATGACATACAGCAGCTCCACCAGCTCCAGAGCGCTCAGCACGCTGATTCCCAGCCAGAGGCCCATCGCGCCGCCAATCTGAAATGAGTTTGGCGGCGGATATTTCTGCTGAAGTCAATGAGGATGAATAAGAGACAACTCAAGGTTCACGACAATCACCTCGGACAGCGCCTCGGTCCAGTGAAACTCCTCCGCCTCCTTGTACAGGTCAGCAGCCGGGCTCTGCAGTCCGATGCGAACTGCTGCAACATTTTGAGCCAGGAGCTGCGGGTCTAGGCAGTCGCTAACACTGGCGAGCAAATAACTGCTAGTTCCATTGGCTAAACTCTCGTTTACGATAAAGTTAAGAAGTCGTGCCTTGCAGTCATTTACGGGCGGTGATTTCAACAGACTAAAGAGGAACAAAAGAGGAACTAAAGAGAACAATCTCTCTTTACTAGGCACTGACTTTAACTGCGTAAAGTTAATAAAATGGTGACTGAGCCCGTCATTTTCCAGGAAAACAGACCCACTCGTGATCTGTGGAACAATCAAGTCCTTCCAGACGTCCAGGAGCACCTCAAACGGAGGCCAGCTGCTGCTACTCTGCTGCCACGCCTTGAATCTCCAATAGTCGCACCACCTTCGATTTTGAAATTGTTTGACAAGCTCGGAGCTCTGCTCTGTAAAAGCTTATAGACCCAGCGGCCGTGTCTCTAATGTTGACTAGGACCATACTTAAAGACACGGCCGCCGTGTCTGTAATATTGGAGCTTATAGACATAGCAGCCATGCCCCTAAAAAAGAAAGCTCCCACACTGGAGACACGGCGGCCGTGTCGATGGGAGCCTGCATGGTGGCCATGTCTATAAGTACTCCGAAAAAATAAACCCAAAATTAAATATTGTTAAAAACTTATGCACAGTTGACTAAATAGTTTAGAAATTTGGTTACTTTGATAATTAACCTTTGATATATTGTCTTTAAAATCTAGTAACTTTGTCAAGTTTAAATTGGAGCAGCCATTTTAAGCTGGTCCCCTTGTCAACTACTAGTTAACAAAATAGCTAGCAGTTGATAAAGTGACTAGCACCCAGATTTCAACAAAAAACCCAGTTGTCTAGTGATAAAAATCAATGTTGCTGAAATAGTCCTAGGACCTATTTGTTGACAGATAGAAAGGTAAAAGTTGCAAAAGAGCTGGGGTTTTTTTTGGATAGGCACAAGATGCAAAATTGCATCATGTTCTTAATTTTAGGATACGATATTAGGGTTTGATATACAATTTTTTAAAAGTCCCATTTTAAAAGGTCTTATATTGTGAAGATTTAAAAAAACCAGGATGCAAAATTGCATCCAATATTGAATTTCAAGATGCAATTCTCAAAGTCAAGATACTATAGCATCTCTATTGCACAAAAATAAACCCAGCAAAAGAGTTTTATTGCTAAAGTAACTGGAAACAATATATTATGACTGTTATAATTGAAATCAGAACTTTATTAAATTTAAAATGTTTTTTTTGTTAAACAGGCATCATGACTCATGGCATGACAAAATTGCAAATGATGAGACAAAATTCAGATCATCCTGTAAACTGATAGATAGGATGGTTTTAATTTTTTCCCAACACTTATCCAAGTCAGAGATTTCCTAAAGTCAGAGACCAGAATTCAGAAATGACAGAAAGCTGCTTAAATTCCCTATGAGGCTACAACAGTAGGGAATTTCAGTTCTTACTGTGATTGAAATGAATGAAATGAAATTGGCACTTGGAATAACAAACCATTGGAATAATGACCCCGGCATCACGAAATTCGGAATGACAGGACGAAATTCAGACCGTCCTGTCAGCTGACAAGACAATCCTGGCGAAAGAAACCAGAATATAAAAAATACTGGGCCGACATAGTACATAGAACCCTTTACTAGTTTTAGTTGTGTTGGTCCAGTAGAGCGGCGGCCTACGGCTACTAGACCCAACTGCAAAGTTTCTAGAGTGGCTGGCGCGAATCATCATACCCGCGAGGCCAAATATTAAATATTTAGCATTTCAAGACGAAAAACTTTAATTTAGAGACCAGAATAAGCATTAGCCTACCGAAAAAAATTATTTTTCAAGGCGTTTCTGTTGATTTGAAAGTGAGTGAGTATTCTAGAATGCCGGTCACTTTAACAAAAGTCATTCGCGCAGAATGGGAAACTCCAACTAAATGCATACAGTTCCTTTAATAGACTGGAAAGATAGTTTTGCTGAGTGGTTTAGAAAGCAGTTTAAATCTTTAGATGGAATAATATCGCCTGTTGTAATGCAGCCTCTTCACAAAAATCGGTTCTAGAACCAGATGTGACGGAGTCAATCAAAGTTTTAATAATTGATTTTGTTATAATGTGCGTTTCCACGAAATTTGTATGTATTTAAAAGTTTAAATGTGTAAAATGTAATGAAGAGCGAACTGAAGGCCGCAATTCAAATTCGGCTCTAAATTACTGGATCAAAAACAACGACGATAGAACTCTATGATTTTCGCCTAGCATAAGAATGCTTGCCAATCATAAGAGTTCGCAATGATTTAGCATTTCGATTATATTTAAACAAAAATTATTAATAAAGTATTTCGAAGCGAATATTTAGGGATTAAAACGCAAACAACTAGAGCAATTAATACGAGCGTATTTAATGAAAAAGTATGTAACATTATGCGTTAGTGAATAAAATTTAAATAATATTTAATTCAATAAAGAAGATGTGCTACAAAAAGCTACGCCGCCCTCCCTCCCTCCCGCTCGCTCTCTCGTGCGCCGTCCCGCTCTCGCGCTATACCGCTCTCGCACTTTCTACGCTCGTATCTAAAGAATTCAGTTCGCGCTCTCTATTTAAAGTTAAACGAAAAAATTTGCGTCTAAAGAACTCGGCTTGTGATTTACGTCACACATAATAATTCTGATTCCAGAACCAGAATCGATAGGAAAATGAAGAGCACTGAATAGAACGAGTGCATTATAACCATTACATACATATAAAATGCATGTAAATCAGTGAATTATCATTAAATATTTTCTGTCTATGACTCAGAGCCGTAAAACTTTTTTTCGAATTTTAAAGCATGTAAAAAGTGGTCCTCAAACTAATTATGCAATATTCTGAGCCGTTTCGAGAAATTTTCTCGTACCATATTCCAGAACTAGAACCTGGTTCCGAACCGTGTTCGAAAAACGGAACCATCGATATGAAGAGCTTCGAACCGGTTCGGTTTTTCGAAGCAGCAATATGAAGAGGCTCATAATTTCCTTTTTGCTGAGTTGAGCGATCCATTTTCAAATCTCTTTCAGGCTGTCTGAGATGTCCTTCGGATTTTTGTTGACGAAATTATTGAAGCATCGCCGTTTGAATTCGTATATCTGACTTCCACGATTAAAGCGCGAGACTGCTTGACAATTATTTTATGATCTGCATTCTTTTCACACATAAATAATGTACATGTTTATATATTTGAAGCTACAAATACAAATGTACGCCCAAAAATCTATAATGGAATTGTAATTTTAGCACATAATCGTCTACTGATTCTGAATCCTACACCATTTGAGTCTTGGTCCTGCAATCAATCCTGCTTAACGTTCGGTGCGATCCTTGATGAGGTTTTTACATATTAAGTATATTCAATTGCAAATTAATTCCAAAATTTGAGCCATGCACTCCACGCTGCTGGGCGAGCCGCTTTCTTCGCACCTAAAGTTAGTTACTTGTGCATGTACCAGGACATTCTCACTGTCAAAGGTAGTGAAGACTGATCTGCTAAGGCGTGCAAGTGGGGTCCTGCCTCAGGCCTCAGCCAACGGCTTGAGCAATACATGTTATATGAGAAATAAGCATTTTATTTACATGTACCTGCTAAGCGCATTTTCTTCGAGTGCGCACGCTGCCTCTAAATGTACCACAGAAAAAGCAGAGAAATCAGCTTAAGGGAGGGGGAAAGGCGTACGTGGAGCTTTTCGCCTCGAAGGCATCAAGCGCAAGGCTTTTATTTGCTTCAGCATCCGGTAAAATTTCCCCTAGCGAGAGCGTCTAATTCTCCACTTCCTGAACTATAAAAAATGCGCCATGGCTTTTCGCGTCTTTGCTGCAGCTGTCAAGACTGACTGACAGCCTTATAAAAGTTACAAAAAGCGCTTTCCTTCCCTTTCTCTCCTTCCTTGTATTGTATTTCCTGTTATTCCTATCATCATTCACTCTTGCCACTCACTAAATTCCCTAGGTGGAATTGGTGACAGGAGGTGAAGACAGGGTCTTAACAGTTTGTTGTTTTATCATGAATTCAGCTTTTTTTTCTGGCCTACAGTATACTATGCTACTTTAAATTTGTCGCCGCAATAAAATTCGACTATAATTCACTGCCGAATCAAGCACTCGAAGGTCTTCATCGAGTATTTCAATGTGAGCACTGGACCGGAGTCGTACAAATAGTAGAATAATCCTCTGGCATGAGTCTCAAACGCATTCGGCGGGAACAAGTAAAATCCATTGGGATTAAAAAAGCCGCACTTTCGGAACCAAAAGCCTGCGGACCTGTCTTGGGCACAGCTTCCTTCAGTGTAAGCATCATTGTCCTGATCAGGTGTGCTGAACTGCTGGTTGTTAGGCGAATAATTCAGATGAGTCAGCTGATCGACACTCGACCTGCTCGCGTCCAGAGGTCCCATCGAGGCTCTGTACTTGTCAGCCGCTCCACCGACCAAGAACAGAGCGTTCTCAGCCCAGTACCACGTGCCGTTCCAGTCGCTGAACTCCCATCGGACGCTCCACACTCCGGTCGCAGTGAGCTGATGAAGCCGGTCCAGTCCCATCCAGTAGTTCAGACTCTCGCCCTGACCGAATCCGCTCGCGTACTCCGACCAGCCTCGGTTGAAGCTGACGGAGTCGTCGACTCTGTGCTGGAACGTCGTCCAGCAGCTTGTCGGCGGCTTCTTGACCTGCATTGTGACCCACGGCTATGCGTTTCAGCATTACAACTCCTTGAAATACGCGTAATCATGATCAACGGTCCGCGTGACTCACCCAGAGCATCGGCAGAGTCGGGTCGCTGTCATGTCGGCACTTCCTGCAGGCGTCCGCGCTGCCCCGGTCGCACACGAGCAGGTCGCAGGTACCTGATGCAGAGTCGAATGAAGCTGCGTGAGCCTCGACAGCCACAGGATGACTCAGACAGGCGATAAGGACATCAGCCTTGATCCTAGCGAGCAGCTTGTACTCGTTGATGTCGCCACGAAGCTGCTTCCAGGTCGAGACGGACTCGGACGGGGCCAGCGAGGCTCCGCAACCCCAGGGGCCGAGGCAAACCAACAGCAGCGAAGCTATGGTTCTTAGAAAAATCATTCTTGCTCAGCTGAAGGAATCGAATTTCAGAAAGAAAACTTAGGCCCTGCAGCAGCTATATCATGCCAGTTTTATAGGGCTTAGGGAAGCGCTCAGTCGACTAAAGCGAAGGGATCAAAGATAGCTTCGCTGGTTAAAGAGGAAGTGATAGAATCGCTTTCTGGCAACAATAAAACAAGACGCATCAAGCTAGGTGACTTGTTTTGTCCCAGCATCAGGCCAACTCACATCCGGTGTAAATTATTCCCAAAATCTTCCGTAAACACTAAAAAATGAGGCTGCATGACATGCCAATCTGCTACAGTGTTTCTGCCTTTAGTAGGGTTTTAATGGTCTGTTTTACAAGCAAAAATTTTCACTAAAATTTTGTTAAGACTACAGTGAGTGAGTAAGTGAGTGAGTGAGTGGACGAGTTAGTGAGTGAGTGAGTGAGTGAGTAAGTGAGTGAGTGAGTGAGTCGGTGAGTGAGTGAGTGAGTGAGTGAGTGGGTGATTTCATGGGTGAGTGAGTGAGTGCGTGGGTGAGTGAGTGAGGGAGTGGGTGAGTGAGTGAGTGATTTCATGGGTGAGTGAGTGAGTGAGTGAGTGATTTCATGGGTGAGTGAGTGGGTGAGTGAGTGAGTGATTTCATAAGTGAGTGAGTGGGTGAGCTCATGAGCGAGTTTATGCGTAAATTAGTTCATGAGTTCAGTCATAAGTGAGTGTGTAATTGAGTGAGTGATTGACAAGATGTTTATCCACCTTATTTTTGTAGATTTGAATGTAGTTATTTTAACTATAAATCGACGAAAAAAAGCAGTGAAAGTTAAACTAAAGAACTTTAAATAAGTAATCGGTAGCAAAGCAGTGAGCGCTATCTTGTTTTTGATTTGTTTAAAATATTTTTAACAGCAATGATATGACTTATCTAGACAATCTACGATACTTCAAAGAGTTAAGACCGCTTTCTATAGAAAGCTCTGAAAGATACTTCAACGAGCTCAATTTTTAATAGACCAAAAACTGGCGGTATATAACAAAGCAAGGAGCTGGTATTTTTTCTCTCGTTAGCTGCATGGAGCCGGGAAAAATACTATTTATGGTTTTGCTCATGTTTATATATAAGCTGTATATAATTTCTCAAACGGCTTTGCACAATTGTCTTCAACTGCTAGAAGTGAAGTCATTGAAGATAATGAAGCCATCAGTTCATTACGTGATTTCGCTAACACTAATTGAGTTGGTTTCGTTAAACATTTTTGCTGTTGGAGTGACTTGTCCGCCACCTTTCAACGCTGAAGCCGGCAGGTGCATCTACGTTGAAGGATTGGAGAATTTCACTTGGTGTCAGGCTAGCCAGCACTGCTTAGCAATCGGAGGCGAACTGGTCAATCATTATGAAACGTTGAAATTGCTCGACCAAATGCCCAGCCTAGTCAGTACTGGCAGACTTTGGTACGGCTTGAGCGACCTGGCTGATGAGAGAGACACAAAACGCGCCGGCTGGCAGATGCTCAACGACAATGGGATTCTACCTCTAGACACGTCCCTTTGGTATGCGGGTATGCCTAGCAGCAATGGCAACCAGGATTGTATTGCTAGCTCCGCCTTTACGCGACGATTCATTGACAATGATTGCACCAATATGCGAGGATTTATCTGCGAATACGTTGATCATCAGCTGAATACTTTTGACCGCTGCAAGGTCAAGTGGAAGCGGATAGAGTTCAAGCGTACGCACTACAACCCCAGTAAGCAATACTGCTACAAGGATGTAACTGTGGACAGTTTGTCCCAGTGTCTGATGTCGGCCACGTTGAGTGAACACTCTACTAGAAGAGTTCTGTACAACACTGCCACTCGAGAGTGCCGCCTTCTTCTGTTCACGGATGCTCAAGTGGACGAATGGATTGAGACTGGATCGGATTGGATGAAGTTCAGTCGTTAGTTTGATTCGGCTTCAAACCTATGAGGAATCAAGAAATGAAGTTACTGTTGTAGATGTTTGCTAATTTCTTTACTAGTGTACAAATTTACACATAGAAGACAAACTGAAGCATTAAATCGTTTGAGGTGGCATTGAAACACTCCGTCGGAATCTTTGATTCTTGTCTGAAAAGACACTTAAAGCTAAAGTGCAAACAAGGGAGCGCTCTAGAATGTTTGAAATTCACATATCAGGGCATATTGTGTATCAACTCCATGATTTATTCACTTCTCACTGTACATGTACGGCGGGCGAGAGGCTCAGCGGGCTAGCGTATCTGCCTTGTGTCCCACTGGTCCAGGTTCGACCCCACGTTGTAGGTTGTTTATTTTCGCTGGAGCGGTTTGGTGTGCAAGCTCACATTAACTCGGCACCTTGTGCACGAATTGGTTGGGCTATGGGCCAGTTGCGCAATTTACGCACATGAGGGCAACCCCCAAGGCATAAACGTAGAGAGCCTACATTCCTGGAGCTACCGCTTGTACACCCTATGTGAGTGCGGGACTGAGTGTTACATGTATACTGAAATTCCGTTGCGCACCGTCTGTGTGTGTCTATGCCTTTACACCGTGTTTAGTGTGACCGAACGCACTTCAGGAACAATGTCGCCTCAAGAGTCAAGGTGCCTACAGCCCTCCGGCAGACTTAACTTACTTTTTTCTTCTCATAATCGAGGCTCAAACCCGTCACATTAAGACACACCATAAAAAATATATATAGCAGTCCCCGAATGCTTAGATTTTCTAGGGTGCCTTTTTGGCGATGTGTCGGGGAATGCTTAGCTTTTCTACGACGTGTCTTTTTGGTGTTTTGGAACGCCCCCCAACTAGACTTCGACTCCCTACCAACTTACTAATACCAAAGCCCGTACAAAAACCTTCAAACCAGATTATTAAGGAAAGATATTCTTAATTAGCGTGTTTATTTGGAAGCTCTAGCAATCAGATGAACTCAAATCTCGCATTCACAACTTGATGCAGCTGATGATCTGGATGGCGCTGCCGCCGCACTTGCTAGCCAAGCAGCTGGCCAGCTTGCTGATGTTCGTGCCGCTAGAGAAGAAGCAGGTGAACAGGTTGGTGAGCAGGCAGGAGGCCGACTGGATGCCGTTCTGCTTCAGACAGTTGGTGTCGATGCTGAGCACGGGAATCACCTCGTGGATGATGTCGTTGATGACCTCGTCCTTCTGCTCAGCAGTGTAGGTAGCGGCGGCGAAGGCCACGAGAGCGAACAGGCAGATCAGCTTGTACATAGCTGTGCTGGTTGAGAGGTTTGGCGAGCTGTGGTCTTTTGGTGTGGTTGGTTTCTGGTTGAGCTCGCAGCCGCTACTGGGCTGTTATTTATGGTGCCAGCAACTCGCCCGCAGGTGACTCGGTCTCGGCCTCATCACGAACGCCCACGGCCTGTCAGAGCTGGTTGAATTTTTGCTGACAACTCTTGAAGTAACTCAACTAGCGAGTGTTTGCCTGTTTAGGGCTCTGCTTTAACCCCAGTTGGTATATCAACTGCTTGAGGTGAGTCTTGCAAATCGACTACCGCAACCACCTGTTGCTTTTCCTAGGCTTGTCAGAGCTGTCAGAGCTGTCATTTGCTAGTGTTGTGTGACGAAATGCTAGCTGCCATGCTAGAGGTTGAGTTGAAACCACATTCGAATCTTGAATAAGTTTTGAGTCAGGTGATTTGCAATACGAAGCCTCGATAGCTAATGACAAAACATTTGCATTGGTTGGATAAGTCAGAATTTGCTTGCCTCTCTTTTGCGAAGACACCACTCAATTTTCCATGCGAAATTGAACGAAATAAACATTAAATACAAGACCTGCTTAGTAAGGCAATTCTTGAATTTACAGAAGTAAAATTTACTAATCGCTTCTTTTACCCAAGTACCCAACTGTGCTTTTTTAACTGTGTATCTATCTGCCTGTCTGTGTCTCTGTCTGTATATCTATCTTTGTGTCTGTCTGTCTGTCTGTCTGCCTGTTTTATATTAATTTTTGTTGCTAAGTGCAATGATTAAGGGAATTCATAGTGTTGATAGATTATTCTTTTGGTTTTTCATGCATAATTACAAAAAGAAGCTTTAATTACTTGGGTCAGTCTAGTGTATTATCTGAAGAAAAACCCTACGGAACTTTTATATAGCTGCAAGAAAGCCGTTTTAAACGCAAGACATTCTAACCAAGGTACTGAATAGATCAGTTACTTTATATTCGTGTAGATTAATCAAAGTACACTTTAGTGTCACTGACTGAAGAAAAAATCACTAATAACGAACAGATCAGTTAATCATTTATTTGAAACTGTTTAGATTTAGATAGCTAAACTGTTTAGATAACGGTTTTTCCCCGCTATTGTTCTCAGTTACGTAATCTCATACTCCACTTTTCTTGGTTTTCTCCCGCTATTGTTTCCTGTTGCACCCTCATCTTCCCCGCTATTGTTCCCTGTAATTATCACCTAATGATGTCCTAATCTAACTTAGTTAATGCAATTTTTGATCGCGCAAGCGCCGCTTCTCCAAACCCTTGTCTACTAGACTCCTTTGTTGCGTCACCTGTCTCCCTGAATAAGCGCTCCCTCGCTAAATCCTCATTAATGCACGACCGTTATAAAAATGCGTGACCATTCAGAAAATTCGATCTCCACAGGCCCTTTGCCAGCGAGATCGACAAGTACTAACGGTCGAGACCGAGATCTACCTCGGCCACCGTGGAGTTTGAGAGCATCGGAAGTGCATAGATCTGATTGGTTTGGTGAGAGATCTCTTAGCTTTGCCTTATCGGATGCATTCTTATATGTCCCCTCGCTTCTCGATTCATTAGGGATTCGCGCTACTGCTCATTGCTTATTTTGTGCTGATAAGAGGCAACAGAATTTAATAATTATAATATACTAGTGACAGTAGCTTAAGTGCTCCGATATTCATAGGCAAGCGTGGGCTTAAGTAAGAAAGCTAAACCATTAAGTTTATAACTTTTTTATCTCTTTATTAACTTACTACGTCGGCTCACATGAGACACATGAGTTGTAGGTGGAAATCAGGCCTCAATTAGTCGCGAACTTGGTTTCGATAGGGCTGTCTGGTGATGCAGTCCACACAAGTTGGTGGCGGCGGGGTTGTCAGCGGCTCTCTACCTTTCTTTATCTCCGCGTCTGTCTCTCGCTGTCGTCTCCTATCATAGGACCTAGAAGCTCGCCACACCTAACCTGCTTCCCCTGGGGCTGACCTCGAGATCGGGAATGGGAGGCCAGAGTTGTCGATGTAGGCAATAAGATCGGCGCTCTGAGGCCGCGTCGGTAAAACGACAAAACCTTAACCCAGCAGAAAGAAGAAACCAAGCATGAATAAAATATCATTCATAAGGTGAAAACTTTGCAAACCAATTAATTCTGTAAGAGTACGGTCTGTAAAATTTAGCGACATAGAACAACTATTTAACATGGGGCCCTTAAAAAAACAAACATTTTTTATCTGTTTTGTTAAACTCGGCAGTGCATGCCATCACAGCTCAGACTTGTCACTCTTCAGCAGGATTGGCCACGTCAGAAACCGGCGGCTCTCTGGCGCATCGATCAATGATGACATACAGCAGCTCCACCAGCTCCAGAGCGCTCAGCACGCTGATTCCCAGCCAGAGGCCCATCGCGCCGCCAATCTGAAATGAGTTTGGCGGCGGATATTTCTGCTGAAGTCAATGAGGATGAATAAGAGACAACTCAAGGTTCACGACAATCACCTCGGACAGCGCCTCGGTCCAGTGAAACTCCTCCGCCTCCTTGTACAGGTCAGCAGCCGGGCTCTGCAGTCCGATGCGAACTGCTGCAACATTTTGAGCCAGGAGCTGCGGGTCTAGGCAGTCGCTAACACTGGCGAGCAAATAACTGCTAGTTCCATTGGCTAAACTCTCGTTTACGATAAAGTTAAGAAGTCGTGCCTTGCAGTCATTTACGGGCGGTGATTTCAACAGACTAAAGAGGAACAAAAGAGGAACTAAAGAGAACAATCTCTCTTTACTAGGCACTGACTTTAACTGCGTAAAGTTAATAAAATGGTGACTGAGCCCGTCATTTTCCAGGAAAACAGACCCACTCGTGATCTGTGGAACAATCAAGTCCTTCCAGACGTCCAGGAGCACCTCAAACGGAGGCCAGCTGCTGCTACTCTGCTGCCACGCCTTGAATCTCCAATAGTCGCACCACCTTCGATTTTGAAATTGTTTGACAAGCTCGGAGCTCTGCTCTGTAAAAGCTTATAGACCCAGCGGCCGTGTCTCTAATGTTGACTAGGACCATACTTAAAGACACGGCCGCCGTGTCTGTAATATTGGAGCTTATAGACATAGCAGCCATGCCCCTAAAAAAGAAAGCTCCCACACTGGAGACACGGCGGCCGTGTCGATGGGAGCCTGCATGGTGGCCATGTCTATAAGTACTCCGAAAAAATAAACCCAAAATTAAATATTGTTAAAAACTTATGCACAGTTGACTAAATAGTTTAGAAATTTGGTTACTTTGATAATTAACCTTTGATATATTGTCTTTAAAATCTAGTAACTTTGTCAAGTTTAAATTGGAGCAGCCATTTTAAGCTGGTCCCCTTGTCAACTACTAGTTAACAAAATAGCTAGCAGTTGATAAAGTGACTAGCACCCAGATTTCAACAAAAAACCCAGTTGTCTAGTGATAAAAATCAATGTTGCTGAAATAGTCCTAGGACCTATTTGTTGACAGATAGAAAGGTAAAAGTTGCAAAAGAGCTGGGGTTTTTTTTGGATAGGCACAAGATGCAAAATTGCATCATGTTCTTAATTTTAGGATACGATATTAGGGTTTGATATACAATTTTTTAAAAGTCCCATTTTAAAAGGTCTTATATTGTGAAGATTTAAAAAAACCAGGATGCAAAATTGCATCCAATATTGAATTTCAAGATGCAATTCTCAAAGTCAAGATACTATAGCATCTCTATTGCACAAAAATAAACCCAGCAAAAGAGTTTTATTGCTAAAGTAACTGGAAACAATATATTATGACTGTTATAATTGAAATCAGAACTTTATTAAATTTAAAATGTTTTTTTGTTAAACAGGCATCATGACTCATGGCATGACAAAATTGCAAATGATGAGACAAAATTCAGATCATCCTGTAAACTGATAGATAGGATGGTTTTAATTTTTTCCCAACACTTATCCAAGTCAGAGATTTCCTAAAGTCAGAGACCAGAATTCAGAAATGACAGAAAGCTGCTTAAATTCCCTATGAGGCTACAACAGTAGGGAATTTCAGTTCTTACTGTGATTGAAATGAATGAAATGAAATTGGCACTTGGAATAACAAACCATTGGAATAATGACCCCGGCATCACGAAATTCGGAATGACAGGACGAAATTCAGACCGTCCTGTCAGCTGACAAGACAATCCTGGCGAAAGAAACCAGAATATAAAAAATACTGGGCCGACATAGTACATAGAACCCTTTACTAGTTTTAGTTGTGTTGGTCCAGTAGAGCGGCGGCCTACGGCTACTAGACCCAACTGCAAAGTTTCTAGAGTGGCTGGCGCGAATCATCATACCCGCGAGGCCAAATATTAAATATTTAGCATTTCAAGACGAAAAACTTTAATTTAGAGACCAGAATAAGCATTAGCCTACCGAAAAAAATTATTTTTCAAGGCGTTTCTGTTGATTTGAAAGTGAGTGAGTATTCTAGGAAGCCGGTCACTTTAACAAAAGTCATTCGCGCAGAATGGGAAACTCCAACTAAATGCATACAGTTCTTTTAATAGACTGGAAAGATAGTTTTGCTGAGTGGTTTAGAAAGCAGTCTAAATCTTTAGATGGAATAATATCGCCTGTTGTAATGCAGCCTCTTCACAAAAATCGGTTCTAGAACCAGATGTGACGGAGTCAATCAAAGTTTTAATAATTGATTTTGTTATAATGTGCGTTTCCACGAAATTTGTATGTATTTAAAAATTTAAATGTGTAAAATGTAATGAAGAGCGAACTGAAGGCCGCAATTCAAATTCGGCTCTAAATTACTGGATCAAAAACAACGACGATAGAACTCTATGATTTTCGCCTAGCATAAGAATGCTTGCCAATCATAAGAGTTCGCAATGATTTAGCATTTCGATTATATTTAAACAAAAATTATTAATAAAGTATTTCGAAGCGAATATTTAGGGATTAAAACGCAAACAACTAGAGCAATTAATACGAGCGTATTTAATGAAAAAGTATGTAACATTATGCGTTAGTGAATAAAATTTAAATAATATTTAATTCAATAAAGAAGATGTGCTACAAAAAGCTACGCCGCCCTCCCTCCCTCCCGCTCGCTCTCTCGTGCGCCGTCCCGCTCTCGCGCTATACCGCTCTCGCACTTTCTACGCTCGTATCTAAAGAATTCAGTTCGCGCTCTCTATTTAAAGTTAAACGAAAAAATTTGCGTCTAAAGAACTCGGCTTGTGATTTACGTCACACATAATAATTCTGATTCCAGAACCAGAATCGATAGGAAAATGAAGAGCACTGAATAGAACGAGTGCATTATAACCATTACATACATATAAAATGCATGTAAATCAGTGAATTATCATTAAATATTTTCTGTCTATGACTCAGAGCCGTAAAACTTTTTTTCGAATTTTAAAGCATGTAAAAAGTGGTCCTCAAACTAATTATGCAATATTCTGAGCCGTTTCGAGAAATTTTCTCGTACCATATTCCAGAACTAGAACCTGGTTCCGAACCGTGTTCGAAAAACGGAACCATCGATATGAAGAGCTTCGAACCGGTTCGGTTTTTCGAAGCAGCAATATGAAGAGGCTCATAATTTCCTTTTTGCTGAGTTGAGCGATCCATTTTCAAATCTCTTTCAGGCTGTCTGAGATGTCCTTCGGATTTTTGTTGACGAAATTATTGAAGCATCGCCGTTTGAATTCGTATATCTGACTTCCACGATTAAAGCGCGAGACTGCTTGACAATTATTTTATGATCTGCATTCTTTTCACACATAAATAATGTACATGTTTATATATTTGAAGCTACAAATACAAATGTACGCCCAAAAATCTATAATGGAATTGTAATTTTAGCACATATCGTCTACTGATTCTGAATCCTACACCATTTGAGTCTTGGTCCTGCAATCAATCCTGCTTAACGTTCGGTGCGATCCTTGATGAGGTTTTTACATATTAAGTATATTCAATTGCAAATTAATTCCAAAATTTGAGCCATGCACTCCACGCTGCTGGGCGAGCCGCTTTCTTCGCACCTAAAGTTAGTTACTTGTGCATGTACCAGGACATTCTCACTGTCAAAGGTAGTGAAGACTGATCTGCTAAGGCGTGCAAGTGGGGTCCTGCCTCAGGCCTCAGCCAACGGCTTGAGCAATACATGTTATATGAGAAATAAGCATTTTATTTACATGTACCTGCTAAGCGCATTTTCTTCGAGTGCGCACGCTGCCTCTAAATGTACCACAGAAAAAGCAGAGAAATCAGCTTAAGGGAGGGGGAAAGGCGTATGTGGAGCTTTTCGCCTCGAAGGCATCAAGCGCAAGGCTTTTATTTGCTTCAGCATCCGGTAAAATTTCCCCTAGCGAGAGCGTCTAATTCTCCACTTCCTGAACTATAAAAAATGCGCCATGGCTTTTCGCGTCTTTGCTGCAGCTGTCAAGACTGACTGACAGCCTTATAAAAGTTACAAAAAGCGCTTTCCTTCCCTTTCTCTCCTTCCTTTTATTGTATTTCCTGTTATTCCTATCATCATTCACTCTTGCCACTCACTAAATTCCCTAGGTGGAATTGGTGACAGGAGGTGAAGACAGGGTCTTAACAGTTTGTTGTTTTATCATGAATTCAGCTTTTTTTTCTGGCCTACAGTATACTATGCTACTTTAAATTTGTCGCCGCAATAAAATTCGACTATAATTCACTGCCGAATCAAGCACTCGAAGGTCTTCATCGAGTATTTCAATGTGAGCACTGGACCGGAGTCGTACAAATAGTAGAATAATCCTCTGGCATGAGTCTCAAACGCATTCGGCGGGAACAAGTAAAATCCATTGGGATTAAAAAAAGCCGCACTTTCGGAACCAAAAGCCTGCGGACCTGTCTTGGGCACAGCTTCCTTCAGTGTAAGCATCATTGTCCTGATCAGGTGTGCTGAACTGCTGGTTGTTAGGCGAATAATTCAGATGAGTCAGCTGATCGACACTCGACCTGCTCGCGTCCAGAGGTCCCATCGAGGCTCTGTACTTGTCAGCCGCTCCACCGACCAAGAACGGAGCGTTCTCAGCCCAGTACCACGTGCCGTTCCAGTCGCTGAACTCCCATCGGACTCTCCACACTCCGGTCGCAGTGAGCTGATGAAGCCGGTCCAGTCCCATCCAGTAGTTCAGACTCTCGCCCTGACCGAATCCGCTCGCGTACTCCGACCAGCCTCGGTTGAAGCTGACGGAGTCGTCGACTCTGTGCTGGAACGTCGTCCAGCAGCTTGTCGGCGGCTTCTTGACCTGCATTGTGACCCACGGCTATGCGTTTCAGCATTACAACTCCTTGAAATACGCGTAATCATGATCAACGGTCCGCGTGACTCACCCAGAGCATCGGCAGAGTCGGGTCGCTGTCATGTCGGCACTTCCTGCAGGCGTCCGCGCTGCCCCGGTCGCACACGAGCAGGTCGCAGGTACCTGATGCAGAGTCGAATGAAGCTGCGTGAGCCTCGACAGCCACAGGATGGCTCAGACAGGCGATAAGGACATCAGCCTTGATCCTAGCGAGCAGCTTGTACTCGTTGATGTCGCCACGAAGCTGCTTCCAGGTCGAGACGGACTCGGACGGGGCCAGCGAGGCTCCGCAACCCCAGGGGCCGAGGCAAACCAACAGCAGCGAAGCTATGGTTCTTAGAAAAATCATTCTTGCTCAGCTGAAGGAATCGAATTTCAGAAAGAAAACTTAGGCCCTGCAGCAGCTATATCATGCCAGTTTTATAGGGCTTAGGGAAGCGCTCAGTCGACTAAAGCGAAGGGATCAAAGATAGCTTCGCTGGTTAAAGAGGAAGTGATAGAATCGCTTTCTGGCAACAATAAAACAAGACGCATCAAGCTAGGTGACTTGTTTTGTCCCAGCATCAGGCCAACTCACATCCGGTGTAAATTATTCCCAAAATCTTCCGTAAACACTAAAAAATGAGGCTGCATGACATGCCAATCTGCTACAGTGTTTCTGCCTTTAGTAGGGTTTTAATGGTCTGTTTTACAAGCAAAAATTTTCACTAAAATTTTGTTAAGACTACAGTGAGTGAGTAAGTGAGTGAGTGAGTGGACGAGTTAGTGAGTGAGTGAGTGAGTGAGTAAGTGAGTGAGTGAGTGAGTCGGTGAGTGAGTGAGTGAGTGAGTGAGTGAGTGAGTGAGTGAGTGAGTGGGTGATTTCATGGGTGAGTGAGTGAGTGCGTGGGTGAGTGAGTGAGGGAGTGGGTGAGTGAGTGAGTGATTTCATGGGTGAGTGAGTGAGTGAGTGAGTGATTTCATGGGTGAGTGAGTGGGTGAGTGAGTGAGTGATTTCATAAGTGAGTGAGTGGGTGAGCTCATGAGCGAGTTTATGCGTAAATTAGTTCATGAGTTCAGTCATAAGTGAGTGTGTAATTGAGTGAGTGATTGACAAGATGTTTATCCACCTTATTTTTGTAGATTTGAATGTAGTTATTTTAACTATAAATCGACGAAAAAAAGCAGTGAAAGTTAAACTAAAGAACTTTAAATAAGTAATCGGTAGCAAAGCAGTGAGCGCTATCTTGTTTTTGATTTGTTTAAAATATTTTTAACAGCAATGATATGACTTATCTAGACAATCTACGATACTTCAAAGAGTTAAGACCGCTTTCTATAGAAAGCTCTGAAAGATACTTCAACGAGCTCAATTTTTAATAGACCAAAAACTGGCGGTATATAACAAAGCAAGGAGCTGGTATTTTTTCTCTCGTTAGCTGCATGGAGCCGGGAAAAATACTATTTATGGTTTTGCTCATGTTTATATATAAGCTGTATATAATTTCTCAAACGGCTTTGCACAATTGTCTTCAACTGCTAGAAGTGAAGTCATTGAAGATAATGAAGCCATCAGTTCATTACGTGATTTCGCTAACACTAATTGAGTTGGTTTCGTTAAACATTTTTGCTGTTGGAGTGACTTGTCCGCCACCTTTCAACGCTGAAGCCGGCAGGTGCATCTACGTTGAAGGATTGGAGAATTTCACTTGGTGTCAGGCTAGCCAGCACTGCTTAGCAATCGGAGGCGAACTGGTCAATCATTATGAAACGTTGAAATTGCTCGACCAAATGCCCAGCCTAGTCAGTACTGGCAGACTTTGGTACGGCTTGAGCGACCTGGCTGATGAGAGAGACACAAAACGCGCCGGCTGGCAGATGCTCAACGACAATGGGATTCTACCTCTAGACACGTCCCTTTGGTATGCGGGTATGCCTAGCAGCAATGGCAACCAGGATTGTATTGCTAGCTCCGCCTTTACGCGACGATTCATTGACAATGATTGCACCAATATGCGAGGATTTATCTGCGAATACGTTGATCATCAGCTGAATACTTTTGACCGCTGCAAGGTCAAGTGGAAGCGGATAGAGTTCAAGCGTACGCACTACAACCCCAGTAAGCAATACTGCTACAAGGATGTAACTGTGGACAGTTTGTCCCAGTGTCTGATGTCGGCCACGTTGAGTGAACACTCTACTAGAAGAGTTCTGTACAACACTGCCACTCGAGAGTGCCGCCTTCTTCTGTTCACGGATGCTCAAGTGGACGAATGGATTGAGACTGGATCGGATTGGATGAAGTTCAGTCGTTAGTTTGATTCGGCTTCAAACCTATGAGGAATCAAGAAATGAAGTTACTGTTGTAGATGTTTGCTAATTTCTTTACTAGTGTACAAATTTACACATAGAAGACAAACTGAAGCATTAAATCGTTTGAGGTGGCATTGAAACACTCCGTCGGAATCTTTGATTCTTGTCTGAAAAGACACTTAAAGCTAAAGTGCAAACAAGGGAGCGCTCTAGAATGTTTGAAATTCACATATCAGGGCATATTGTGTATCAACTCCATGATTTATTCACTTCTCACTGTACATGTACGGCGGGCGAGAGGCTCAGCGGGCTAGCGTATCTGCCTTGTGTCCCACTGGTCCAGGTTCGACCCCACGTTGTAGGTTGTTTATTTTCGCTGGAGCGGTTTGGTGTGCAAGCTCACATTAACTCGGCACCTTGTGCACGAATTGGTTGGGCTATGGGCCAGTTGCGCAATTTACGCACATGAGGGCAACCCCCAAGGCATAAACGTAGAGAGCCTACATTCCTGGAGCTACCGCTTGTACACCCTATGTGAGTGCGGGACTGAGTGTTACATGTATACTGAAATTCCGTTGCGCACCGTCTGTGTGTCTATGCCTTTACACCGTGTTTAGTGTGACCGAACGCACTTCAGGAACAATTTCGCCTCAAGAGTCAAGGTGCCTACAGCCTTCCGGCAGACTTAACTTACTTTTTTCTTCTCATAATCGAGGCTCAAACCCGTCACATTAAGACACACCATAAAAAATATATATAGCAGTCCCCGAATGCTTAGATTTTCTAGGGTGCCTTTTTGGCGATGTGTCGGGGAATGCTTAGCTTTTCTACGACGTGTCTTTTTGGTGTTTTGGAACGCCCCCCAACTAGACTTCGACTCCCTACCAACTTACTAATACCAAAGCCCGTACAAAAACCTTCAAACCAGATTATTAAGGAAAGATATTCTTAATTAGCGTGTTTATTTGGAAGCTCTAGCAATCAGATGAACTCAAATCTCGCATTCACAACTTGATGCAGCTGATGATCTGGATGGCGCTGCCGCCGCACTTGCTAGCCAAGCAGCTGGCCAGCTTGCTGATGTTCGTGCCGCTAGAGAAGAAGCAGGTGAACAGGTTGGTGAGCAGGCAGGAGGCCGACTGGATGCCGTTCTGCTTCAGACAGTTGGTGTCGATGCTGAGCACGGGAATCACCTCGTGGATGATGTCGTTGATGACCTCGTCCTTCTGCTCAGCAGTGTAGGTAGCGGCGGCGAAGGCCACGAGAGCGAACAGGCAGATCAGCTTGTACATGGCTGTGCTGGTTGAGAGGTTTGGCGAGCTGTGGTCTTTTGGTGTGCTTGGTTTCTGGTTGAGCTCGCAGCCGCTACTGGGCTGTTATTTATGGTGCCAGCAACTCGCCCGCAGGTGACTCGGTCTCGGCCTCATCACGAACGCCCACGGCCTGTCAGAGCTGGTTGAATTTTTGCTGACAACTCTTGAAGTAACTCAACTAGCGAGTGTTTGCCTGTTTAGGGCTCTGCTTTAACCCCAGTTGGTATATCAACTGCTTGAGGTGAGTCTTGCAAATCGACTACCGCAACCACCTGTTGCTTTTCCTAGGCTTGTCAGAGCTGTCAGAGCTGTCATTTGCTAGTGTTGTGTGACGAAATGCTAGCTGCCATGCTAGAGGTTGAGTTGAAACCACATTCGAATCTTGAATAAGTTTTGAGTCAGGTGATTTGCAATACGAAGCCTCGATAGCTAATGACAAAACATTTGCATTGGTTGGATAAGTCAGAATTTGCTTGCCTCTCTTTTGCGAAGACACCACTCAATTTTCCATGCGAAATTGAACGAAATAAACATTAAATACAAGACCTGCTTAGTAAGGCAATTCTTGAATTTACAGAAGTAAAATTTACTAATCGCTTCTTTTACCCAAGTACCCAACTGTGCTTTTTTAACTGTGTATCTATCTGCCTGTCTGTGTCTCTGTCTGTATATTTATCTTTGTGTCTGTCTGTCTGCCTGTTTTATATTAATTTTTGTTGCTAAGTGCAATGATTAAGGGAATTCATAGTGTTGATAAATTATTCTTTTGGTTTTTCAGGCATAATTACAAAAAGAAGCTTTAATTACTTGGGTCAGTCTAGTGTATTATCTGAAGAAAAACCCTAAGGAACTTTTATCTCCAAGAAAGCCGTTTTAAACGCAAGACATTCTAACCAAGGTACTGAATAGATCAGTTACTTTATATTCGTGTCGATTAATCAAAGTACACTTTAGTGTCACTGATTGAAGAAAAAAATCACTAATAACGAACAGATCAGTTAATCATTTATTTGAAACTGTTTAGATTTAGATAGCTAAACTGTTTAGATAACGGTTTTTCCCCGCTATTGTTCTCAGTTAAGTAATCTCATACTCCACTTTTCTTGGTTTTCTCCCGCTATTGTTTCCTGTTGCACCCTCATCTTCCCCGCTATTGTTCCCTGTAATTATCACCTAATGATGTCCTAATCTAACTTACTTAATGCAATTTTTGATCGCGCAAGCGCCGCTTCTCCAAACCCTTGTCTACTAGACTCCTTTGTTGCGTCACCTGTCTCCCTGAATACGCGCTCCCTCGCTAAATCCTCATTAATGCACGACCGTTATAAAAATGCGTGACCATTCAGAAAATTCGATCTCCACAGGCCCTTTGCCAGCGAGATCGACAAATACTAACGGTCGAGACCGAGATCTACCTCGGCCACCGTGGAGTTTGAGAGCATCGGAAGTGCATAGATCTGATTGGTTTGGTGAGAGATCTCTTAGCTTTGCCTTATCGGATGCATTCTTATATGTCCCCCCGCTTCTCGATTCATTAGGGATTCGCGCTACTGCTCATTGCTTATTTTGTGCTGATAAGAGGCAACAGAATTTAATAATTATAATATACTAGTGACAGTAGCTTAAGTGCTCCGATATTCATAGGCAAGCGTGGGCTTAAGTAAGAAAGCTAAACCATTAAGTTTATAACTTTTTTATCTCTTTATTAACTTACTACGTCGGCTCACATGAGACACATGAGTTGTAGGTGGAAATCAGGCCTCAATTAGTCGCGAACTTGGTTTCGATAGGGCTGTCTGGTGATGCAGTCCACACAAGTTGGTGGCGGCGGGGTTGTCAGCGGCTCTCTACCTTTCTTTATCTCAGCATCTGTCTCTCGCTGTCGTCTCCTATCATAGGACCTAGAAGCTCGCCACACCTAACCTGCTTCCCCTGGGGCTGACCTCGAGATCGGGAATGGGAGGCCAGAGTTGTCGATGTAGGCAATAAGATCGGCGCTCTGAGGCCGCGTCGGTAAAACGACAAAACCTTAACCCAGCAGAAAGAAGAAACCAAGCATGAATAAAATATCATTCATAAGGTGAAAACTTTGCAAACCAATTAATTCTGTAAGAGTACGGTCTGTAAAATTTAGCGACATAGAACAACTATTTAACATGGGACCCTTAAAAACAAACACTTTTTATCTGTTTTGTTAAACTCGGCAGTGCATGCCATCGCAGCTCAGACTTGTCACTCTTCAGCAGGATTGGCCACGTCAGAAACCGGCGGCTCTCTGACGCATCGATCAATGATGACATACAGCAGCTCCACCAGCTCCAGAGCGCTCAGCACGCTGATTCCCAGCCAGAGGCCCATCGCGCCGCCAATCTGAAATGAGTTTGGCGGCGGATATTTCTGCTGAAGTCAATGAGGATGAATAAGAGACAACTCAAGGTTCACGACAATCACCTCGGACAGCGCCTCGGTCCAGTGAAACTCCTCCGCCTCCTTGTACAGGTCAGCAGCCGGGCTCTGCAGTCCGATGCGAACTGCTGCAACATTTTGAGCCAGGAGCTGCGGGTCCAGGCAGTCGCTAACACTGCTGCTAACATTTGCTAAACTTTCGTTGAAGATTAAGTTGAAAACTCGAGCCTCGCAGTCATTTACGGGCGGTGATTTCATCAGACTAAAGAGGAACAACAATCTCTCTTTACTAGGCACTGACTTTAACTGCGTAAAGTTAATAAAATGGTGACTGAGCCCGTCATTTTCCAGGAAAACAGACCCACTCGTGATCTGTGGAACAATCAAGTCCTTCCAGACGTCCAGGAGCACCTCAAACGGAGGCCAGCTGCTGCTACTCTGCTGCCACGCCTTGAATCTCCAATAGTCGCACCACCTTCGATTTTGAAATTGTTTGACAAGCTCGGAGCTCTGCTGCTCCGCCGTCTTGTGCCACTCATCGTGACACCGGATGTTCGCCAGCACAGCGTCAGTTGGCGTCACCCAGTGCTCCATGGGCGCGTAGTAACACAGCTGACTGGTGTTCACCTGGAACGGATAGAGGTGCGAATAGCAGCCGCACTTCTGCTTAATGAGCTTCTGCTTGGCCTCGACAACAAAGTCTGCCACAGATTTCGTGAAATCTTGGGTGACGACGTGCTGCGATGCGTGGGCAAAATGCCGGACGTAGTTGGCCCGCTCGAGTGGCGGCTCGGAGCATCTGAGGCGCTGCGTCGGGAGCAGACGGTTGCGCATCGGCCTGAGCTGGATGCCCACGCTGCTGAGCGCCGCCACGTCCACGAACTCCGTGCCTGACGGTGTTAAACCGGGAGCCGTGGATTAGCAATCCAACAATGCAGCAATGCCTAAATTAAATCCACGTTGTGCATGTCTAATAGACTAAGCTGCAGAGTGAGCTTACTGTGTAGCGGGTACTTCCTGCTCTCGTGAATGAATATCCGTATTCCATTGCTCTCTCTCGTATCATCGCCTGCAAGTATTTGATTTATTGCTCCATTGGACTTAATTTGTTCACCGAAACAAAATTCTGCGTCATCCTCTGGATCCCACAGGGTTTCTTTGTTAAATTTTAATCTCGATGGATTAAAAGCATGCCATTGGCTCGTACTGTCAGTAAAAGTATTAATGAGAGCTCAGCACCACTGCCTCCGGAGCCCAAGGAAGAAACCTGAGCATCTGGGTGAAAGGTGTAGCAGTTCCAGAACCTGTTAGTTTGGACCAAGGAAAAGTTCTTGTGGTTGCAGGGTATCCCGTTGAAGGAGCAGTGCAGCAACATGGTCCTGTCCATATGGGAAATGTCTCTCGTGTCGGCTGACACCCACAGAACTTGCAGCTGCCTCCTGCAGATCTTTTGAAGTCTCTGGCGATAGTCGGAACGACTCTCACCAGATCGCTGCTGCTTCTCTTGGTTGAACCAATTTTTCCAATTATTCCAACGCTTTTGGGTGTAGATGCTTAAATAAAATTGGGACAATATAACAGAGGCTGGCTTGAAATTGCACACCGTTACATCTGGAAACACAGCCCGCTTGCTTTTCAGCCTGATCTGTGACGTCACAGAGCTGGCCTTGAACTTGCGCACAGTCTCGACCGTGTGCCACACGCCGGCAGACAGTCCAACGACGAGCAGCAGCAACCAGAAGGCACGTCGCACTCTGCTTTTGGACAAGAAGATGTGCAAGAGGCCGTGGTACGTTGTCCAGCCGGTGAATTCCAGCAGGACTCGAGAAAGAGTTTGTAGCCTAGGGTGCATTTCTTAAAACAGAAACTGGGCAGAAAGCAAGTTCCAGACGTGAATAGATTCTTTCTGTGTTTTGACACCAAATATACGAGCGGATCACATACTTTTGGGAGAGGATCATTCTTCGGTAGAAGTTTTAGCCATAGACATAAATCGACTGTTTTTAGGTGATGCCAAGGACAAATTGATAACTCAGGACCGGAAATGACCCAATTCATGACGAAAAAATTATGAGGCTCAATATCCGCTAGAATTTATGGGGTAATATTCCAAATCTAAAGACAGCTCTGGACACAGACGCTGTTTTAGATGAGCAACCTTTTCTTTTCCTTTATCCATGTTAATATCCTACTGAAACGGCTGACTGACTAGGCTTCGCCTCGGAGATTCTGCATAGACATTCTTCGAGTTTCAGTTAGATATTTAAAGTTATCCCAAGAATGCAGGCAGCGGAGAATATTCACTCGATTCGTGGAGATTATGAGTAATCTACGCTCCTTAACTAAATTTTCTATGGTAGCGAAGGCAGAAATAGAAAACACGTACAGGCACAGTGGGATACACATGAAATTAAACAAATAGAGATGCGCATAAACTACTAATCCGATGAAGAAGTATAAGTAGCCATAGACTATTACTCAAATGTGTGGCACAAGATATATTAATTTAATCGAATGACTTGCAGCAGCACTGTCCTTTTCAAAAATAATTTGTGTGCTTGGTTTTGCTGCAGTGAAGTATGCCTTCTGCAAAATCGCGAGCACAATGTGCTGCCTATGGAAGCACATTGGAGCAAGAATAACTTGCTCCGGGTTATTCTTGCCCAGTAAGCTTAGTCGACCAGTGACCAATATTATTAGCATGCGCTGTATAAAGACACGACTCGACGAAGCAGAAGACTCGTCCGCCTCCAAAGTTAAGAGCCCTGTCTCTCAGAAGAGTTAAATCTATCCTAGACTCAAATTCAAATGAACAAGCTACGCAGATATCTGCGACTTCTTGTTTGGTTGCTCCATGCGGCGAATGCACGTCAGAAAAATAATGTGATGGTTAATTTAAGAGTTGCATTAAACCATTGTACTTGAGGTTAGGGCCTGTGCCTTATGACTGAAGGTGATTTGAAGGTACATCCGGTGAAAAAAATTTCAATTTGGTGCCTTTTTGCCAAAGAATTACAGAATTTTTATGTTACGACAGGTCGAAGGGTTTAGAGCTACAAAATATCACGCAATATCCTGCAAAAGCATGGCACAGTGCATTTGAAGCATTTGTGTGTCACGATAGGGCATAGGAAACAATAAATGACTACAGATTGAGACTGGTAGTTACACGCTTAATATATCTGGCGCAAGCTCCCCCTTGAACACCCATTTCTGACACTGCTGAGTTTAAAATTTGTCTGAAAATTGGCTGCTCGCTCTACATCCAGTCCAGACAATAGAGGCTTTCAACGCCTTAAAGCGTCTATTTTCTTCTATATTGGTCACTCCAGGTTTCATTTTATTCTCTGAGGTGCTCGGAAGAATCTGCCATGAATGACGTAAATTTTTTTACTTGAGCTCTGAAAGAGAAAAACCGAACATGTTCGTTTGTTAACAAGTTTAAGACTATCAGAACAAGTTTATGCGTAATTTTTCAAGCAAGTTGATGGTTCTCTAAGAAATTAATTTGATTGACTTTTACTGAAAAAGTAATATATTGAATATTTTTGTCAGCATAAATCTACGAATAAATCAATTTAAGGGACAGGTATCTTATGTCACGAGAGAATAAAACATAATATCGCTAACCTGTTATTGAGTTCGTGACTTGGTGGTATTTCGGGAGGACAAGGCCAATAGCCACCTCGCCTGCAGGCGTCTGCAAGGTACCCCAAGTCCTTTCGGGGCCGCCACCACATCTTGCCGAAAAAAGCTTGCTATCACAGTTTGGTAGCGATTCGCAGGATACAGATGCCAATTATCCAGCCACTATTTCCACCTTACTAAGCGGGTACAATACTCGAATCTGGCGCTGCTTCTTGCTCCAAGAGTCTGGATCCAGCAGCAGACAGTCTTTAGCACTGTGATACTTTGAACCTTTCGGTTAATAAACTTGGATCTGCTTCTTTAATTTACATGAATGCAATGAATCTGCGGATCTCTGATGCATCGTTCAGTGATGACATACAGCAGCTCCAGCAGCTCCAGAGCGCTCAGCACGCTGATTCCCAGCCAGAGGCCCATCGTGCCGCCATGATCTATCATGTCGTGGCGGCGGATATGTCAGCTAAAGTCGAATCGGGTGAATAAGAGGCAGATTAAGTGCGCGACAATCAGCTCGCATAAAAACATTTGGAGTCTTTGAGAATACTTTGAGTATACGAGCTGCTTTTTTCATTTCTATTCATGCACTTCAAGTATAGAAGTTATGACTCAGCAGCTACTCAACTTCGACTGCTCGCTTCATTGGAATCAAAATTGGTACAAAAAACTTCTAGTGATGAAAATTAATTTTATATTCATTAAAAACACTATCGATAAGCAGCAGCACATCATAGCCGATTGAGTTTATGAGTCCGTCTACGACCTCATTGATGAGTGCGTTTATAATTTTATGCACTCATGATTTTTTGTGTATGAGCTCATATATAAGTGAAGTAGTTATTATTAAAAAAAAGCTTCTGAACTTGCCCATCACCCGCCCATATCATCCTGTCTTTCCAAGAAAATTTCCGCGCCTTGAGCTAGAATACAAATTACTAAATATAATGCGCCAAGCGTCTAAAGATACTTCTTAGGAATAAAGAATTGAAATTTAATAGGCCTCTGGCTACAGTGTCTCCGCCCTGAGATGAACTTTGGTAACGTTGGCACGAGGGCTAGGCCTACATTCACCCCTCCTGCAGCCCAGGCGTATGAAAGGTACTCCGAGACGGTAAAAGTACATCGGAGGCCGCCACCACCCCTTGCGACTGGGTACGCCAAAAGCCAGCCTAACGAGACAGGGGTCCCGCCCGATGCTTCCGGGATCTTCGTACTTGCAGGGGAGCGAAACATAGCCGAATCAGGGACTCTGCTAAGGGCACTTATTGGAGATCTGCACTACAGCACCAGAGGACTTGAGTAGTATGGCGAATTATGATTCTGCCGCATTAGCACTGCGGAGATAGGCGGCAGTGTAAAAGGATAGGAAAGCGTGGTTTTGGCTGTCTGGCTGGCTGGCCGGCCTATGGGGAGCATTGGGGGTGCGAGGGTGCGCACTGTGCGATAAGAGGTGGCTGGCTGGGGTGAAATAGTCGTGAGTATAGGTAAGGTAGGCGGGCAGGCAGGCGGCCGAACGAGTTAACACCCTGTGTCACGACACGAGCGTACCCTATCCGTGCCTTGCACTTGAGCCTGCTAACACAAGAATTTTTTGTCGTTAGAGATGGCTCTGTACACTCTATAGCTCTATGCCAATGAGTGGAACTCAAATTTTTGGTATGACTTAACTGGCTTACAAAGCGCGCTCTGGGGATGGAAATGTAAATAAAGGAAAAATACAAGTCTGCCGCACTTGCACTTGAGAGATAGGCAGCAGTGTAAAAAGATAGGAGGGGGCGTGTTTGGCTGACGTGCTCTGAAGGTGCACGCACGGCGATAAGAGGTGGGCTGGCTGTAAAGCGTGAGGGTGGGGTCGGGTAGGTGGCCTATCCGAGTTAGCACTGGAGACAGCCATGGCAGTCCGCCTATCCCTTTGCACTGAAGCCGGTGTGGAGTTAACTCTCTTTTCATTGGATATGGTTAACACTTGGAAGATAATACTAACACTAATTCACATGCAAAGCTAGTGGATGTGCTCATGATACTAATCGTTCATAAATTGTGCTGTGGGAATAAGCAACAGTGAAATAAACACCTAGCGCTATTAAGCCAACATGGTTTTGGCTGTCTAGCTAGCTGGCTGCGCAACTAAGTTGCACGCACTCGGACACGAGAAACTGGTTAGGGTAGAATATGATGGCCTATCTTTTTGTATTTGAGAATTAAAACATGGTTCCGACTCGCTGTAAAAGAAGAATTCAATTGTTTTGAATTCATGCTAACTGAAGGATAATTTTGGCTTTTCATTGCTTGCAAAATAAAACGGCATTAAATATTCAATATTTTAACGATATTATGGGTTGTTTCTGATGATGCGTACGCATCAATGTAAACGGAATTTAATTGGTATTGAAAGGGAGCAGTCTACTTCAGCTTTCTTAGTAGAGAGCATATGTGCTTGGTATCTAATAGGAAGATGGGCATAATAGAAAGAGTGGGCATATTTACTCGTAAATTTCAAGCAGTAATTGTAGTAACGCTTGAATAAATATTTACATGTTTGCTTGCATTTACTCATTGATAATGCACCCACCCACCTCCACTTCGAGGGTATAAAAGAGGGTGAATTTTTTTGGTTCTCAAAGATTAAATCAAACTGAAATTTCGCTGTCACAACTCGCCATGGATCTCAGCGACGGATTTAAAGTGCAGATTCAAGACTATGAAGGCCACCGATTTATTGCGATCCGGCGCTTCTTCTATTCTGCTGAGGGAGAAAAACCTGGCATCCCTGGCTTCAATTTAAACGCCCACGAATGGGAGAAGCTGAAGCAGTTGAAGGCTCAACTTGTGCGCTCTGATATCAATTGGCACAACGTCACCGTAAAGCTCGGCTTCGACAAACTCGTTGTTGTCAGCGGAGGGACCATTTGGCTAAAGCGTTTGCCTGAAGATTGCACAGAAGAGTTCCTGCGACGCAATTCAGTCGCACTGACGCCAAACCTGTGGCGCTCGCTTTGGAAAACTGCTGCTTGGATTGATGAGGAGCTGCGGGGAAAGCCCGCAGAAAGCGAGTATGAACTGGAGGCTGAAGATCTTAAGACAGAAAATGAAGCGCTAGTCGATTATCCAGAGAGTGTATCTGGAGAAGAGGCTGACGGTGAGGCGGAGAACACGCTACTAATCGCTCAGTCGGACAACGCCAATTTCGAAGCGCCTTCGACTCCTGTCTCACCATCTGCATCAACTTTTGGCCGCATTTCGAAGCATGATAGCGACCTATCACAGGATCCTCTGTGGTACCAGATTCGAGCAGCTTCAGGGGTCGGCAAGGACGGCAGCAGCACTGGAAGTCGCAAGCGAAAGCTTCCATGGCCTCTGCGCAGACAGGATGGTGTGAAGCTCCCCAAGATCGGAGGCTACGATAATTAATGAATTACTGAATTCCATGCTCACTGTTTGTTGTTACATGTTTTTCTAATCCATTGCATCACGCGCTTGCAATAAACTTATTATTTATCCAGCTATTGACTTCGTAATTGCAACGTATGTAATTATCTTTCATTAAAACTTTCAAAATCATAAAAAATAGGTAATTTTTTTCTTTCGCTACTCTTATAATCGAATTAGCATTCTTCTATTTTAAAAGATGTTAAAAGCAAAAAATTAAAAATACACCGCCTCGAAGGTTGAAACCTTGATTAAAACATTTTGGTAACGGTTAAAAATTGTTGATTTTCTTAAGAAAGCAATTTCTTTATTTCTTTATGAGGTTTGGCAGATGGACAAAATTTATTTTAATCCAGAGCAGCCAGCCAGCTTTTCCGGCTGCAATAAATTTTTGCATGAGGTTCGAAGACGAGGAGTTAAAGTCAGCGATCAAGCTGTAGGAGAATGGCTCCATGATCAAACTGTATACACGCTGCACAAACCTGCACGCAGAAATTATCCCCGAGCACCAATCATAGTTCGAGCTATGGATGATCAATGGGAGTTGGATTTGGTTGAAATGATCCCGATTGCTAAATACAATAAGGGATTTAGATAAATTCTCACTTGTATTGATGTTTTGTCTAAGTTTGCGTGGGCCAAGCCGCTGAAAAATAAATCAGCAGCCGAAGTGAGGTCCGCTTTCGAAGCTATACTAAAAAGTACAAAGCGCAGGCCACGAACAGTTCGTTCAGATCAGGGCAAAGAATTTATTAACTCCAGCTTTCGCCAGTGCTGCATCGACAATGAAATTCTAGCATTCAAAACCAACAGCGAGCAAAAGGCTGCAATCGTGGAGAGATGGAACCGAACTTTGAAGAATAAAATGTGGCGATATTTCACTCACAAAAGCACTCTGCATTGGCTTGATGTGCTGCCAAAGCTAGTGAAATCTTATAATTCTACTTATCACAGAAGCATCCGGATGGCACCCAAAGATGTCTGTAAACAGAATGAGTGCGAAGTGTGGATGAACCTGTATGATGGCAAGGCGATAGAAACTTTAGATAAAATCAGAAAGCCCAAATTTTGTGAAAACCAGTCTGTGAGAATTTCTAACGCGCCTAGGCTATTCAGAAAGGGATACAAAGCGAACTGGAGCGAAGAGGTATACACTGTAGTGGCAATGGCCCCCAAGCATTACCCCTACATGTACAAGATTCGTGACATGAAGGGGGAGGAGATTCAAGGCCTCTTTCATGAGCACGAGTTGCAGGCGGTGCCTGATTCACAGAGGCTCTATGTGATTGACAAAATATTGAAAACTAAGAAGCGGAACGGGAGAATTCACTATCTTGTCAAGTGGGCCGGCTGTGATTCAACTGGCTGGGTGGATGAAAAGGACTTAAGAAAAGTTTAGATGACGTTTGCGAAAGATAAATAATGATACTTATTGTACAATGCGAAATATTGTGATCAATAGTACGAGTAAAAATGCTGAAGGCACTTCTTGTGACTTTGATTTTCACCTGTCTTCACCTATTTACTTGGATCGAAATGTGGACTATGAGGCAGGTCTGGTTGAAATCCATCTGCCTGCTGCATGGTTCAATGTTGACGAGCCTTACTGCTTCTCTGTCTCAGATGGAAGAGAGCATGAGACCCTGGTTCTTCAACCCGGACGCTATGCAAGAGTTGAGGAGCTGGTGGAATGCCTGAATGCGTTGTTGGCCAGCTCAAACTTACAGTTTGTTGATGCCAAAGGTGATAGGGATTCTGAAATGGAGGCGGATGAGTCTGGTCTAATGGAGCGTGGGAGAGAATTTCATGGCATACACTTTGAGATTCAAAACTCACGAACGGTGGTACACAACAACGTGGCGCGCGCAGAATTATTTCTCCCAGCTAATAAAATTTTATTTTGGCTGGGATTCGGAAATCAAGCTGTAAAAATCCAACCTGGGCGACATGTGTCAAAGCATTGCATTGGTTGCTCTCCCACCAGCCTAATTAATGTGCACTGCAGCATCGTTGAGTCAACAAACTGCAACTCAAGCTCCCTCCTAAGAACGGTTGGAGTGAATGAAAAAATTGAGTGGGGATGCTATCTGAGCAAAGTGTTTAAGAAAGTGATTTTTTCCCTATTCAAAGAATCAACTTTCTGCACATTATTCGAATGCAGCTGAGGGATATCTACGGTTGCCCGCTATCTCTGCAGACCTGCAACCCTGTTCTTCTAACAATTCAAATAAGGGAGAAAGCTATTCAATGAATTATCAGCAACTGATCAGGCAGTACAGTGGGGCTCGAACAGGCGTTGAAAAGCCTGCGCTATATGGCTGCGGTAGTTCTCCCGGAATTATGACCTATCAGCCCCCACCTGTACCAGCCTCACCAGCAAGTAACATCACCAGAAACAGGCCCAGTAGTAGAAACAAAAGACCGCCAAGAAAGCAGAAGAAGCGAACAAAAAATATTACGGGTCAAAAGGGCCGAAAGCGAACAAAAAATGCAAACCAGATAAAATTTGGCAGAAAAAAACTTAAGAATGCAAAGAAAAGCAAACCAAAGAAGACAGCTAAAAGGAAGCAAAAAGTCAACAGGAAAACCGTGAAACAAGTGCTTGACTCTTTATCATAGATCATGGCCTACGGATACAACCCCAGACTGGATTTGTTTAAGGCACCTGTACTACAGGCTTGTATTGAAAAATCTGCTTACATTGACATTCACCCTGTGAACAATATTGCTACAAACGCACCCATTGAATTTGATTGCCATCAATCGGCTGATGAGTACACTGACCTTCTGAATTCTTTTCTCTATGTTCGCTGTCGCATTGTGCAGCTGGAAGGGGCTTTACTGAGAGAAGATGTTCGAGATGATGACGGGGTCATTACCGAACGCAGAGATAGTGATGTGCACCCTGAAAACTTTGTTCTATCAGCGGCCTTCTCCGATGTAATTATCAGCATCAACCAGCGGGTTGTTTCTGGAGGCGACCAGCTCTACCCCTACCACGCATATTTCAAAGCGCTAATGAGCTCGACTGACAATCAGTTGCTAAACTTTCACCCTGCCGGATTCTATGAGCCCGACTCAGCTGCTGAAGAGCTCACAGAGAGCCACAGGGAATCCCATTGGATGGAGTATGCCGGGCCACTCTTTAGCGATATCTTTCAATGTCCAGTGTTTTTGCTAAACAATTTACACCTGCATATCAAACTAGTACCCAGTAGTGGAGCTTTTGCCATCAGAAGCCCAGCTGAAAATAACAGAGCCTACCGCATGGAAATCTCGCACTGCATTCTGCATCTTCGCCGAGTTAAAGTAGTACCTCACATCAGCCTGGCGCATGAGCAGGGGCTCACAAATCAGAATGCCCTCTATCCAATTGAGCGCACTGAAATGCAAAACTTTATTCTGCCCCAGGGGATTCAATCAAAAAACATTGAAGGATTCACCCACGGCAAGCTCCCGAAGTTCATCATGCTGGCTTTCGTTGACCATCGGGCGGTTAATGGCAATCATCACTCCTGCCCGTTTCTGTTCCAAAGCTTCGGTCTGAGCCAGCTAGCACTAAAGAAAGGTGGTGAAAATGTATGCCATGGAGCATTCACACCCGAAGACGGATCGTTTGTGCGAGAGTACTTGCACTACCTGAAAAGCTGTCAGTCCGCAAGCGCCACTAACTCAGTCCCGCGGATTCCCTACCAGCTATTTCTGAACGACAACACCGTGTTTGCATTTGATCTCACACCCGAAGGAGCGGCTTTGTGGTACGGCCAGAAGGAGGGAAACCTGCGGCTGGAGATTCGCTTTCGAGAGGCTCTGATTGAGGCCGTGTCCTTGATTTTGATGTGCATCTACGACTCACTGATTGAGGTCACAAAACACAGAGAGCTTTTGCTGGACTATTCGAATTAAGTGACATCATGGATACGCTTGAACTTTTCAATGCTATTAGAAACTTTTTGCCCGCGCAAAACTATTCGATTGTTCATGTGGGAGCCCAGCTTAATGCTAAAACCCTGGAAAGAGAATATATTTTGGATAATTCAATTAAAAATAAATTTATTTTCATTCTTCTCCATAAAAGTGACTCATTTGGTCACTGGGTCGTGTGCCATATTGGTAGAGGACGCTCTGCCGAATTGTTCAATTCTCTGGGCTGGGATCCTGAAACTTTGGAAATAATTGCCTACTTGCTTAAAAAGCTTTTCGCTCCCCAGTACCACTTACGCAGTAATGTAAGTCGAGTGCAAAGTTGTGAATCTACAAACTGTGGACTTATTTGCATCTATTTTGCGTATCAAAAGTTTGTTTTCAACAAACCATTCAAATGGATTCTGGATCATCTGTACAGTGAGGAAAGAAGCCATCGAAATAATACTATACTGAGACGATTTAAAGGCAGCTTAAGAAAACGCAATGATTCAAAAGTTTTATGAGATTGACCTAAAGTTATGGATGGAAACAGAGTGTGCTATGATGTTCGGCTGCGTCAGGGAAGCTGCATGATTGTCTGTGGGCCCACCAACGCTGGAAAGACAACCTTTGTGAAACATCTAATTCAGTACAGAGAAGCCATGTTTGATGTGATGCCTGGGAGAGTTCTGTGGTACTATGGGGCTCTCACAGCCAGCCCATAATGAGCTAAGCAAACTTGGTGTGCATCTGCAGCAGGGATTTCCTAATAACATTGAGGCAGCTTTGAGACCCAATGACCTGGTTGTCTTTGATGACTTGATTGAGGAAACTTGCAATTCAGCTTCGATGCGAAATATTTTCACTGGCATCGCTCATCATTTGCCATGCTTCATCATAATGCTAACCCAGAACTTGTTCTTCAAGGGAAAGGAGACGCGAACGATGAACCTGAATGTGATGTACTATGTTCTTTTGAAAAACCCCAGAGACCAACAGCAGATTGCAGTACTGGGCAGGCAATGCTTTGTGGAGAAACCAAGATTCATACTCTCTGTCTTCAAGCATGTGACATCCAAGGACAGGGGAACCTATCTGTTTTTAGATTTTCATCCATCAACTCCGGAGGAGCTGCGAGTGCGGGCGAGAATTCTGCCCAGCCAGCGACCCCACCTTGTTTATGCTTAAGAATTACGTGCAATAGACTTTGAAAACATATTTTTAATGATGGAAGTTTTTAAAAACTACAAATTTTTTTTTTCAATTCTTGCTTCCACTAAATACACTGTCAGCTTCAAGCGTTTGTTAATAAAATACGGCCCAAAAGAAGTGCGTGATTTTTTGGTGGAGGCCTGCTAAAATTTGTTAAACGATAACTTACCATTTTCTCTTTCTGAAAAAGCAGTCCTAACAAAATCAAAGACTATAATCCGCAAAATTAGCTATCAGAGAAAAAAATCGGATTTGCTTAAAACCAATTTTTTGAAAATACTACCGCTGCTATTAGCTCTGGTTAAGAAAAAGGACCATGAACAAGTTTTCTGAAATGGTCCTGATTTCCAAATCGGAGTACGACATGCTGATGTAGAACTTGAAACCAGCAGAGCCTGCAGGAGAAGTGGCCATAAAGAGGGAACAGAGTAAATGTGATAATATTTTGTATAATGAAAACTATCCAGAGGATGTCAAATCCGCAATGTATCAGAGCGCTATGAAAAGCCTGCTGTCGAAGCGCAAACTGGTTGAAAATGAAGCTACAGGAAAAGAAATTGAAGTACAAAAAAGCAAAAATATGTTGAACAACCGCGGTCCAGCTGGGAAGAAAGGATTTGTCAGTCTGTGCCTCAAAAATTCAAAACCAGGGCTCGCAGTCTGTGGTCCATCCTATCAAGAGATCCCTCAATAATTCGGGTGATAGAAAATGGTGAGGTAGAAATTTCTGGTAGGCCTATTTCCTCCTCAAACATTGTGGATTTAATTCACCATGCTGTGAGAGATTCAAGTAGTGAAAAAGAGCCAGTTGGGTGGCCGCAGTTCATGTATTTGCTGCATCAGAAAAATGTCAATGTACCGCTTACTGCAATTGGCAAAACAGTTAAATAGCAAATTGCTATTCCTGATACTGAAAGTCAGCAGACAGTCAAAGGATTTGGTGGAAGGGTGAGCTGGATGAAACTAAGTCCGAAAAAAAACTATATAAGAAAGTGATGCAATAGGGAAAATCTTTAAGACAGCGAAGTAATAAACCACCTGCCCCAGTCATTGAAGCTCTATTCACAGTAAGGCAGCAAAACAGTTTGGTTGAAGCTAAACGACGTAAAAAATTATCCAATTAGGTGAAAAAGTCGGTTTTTGAATTTCAACTGATTCGATATGTACTTTATCGACGTACAAGGCTTCACGTGCAAAAGAAGTGTCAAAGATTTCATCGTGAAGGAGATGGCAGTAGTTGAAGTCAGGGCAGGAGGTTACCACATCGCTCACCATGTGTACGCCCCACCATATCCGTGGGAGAGAGTCTCCCCTGACCGGCAATTTTCCTATAGAAAAATCTCTGACAAGCTGCATAAAATGAAATGGACTGATCGTCTGCAAAATTATTTGTTTTCTTCCAAGTAAATATAAAAATTCTTGTACTTTTGTTGCTCCAAAGCCTTTGAGCAAGAAAAAATTAAAAAAAATTTTTTTGGGAGCTTGTGTTGAATTTATTATAAAAAGTTTTATTAATATAAAACAATTATAAAAGTAATTATTAATTATAAAAGTTTCTTATAAAAAGTAACTTTAAAAGCTTTTTCCGAACCCAGCACCAGAAGGAAAAAAAGAAAAGCATGATCAATTTTCAGTACGCTTACATTGCCTTGATTAAAAAAAGCACAACTATAACAGAGAGAGGGGCATCCTGTAAAAAATTCAGGACCAATAATGAAGTTTTGGCAATAAAAGTAAATAGTAAAACAAGCGATTAAAAAACCAAGTTGAAACGGACGCTCGCATTCTTGATGAAGGGATGACCGCAATTAAAAAATCAAAATCTAACAATTTTCATTATAATGCAACAGCCAATTCAATTGCAACAGATTTAGTCCGCGAAAAAAAATAATGGAGAATGAAGAATAATAATGATGACGTTACTCTGCCTTTAAACAACCTAATAGCCAAATAACGCTGACAAACTAATTCTACTGTTTTATTAGCTCATCTCCATCAAGTAAAACTCTGTCAGAAATCTAGCCAAGTCTGATGCGCTTCTGCTGGTCATTAAATGGCTTCGTTAGAGCGTAGTGGCCGTACGGCAGACTCTTATTGTTACTCAGCCACACTCGCTTATCCTCCCAGATTGAAAGGCTTCGCTTACTCAGAACTGACGTGAAGACAGTGTGCTTCTTGGAGACAATTGTTGCCATGGCAACCGTCTGCTCTTGTTTTGAATTGAACGCGTCAACATAGTTTGCGTGCGTCGTTTGCAGTTTGATGATGCTCTGTTTTACACCTTTGGCAGTTTTTTTGGCCTTCGCATTCGAACTCTCCGAGGGAAGAAAAGAATATAGCTTCGGTCGCAACAGGATCCATTCTCGGTAGATGCCTCCGCAGGACTCATCCTTGACGCAGCCAAGCTTGCCTTTCAGTTCTTCAGAATAGTGCGGATGATCTCTGGGGTTGTTTGAAGTATCCAGGATTTTTTCTTCCTTAAGCTTGGGAATCACGTAGGATGCCAGCTGGTGATTTCTGAAAGCCAGAAAAAACGAGTCTGTGTCACCACCACACATTAAATGGTGGTGATTTCTTCAGAAATGCCAGCTGGTGATTTCTGAAAGCCAGAAAAAACGAGTCTGTGTCACCACCACACATTAAATGGTGGTGATTTCTTCAGAAATGCCGGCTGGTGATTTCTGAAAGCCAGAAAAAACGAGTCTGTGTCACCACCACACACAATCATTTCTTTGGAGCCGTCCGGAGCACAGAAGAGAGGTCGGAGCTTCTCATAGAGCAAGCTGTACATTGCCATCTTAGAGAGGTCTAAAACTGCCTGGCCAACAAAAATAGCCTTGTCAAGTCTCACTTTTTCCTTCTTGAATTGAAAGACACATAGCGAATCGTTGATAATGAAAAATCCAGTCAGATTTGGTCTGGCGGCATAAGCTTCGGCTTGAATCTGGTTTGAGCATATTCGCACGTCACACCGCTTTCGTACGTTTTCCATCGTTTTACCGAATAAGGCATTGTTTTTAAGCTTGTAGAAATCCTTCGAAAATTCAGAAGTTGCGAGTGCTCTCTTGCTGTTGTTGCTGGCAATGTAAGGTGCAAAAAACGGCTTCTGCTTGAATGAAATCATTTTCTTTACACTCTTGATTCGCATTCCTTGTTGAAGGTAGAAACGCAAAATAGTGCTGTGAACGATATAGTCTTTTTTGTCGCCACATGTTAGCAAAAGTTTCTCTGTTCCTTGGAATTTCGCTTGGGCGTTGCCAATGCGCTGCTCTGAAATCTGCTTCCAAAGTTCGGTCATAAATGGTGAGAATTGATCAGTCTGTGGCTTGGCTTTCTCCGGTGCAAAAGGTAACTCTTGCGTCGCGTCGTGAATCGTGGCTGGATACTCCAGGTCCACCTGAACGAGATAAGCTTGCTCAGCTTCTGGATCAAGTGATAGGAATTGATCATCATTCCAATTCTGCAGCTCCTGGTCAGCAACCCACTTGAAATCGCTGCATGGAAGTCGTTGGGAGAGAGCATAGCCATACAAGTTATTAACATCTATCGGCATAAGATAGACGCTGTCTCGTTTCTCATCATAATCTGGCAGGCTGGGGTTATTAGCTTTGACGCAGTGGACATTCACAAAAGACATGCCACCTCGGATGCCTTTCTCAAACATGTGGTACATGTCGGGGTCTGTTAGTTGTTCGAGCACGACTCCAGTTGACTTAAGAGCAGAATCATAAGACAGACCGGGTGTAGTCAGGTAGTGGACAGGATCGAGACCATCCTCTGCCAGACTAGCTAGGCGAAACACCTCAAAAACGTCAGCAAGTTGGCGCACATCCATTTCTAGGTAGGCTAACATGTAGTCCCGCAGACAGTTGCACTGAAATGCCTCCCATGCTGCCTTGGCTCGATTGTAGTCTTCTTCAGAAATACCGGTTTCTGTAAGCCGATTAATAAAAGCATCTTTTGGCGGCAGGCAAGTCCGCTCGAGAACTTCAAACCCTGTTAGATAGTCGTACGGGAAGACTCCTTTTTGTCGAAGTAGTTCTTTTGGAATAAGCGGTCTGGACTCAAGCATCTGCATTGTAAGCTTAGATTGACTCTCTGACAGATTAGAAAACAGGCTTGCCAAGCTTCCTTTCAGAAAGCAGAGTGAGTCAATGAACTGAATTGTGAACATAATTGGCACAGTTTTTCCATTCTTTATGTAAGTAGCCACCGGGAATTCCGCTCTTAATGACAAATAGCGCTCAGAAGTTTGTGGAACACACTTAGTTTCCAATTTTCCATGCTCCCTAGGGCAGTGGCAAGCAGAAGATGCAAATCATAGCCACCCAAATTGTGGAAAATGACAGGCAGAAACCGGCGCTTAAGCTGAGCTCGCATGTTACAATTTTGGCACGCTGCACCTTTAAAAAGACCTGTTAGATGGTCGTGGTCATAGTGCTTGTCGGTATTATTGATGAATAACTGATCACAGTAGTGGCAAGACTTCGCAGCATTAAAATTTGCCATGTCCGTGATTGACAACCTGTCTGCTGGTTGATGGCTATGCATCTGGTTCCAATGAAAAACTTCGCGGGCCAAGTTTTCGAGAGATTTTAGAAAACTAAAGATGCATTCATTTGGATCCGAATCGCAAAACGATTGGTACATGTCCTTTTTAGGCCTAAGTGCAGGTCCTAGCATGCCATCACGAGGTACCACGAGGTAAGCTGCGGCACAAGGCTCATGTTTGGCAACTAAATCAGGAGATTCAGTATTTTCACGCAAAATAGCCTCCAGATCGGCATACACAACGTATGGTGGACTGATCGTGTTTTGAAAGTTCTTGAACTTGATTTCATTCTGTCCTGGAACAGGAAGCGTTTCCTTCACCGGATACGAGTACTCTGCATCAATTTTGCATTCAGCCAAGTGTTGTTGAAGTCGATCACTAGAGTAGAATGAAGTCAAGCATGTAGTGCACCACTTTCTCATGGCAAGACCATTTCGACTGTTCATCAGTCTGTCGAAATTGCTAATGGCGCACCAATGCTTCTCTCCGTAGCTGTCTTTGACGAGTAAAAGCAATAGATGGATTCGGTCACCTGCACCATGCTTGACACGACGGATAAGGCTTACGCTGCCTTGCTGCCATAAAAATGCAGAGATACAAATTTGCGGATTTATCGCTTCAACACGATCAATATCGGCAACAGCCATAGGCATTGAGACACCGCTAAAGTCAAGCTCATGGATCCAATCATCGTAAGAGGATATCCTACCAGGCGACTTTTTAACCTTTGGATCCATGTGGTGCAGAGCAGCAAGACAAGCATATTTGAAACAGTCGTTCCCAGTGCTTGGTGGATTTATAACTGCATTTTTGTTTTTCAAACTTGCAGGAAGATTGAATCTTACGGCTCTGCCGCGGTGAAATCGAATTCGATTGTACTTAGCTAAACTAATGTCAATAAAATTAATTCGACGAATTGTCCAGCCACTGCCATTTGTATTGAGCATTGTCATGACTTGACCAAGACGCACTTCATATGCGGCAACGATTAAGTAAAAGTTTATTTCGGTGGTTGGCGCAGTAAAGCTTCTTATCCAGAGTAGGCTGGGGAGGGGGCAGTAACGAGGCTATAACACTTAAGAAGATTCACAACAGGAGGTTTAGAACATAGACAATTAAAGTGTATGCTCAACCTAGACGAAGCTTTGCACTGTAACATGTCCTTCTCCTATAAAGATTCAGTCTGTAGGCTTTTCTAAGGCAACAAAGGGTCTGCATAGTAAGATGCGCAAATCTGTAGTGGATGTCAAACAGATGCAAATAACAGAATCATCAACATAGAATAATTAGTGGGAATTTACGTGCTATAACAGGTTGCATGGGTTAATGTTCTATGATGCTTTATCAAGGCAAGGGGCGTTTAGTGTTCTCACGACCAATTCGATTAAGTTATGGCGAAAAGCGATCGGGAGGTCGCCGGTCACGAGTGCTTCTGCGAATGCCACCAGTTGCTTGTTCGTGCAGTCCAGGGTTGTCGGGAGGAATCGGTGGCCCTGGGATGGTAGGAGCGTCGTTGATTGCCTGATCCAGTGCCTCTTCCTCAAATTCATCAGCACCAGTGGCCATCGGAGCGAGCTGATTGTTGCTTGCAAGGCGAAGTGTCGAGTTCTCATCGAGAATCCAGGATGTGTTGGAGCCCTTATGCATAAAAACTCGGCGGTAGACGTTGCGGCTTCAGGTATTGGTCTGTAGGCAACCTTTTCGCCCTGATCGAATGTTGACGCCACCGGAGCGCGGGGCCGACTACCAAACACGAGCTCCGCCGGGCTCTGCCCGCGGTGAAGCGACGATATTCTGTGATGGAAGAGCACGCGCTGCAAAAAGGGAATAAAATTGGCATGAGTAACCCGCTCAGTCCAGGCTTGCAAAGCCCTTTTCACTGTCTGAACAGCGCGCTCGGCTGCACCATTTGCTTGGGGGTAATACGTTGGAGATTCCAGCTTTTTAATTCCATTAGTCTTTAGCCATGAGCGCAAAGAGTCACTTATAAATTCAGTCGCATTGTCCGAAACTAACAGCTCTGGCACGCCAAAACGTGTGAAGACCGTGCGCAGCGAGCGAATGACACAGTTAGATGACCTGTCCTTGCAAGGAAACGCCTCAATCCATCCTGAGAACGAATCTACTACAATGAGAATATTCCCAACATCCTTGACGTAAGCCCAATCCATATGTAGCTTTTGGAATGGGAAGTCTGCTGATGGCCAACTGTCCCGTGATTTTAGGAGCCTCGGGCGCAGACGGCAACAAGCCGCACAATTGTGAACGAACTGCTCAACGTCTGAGCGCATGTGTGGCCACCAGCATGAAAGGGCCATGATATTGTACGTAGCAATATATCCTGAGTGGGTGTCATGAGCTGCCATAAAAGCTTCTTTCCTGAGTCTCGGAGGAATGAACACCTTGCGACCGTTGAATAGTAAGCCATCTTCTAAGGTCACAGAGTCAGCCACTTTTTGGAATGGCGTCTCGGCTTGTGTGCACTGGGACCAGCGTCCTGAGCTAACGCGCTCGATAATTTTCTGAATAAAAGTATCAGCTTCCATTTCCGATAAAATTCGATGGCGATCGACGATGGGGGACTCGAATGCAACGCAGTTTATTGTGTCAGATACCTCCTTCGGATCGACAGTCGAGTCTGTGAATCGCAAGCGAGATAGTGCATCTGCATGTGGGATATCTTTGCCAGGGATGTAGTCGATGACGTAGTCGAATTGCATCATTTTCATGGCCCACCGAGAAATTCGAGTCGATGTGTTGAGTGGGATGCCGCCAGATTGACCAAAGAGGCGCACTAGAGGTTGGTGGTCCGTCTTGATCGTGAAATGTCTGCCCAGTAGATAATGCTTCAGTCGGCTAACTGCCCAAATGATAGCTAAGGCTTCCCTTTCGATGTTAGAATAATTCTGTTCGGACTTGGAAAGGCTTCGGGAAATGTAAATTACGGGGTGGCCATTTTGAGTCACTACACCAGCGAGGGCACCTTTCGAAGCATCAGTTGTAAGGGTGACCTCCTTCTCCAGTGAGTAGGGTTGGACCACAGGCTGCGACGTAATCTCTTTCTTAAGTGTCTCAAAAGCTCGATCGCAAGCGTCCGTCCACACAAACGCGACGTTGTCTCGCCGTAACTCATTCAGGGGCTTCGCTTTGCCAGCAAAGTTAGGGATGAGTCTGCCGAAGAAGTTGACCAATCCAATGAAGTGCTCTAATTCCTTCTTATCTTTTGGAACCGCGATGCATCGGATCTTCTCCACCAGCCGATCGTCCGGCTTTATGCCAGCCGAGGAGATCTTAAAGCCTAGAAATGTTATTTCATCCGTTTCTTCCACGCACTTGGCTTCATTGATTGTGACGTGCTTCTCCGCAAGCCTGGTTTTCACGGCACGCAATCGTTTGTGCAGGGAGTCAGAGTTCTCACCGAAGACCAGCACGTCATCTTGATAAATCAGGACGCCCTAATGTCGGAAAGAATGTGCTCCATTGTGCGTTGGAAAATAAAAGATGCATTCTTCATTCCCATCTGTAGGCGTTTTACTCGGAGAAGGCCTTTGGAAGTGTTTATGACGGAGAGCTCCTGCGCAGCCTCATCCAACTCGATCTGCCAGTAGGCGGATCGCAAGTCGACAGAGGCAAATTTCTTTGCGTTCTTCAATTTGGCTAAGAGGTGCTCCACACTAGGGATGGGATAATCCTCAGACTTGATTTTAGCATTGACATGCACGCTGTAATCAGCGCACATTCTGAGCGACCCATCTTTTTTCTTCACCCATACAACCGGAGAGGAATTGCTTACCGGGCCGTCGATGGGCTCGATCACGCCCAGCTCTTGAAGTCTCTCGAGCTCGGCGCTCACGGCAGACTCCATGGCGATTGGCACAGGACGCGCCCGGCAAAACTTAGGGACAGCGCCCTCCACAAGCGACATTTTCGCTTTGGCGCCCTTGATCACTGGCAGTATCTTATCCTGTGGACCAGTTTTTGATTCAGCAACGTTGAAGAGACCGTCAGATTGCAGGAGATCACGACCTAGTAGACCAAACTGCTTCGCCGCCTTGACTACGGTCAGCTGAGCGGGTTGTCTGCTACCGTCTTCGTAGACACTGTCTCTGGGTGCGGACGAGCCACTCACATGGTGCGTCGGCTTGGGTCGGGATGAACGACAAACGCAGGAAAAATGATTCTGTTTGGAGCATTTGCTGCACGTCTTTCCGAAGGCGGGACATTTCCCTGCTGGGTGTGATTTACCACAGTAGCCGCAGTTGCGTTTACTGGACTTAAGCTGGCTTGAGTCGCTGTGATGCATCTCGTTGGCTGCCACACTAGGAGGTGAAACAATCGTTCCGTTGACACTCGCAGCTGCCTGCTTCGTGACGAAGTCCTTCATCTGATCAGCCTGCCGCACGAAGTCGATGATTTCCGTGACGGACAAAAGTTCTTTAGTTTGAAGAGCCTCGAGCACTCGCTGCTGGGTTTGCGGACAGCGCATGCCAGCAATTAGCGCCAACTTAATCATCTCCTCCTCGGGACTCTCAGCCGTCTTCAGTGAATCAAAGCTGCAATGAGTGGCAGCTTTGCGTAGTCTAGTTAGGAAGTCCGTCAAAGCTTCATCTTCATTTTGCCGCAGCGAATAGAATTTTGTGCGCTCCGCTAGTATCAGTCGGGTCTTTGGTTGCAGATAGGCCGTGATGGCCGCATGCATCACGTCAAATGTCTGTGTCTCGATAGCCTTCGGAGCGAGCAGGGCCGTGAGCTTCTCCAGTGCTTGAAGGCCACAAATGGCGATGAAGTTGTCGGCGACCTGCTTCCCCTCTTCATTATCGTGCCATTTTTTGGCTCGGTCCGGCTCGGTCAGATTCAAAGGTCCGAGTTGCGACGCCATTGTCATGACTTGACCAAGACGCACTTCATATGCGGCAACGATTAAGTAAAAGTTTACTTCGGTGGTTGGCGCAGTAAAGCTTCTTATCCAGAGTAGGCTGGGGAGGGGGCAGTAACGAGGCTATAACACTTAAGAAGATTCACAACAGTAGGTTTAGATTTTAGAACATAGACAACTCAATTGTATGCTCGGCCTAGACGAAGCTTTGCACTATAACAAGCATGCTGCAGATTTTCTCAAATTCTTGCTCCTGTCCGCTGAGCCAGTCATTTAGGTGTTCCACGACATCGCTCTGATCAATTGCTTGCATCTTGCAGCTGATCCATTTATCTTCTTCAGCTAGCCTCTCTCCATCTCTTATCCTCTCCATGTGGACATTCGCCTTCAGCTGAATCTTGTAGTAATGCCTTGAAATTCTAATTTTTAGCGCGTCAATTATTAGATGCCGAGCTTGGGCAAAGAATTCAGATGGTAGAGTGTCGGAATCACTTGGTCTTAGTCTTAGCAGTTCTAGTGTCTGGTCATAGGCTTCTGCAACTCTGCTGAGACTGACTGCCTGGCCTAAAATGTGTTTTTAAAAGCAGTCTATTAGCTCATGTGTATTGGTTAATACTGCCTGAGTCGAATACAATATGCTCATAAAGTAGCATTCATCTGAAACATATTCGCAACTTAAAAAAAACCTTCTATAAACAGCCATGTGGATAAATAAGAATAGTTAGATGGCTGAGCATCACTTTTTGACTCACCGCTGACCACCGACTGACAGCTGACTTCCGCCGCATCACTGCTGACCGCCGCCGCCTCGCTGCTGACCTCCGACTGATTGCTGACTGCCATGTCATTAACTGTTTGGAATTACATAGAACCGAGGGAAAATTTACTCTTAATGCGCTTAGCATTTTCCCATTAAAATTATAAGTTAAAAAAGCGTAAACCTCTAATTTATTCAACTGTTAAATGTTTAACAAAAATTCATTCAAATAATTTTTTTCACCAGCTAGTCTTACTTTAGCCAACTTGAAAAAATTAAGGAGCTTACCGTAATAATTTTCTTGCTGCTCTAAGGGACCAGAAACCGCGCTGCCGCCGCTGCTGCATGCCGGGCTGCTGCCGCTTAATCGTCTGGGACCTCTGTCACTGTTGCCATGCCTGCTGCTTGACTCAGAATCAGAGAGACTGACTTCCCACGTCTCTGAAAAATTTGTCCACGAAGATTCTGAAAGGTCCTCATCCGACTCAGAATAGTCAGATTTTTCTGACTCAGAATAGTCAGATTTTTCTGACTCTGAATAGTCAGTTATGTCTGACTCAGAGTAGTCCGATATTGTTTGACTTATTGGAGAAGACTGCAAAAGCATTATCATTGGTAGTGGCAAGAGTAATTCTCAGTAAAAGCAATCGAAAACTGGAAGCTACACGCAGCTAAAAATTGACTCTAGACTGCCGAATATACTGTTGTATTGCGAAAAAGTTTCGATACTTTTTACTCTGCACGTACCGCCTAACCAGTAAATCTACAGTTTAAGTTTGCTGAAAATTACGAAGAGGAACAAAAAGATTTGGGTATTATTTATTTCAAAAACAAAGACTGAATGGTTTCATTTATTTTATCAAGTTCCAATCATTCAGACTGATGTGTTGATTGCATGCAATAACGATTAACGTCCATGGCCATGTTTTGAGTTTCGTACTAAAGTAGTCTCGAGCTGCGTCTCACACTTATTAAGTTTCAACGAACACGAATATACGAAGTACGAATCTCTCCGATGCCGATACGGGCGTAAAACACATCAATTGGCGACGAGGATAAAGTTTTACGATGCCGCCACCTTCACCAAAGCCGAAAAACGAGACTACAACAACCGCCAGCACTGAAGGTGCCAGCGCTTCAGCACAAGAAGCACGGCAGCAATTAATAAGGGTCTCAATTCCACAGCCACAAAAGTTCTGGGAGTGCCCTGGCGAACCACCAACGAAATGGCCGCTGTGGCATAGAGAAGTAGAAGATTTCTTCTATCTGACGGAAACAACGACGAACACCAAGCTGTCAGATGAGTTCAAGAAGGTATTCATTCGTACTTCACTCGGCTCAGAGGGCCGACGAATTCTGTACGCTCTCGACATCAGGGATTCAGAAGCGCTGGACTACAAGATGTACACCAAGGAACTGGCAGGCATATTCCACAAAACAGCAAATCCAGTTCGATCAGAATATGAATTTCGTCGAAGGACGCAAGGACAATGCGAATCAGTAAACGATTACTTCACCGCTCTCCGGACGCTCATCTCAGAGTGCGACTACGGACCTGGAGAGGATCGCCAGCTAGCCATGCAGATGGTGATCGGCTGCGCTTCAAGATCCACGCAAGAAAAGCTGCTAATCGAGGATAAAATAAACCTGCAACGCTTTCTCACAATTATGCGCGCTGACGAAACAGCAACACAAACCGGTCAAGTCCTTCGAAACGACCTCGCTGCTGTGCAGCACATCAAAGGCAACAAACAAAGCCCAAAGATGTTCAAAAAAGAGCGCAAGAAGGCGCCAAGCGAAAGACCAAAGCGCCCTGGCTCTCAGCCAACAAGAGGCAAGCAGCATCAATGCATGGGATGCGGTTCACACAACCATCGTTACAAGGACACCACCTGTCCAGCGTTGGGCCAATTGTGCAAAGCTTGCGGAAAACCGAATCATTTCGCAGCACACTGCATAATATCACAAAGAAAACTGGCCGATAAGCACATAAAGACCGTGTACTCATGTGCCAACGTTCATAACAAGCCCGCGAGCACAACATCAACTGTTCATGTAGAGATACCGGGAAAGATTGGATCGTATACAGCACTACTAGATACCGCTGCAGAGGTTTCAACTGTCCGGATATCTGATCTACGAAGACTCTGGCCTCAATGCGAAGTCAGACCAAGCGAATCTGCACTACGAAACTACGACAACTCCAAGATCAACGAGATCTTAGGATGTGTGGAAACGCCCGTAAAGATCCTAGACAAAGCTGGTAAAGCGAAACTGTTCGTCACGACCAACAAACTACAATCGATAGTCGGAATCGACATGATCCAATCATTAGGGTTAAAATTCGATGGTTCTACCATGAAAATATCCGCCGTCCTAGCAGATGCCAATAACATCATCAAAGACTTTCCACGCCTTTTGGAAGCCTCACTTGGAACCTTTCCAGGGTTAGTACACACGATCACGTTGCGCAGTGAAGCAATACCCAAGTTCACGCCAACTCGCACGATCCCTATTGCACGACGTGAAGCCGCCATAGAGGAGATCAAAAGAATGGAGAAGCTTGGCATATGGAGCCCGATAGAGAAGAGTGCATGGGTTCATGGATTGGTCACTGTTTGGAAACCGGACGGGAAGGTACGAATAACCACTGACCTGACGAACCTGAACGCGTTTGTCTTGCCAGACCGCCACCCAATTCCGAATATCAGTGACTTATTTCTAAAGCTCAGGGAAGCGCGCTACAAATCAAAGATCGACCTGACAAGAGCCTACTACCACATAAGACTGGACGAAGAAAGCCGCAAGTTGACAGCGACAGCCACGCCCATAGGACTGTTCGCCTACAACAGACTGCCAATGGGCTTAGTCGACTCTGCGTCTGTTTTTCAAAGGTGCGTGAGCGACACGCTAAGAGACTGCAAAAAAACGATAGCATATGTCGACGACATCTTAGTATACGGCAGAACGGCTGAAGAGCATGACAGCGAATTGAAGAAAGTGCTGACACTCCTGCACGATAACGATTTCCGCATCAACGCAGAAAAGTGTCTTTTCCGCCAGGAACGGGTCCCATTCCTGGGATACTTCATAAACGCTGAGGGACGAATAGAGTCAGACCCAGAAAAACTAACAGCAATCAAGAACGCTCCAGTCCCAACGGACATCTCCAAGGTTCGATCGTTCCTAGGCCTAGTTAACTACTATGCGAACTTCATCCAAAACCTGGCCACAGTGATCGAACCACTGCGACTCCTGACAAGGAAGAACCAGAAATTCTTCTGGAAAGGACCACAACAAAGAGCCTTTGACGAAGTCAAAAGAACAATCGAGGAACAATTACAGTTAGCCATCTTCAACCCAAACCTGCCCACAATCCTAACGACAGATGCATCAGACGTAGGTATTGGAGCCGTACTAGCGCAGCTGCAAGACAATACAGAAGTCCCAATCGCATTTGCATCTCACACCCTGTCGCAAAGAGAACGAAATTACGCTGTCAACGAACGCGAGGCACTGGCATCCGTGTGGGCCTGTGATCACTTTGCAAAGTACCTGCTAGGACGCAACTTTACATTAAGAACGGACCATGCAGCACTTACGACACTCCTTCGTCGGCACAGCAACAAAACGAAATCCTCAAAATTTACACGCTGGCTGGTAAAACTGTCTGAATACGACTACAATATTGTCTACAAGCCAGGAAGTACGAACCAAGTCGCCGACGCTCTGTCACGATTACCTGTGCCAAACAGACAAGAGGACACGAATACTGACTGCGAAGCTACAATCGCTGCCATTGTCAACGATTCGTCAATCATCTCATTGGAGAACCTGAGAAATGGCACAAAAACAGACAAGACGCTACAGGAAGTCGTCAAAGCCGTCCAAGCATCAAAGCAGCTCGGAAAAAGAAGCGACGAATTGAAGCCGTACGCGCACATACAAGACGAACTGACAGTTGAGAACGGGATTCTCCTCAGGGACGAACGAATTGTTCCACCAACGCTACTTCGGATGAGCATTCTAAAAAGAGCACACGAAGGACATCCGGGCATCGTCCGAATGAAAAGGCTATTGAGATCATCCTACTGGTGGCCAAAACTAGACTCAATGGTTGAGGACTATGTTAAGTACTGCATTCCGTGCCAGGACAGCCAAAAATCGCACAAAGCAGGTCCAAAGAGCTCGACACACATCGAAAAGCCAAACAGACCATGGGCAAAGCTAGCGATTGACGTTACAGGCCCCTTTGCGACTGCTCCTGCGCACCAGCGTTTCATTGTCGTCGTTATCGACTATCATTCATCATATCCAGAGATCTTATTAACTGGCGACACTCGATCCAGCCATATCATCAGGTGGCTAACCGAAGTTTTCAATCGCTTCGGCAACCCCGACGTTCTCGTCTCAGATAACGGCACCAACTTCGTATCGCATGAAATGGAACATTTCCTGAAACTTCGTGACATCAAGCACGAACGAACACCGCTTTACGAACCGAGGCGAAACGGAAAGGTCGAGGTTTTCAACAGAATGCTGAAGCATGCAGCACAAACCTTCCATGCAGAAGCCACTACGTTTGAGGACGGCATCCAGAAAGCAATCTTCAGTTACCGAATCACTCCCCAGAATTGTGGTGAGTCACCTGCCAAAAAGCTACTGGGTCGTGACATTCGAGCGAGTTTCCAACCAAGGAAATCAACAAAAGCCGCCGAGCACTGCGAGCCGAGAGCAGAGCGGCAACACGAAACAACCAACGAAACCAGACTAACAACGTCGGACTTTAAAGTTGGCGACCTGGTACGCATCAGACTCCCACAGGTTCCCAAAGGAAAGTCACCATTCACGTCACCATTCCGGGTCAGCAAAGTTCTCGGACAGCACACCTTCCAGCTGGACAATGGAAAAATTTGGACATCAAGAAACCTGGTGACGTTCAGACGCCAACCAGAAGCTCTCGAAATCAAGGTGGATCAGCCAACAAGAGTGCAACAACCAAGTTCTGACCCAATATGCTCAAGCAGGACAAACAAAGGCAAACCACCTCAACGACTCATCGAAGTGATTTGAGGTGGACTTTCGTTTTCTCTTGAGGAGGGGGAAGTTGATGTGTTGATTGCATGCAATAACGATTAACGTCTATGGCCATGTTTTGAGTTTCGTACTAAAGTAGTCACGAGCTGCGTCTCACACTTATTAAGTTTCAACGAACACGAATATACGAAGTACGAATCTCTCCGATGCCGATACGGGCGTAAAACACATCACAGACCGATAATTTAAAGCCATGAAAGCAACTACAGGTGCATGTAGAACAACCAGAATAATTTTACGATTATAACTGTAATTATTTTTTTCAAATTTTTATTAAAAAGCAGTAGTCGTTTAGTGTAACTATGCTTGCATTCAGCTTACTGATTCCTCCGACAATATTTTAAATTTAAACAATCTAAAAAATCACTGCACTAGCAAAAATAGCTTTTAGATACATTAAATTGGAGTGATGGTAATTTTGTTCCCCTCAAGTACAGCAGTATACCCTGCCCCAGTTACGTACGGTAGAAGAATGTTGATAGTAATTGAGTTTTTGTCACAAGTACCGATGTTGTTGTTGTTGTTGCTGCTGGTATTGTTGTTGTTGTTGTTGTTGCTGTTGTTGTTGTTGTTGTTGCTGACGATCTCATCAGGGATGCTGAGTGTTGGAGCATTCAACTCCGCCAGCAGCTCAGCCAGCTCATCGCGATCAGCTCTGATCGGGTCAGCGTCAGTATTGCCATAGATAGCTTGGGCCGCAGCTGGAGCCTCGGCAGCCAAATCGTCAGCAAGAGGAGCATGCTCGGCAGATCCAATATCCATGCTCATGTCGCTGCATTCCTCCAAACTATCTGGCCGCACCAGCATCTGTTTGCCATTGATGACAGGCGCAAGAACAGCAACCGGTGCAGGTTCGTCTCCGTCAGGCTGACACTGGCTCGTCGTTCCCATGGCTGTACCAGCGGGCGCAACGAATTCATCACTAGAGCTGATGCTGTCGCTTCTAGAAGTTGTCGCTCCTCCAATAACGCCATTTATAACCTGGCTCAGTACGGTGCAGCGCTGCTTAGCGGCGGCTGCCTCAGCTACATGCCGCTTGGCTGCAGCCATAATCAGCCGGTTGAATGCGCGCGCAGCATTTTTGTTGGCAGGCAGCAGCTGATGCCCTCGGTGCCGATTCGAAGTATTTTTTTTACCTCCATCACCAGAGAAAAAAACTACCTCTGAACACTGCCAGCAAACACTCCATCGAGTAACGTTGCAGCTTTCATGACGGTCAGACCTCAGTCCACCCTGCTGACAATTTTTGCAGTCTGTGCAGACTTCATATTGCCAAGTGGAAGCCATTCTTTTCAATAAATTTTCGCTCAAAATAATTGTGGCTGATCAGCGCTTAACGAAAAAATAACTTTTGCCTGGTCTGTTCAAATGACGGGGTTTATATAGTCGGAGAGTCCAGTTATAATCAAGTATCAATTAGCTCCCCTGGATAAAATGAAAAAAATGAAGCTGAAGCTCAAGTCCAACCTATTCAGGTACAGTTGCACATATAGCTTTGTATACGAGCGTAGATGTATTACGTCTGCTTTGTATCTGGACTTAGATACCATGACAACGCTTCTAGAAGTTGCCGCTCCTCCAATAACGCCATTTATAACCGGGCTCAGTACGGTGCAGCGCTGGGAATCATCCTCACGCTTTATTATTATTATTATTATTACAACCAAAAACCCCACACAAGTTTTATCGTCATACTTGCAGTCGGAATCTCTTTTATATTTTTACATTGATGATAACAAGATAAGAAGCTTGTTCAGTTTTAGGATTTTTATGGTGTTTTTTTTTCACACGCAACACCTCCATCTAGGTAGGCAGAGCGGGTCTCACAATGGCCCCTGGATTTACCCATTTTAGTCGCTGTTTTGACTATTTGACCCATTTTAAAATGAAAAAATGCATGCATAAAAAATGACTTGGCCTTGGCATTCAATGCAAATTCCTAGTGTACCTCATTGCATTTCGAAAGCATTACATGATCTCCATTGATATTAAAATAGCTGTGCAATCGCATGCGGCACACAAAATTATTACTATTGTATTATTATCTCTGTTTTCACAGAAAAGAAATCTTTCATTACTATTATCCGCAATTTTTACTTTTTTCGTGTGTAAAGCGGCAGCCTGACTGGGACTGTCCCCAATGCTAAGCTGCAGCTGTTAACCGATCCAGTCAAAGAGGAAGGCCGCCTTACTATGCAGTATTACTGGCTCCAATGCAGGGCCTTGCGAGGGATCGACTGACCCCTCGATAGTCTTTACTGTACAGGCCATCTGCCTACCTGCTTGAGCACAGAGTATCATGAGCACATCTACTCGCTTTGCAAGTGCATCAGTGTTGATTATATCTTCTACGTGTTAACCATATCCAGTGAAAAGAGATAGGCTGCCTCTCCTAACTCAACAGTGTTGTTACCAGGCCCCGGGATAGGTGGATAGGCGGACTGCCCTGGCTGTCTCCAGTGTTAACTCGGATAGGCCGCCAATCCGAGCCATCCTCACGCTTTACAGCCAGCCACCTCTTATCGCACAGTGCGCACCCTCGCACCCCCATGCTCCCCAATTGGCCGGCCAGCCAGCCAGACAGCCAAAACCACGCTTTCCTATCCTTTACACTGCCGCCTATCTCCGCAGTGCTAATGCGGCAGAATCATAATTCGCCATACTACTGACTTGTTAGCAGGGGATTCTTTCTGGCTGTGGCTTAATCAGTAGATGGGAGAAAGTCTACTAAGAGTAGTATAAGTCGAACATGGGCTCGGTAGGTTTCCAAACTCTCAGTGCGGGAGGATAGCTATATCTAGGGGATGCACCGCTTCTAGTCAGATTACAGCAGACAGACACCACACTCTCAACACATACGCGGACCCGGTAGGGCTGAACCGTCAGCCTTCCCTAACTTTCCCATGCTTCACCGCTCTTGGGAGGGTTTAGCACGTCATGGAAATCTCTAGTAAGGAGCTGAGAAAAATCGAATTTATGTTGATGAGAGGCAGTGCTAAGAATAATAATGAATTAAGCTCGTTCTATACTGAATAAGCTACTGCCCAATGGGAGTATCAATAATGTAAAAAACCTGGTGCAAAATGTGCTCCGGGCACAGTTAGTGAGCAGTAAACAGAAAAGATGCAGGCTCACCGGTGGCTGCACAAAAAGATACAGAGGACTTGGAGGTTGCTGTAGTACTGGTACGGTCCCCGATGAACGGAATGAAGCTGCTTGGCTGCGGGTACGGTCCCTGGATGGAGCTGATGATGCTGATGGCCTGGTTCAGTTAGAGAATGAGATGGGTATTAGAGAATGATGGAATGGCGAAAGAAGAAATGAAAGTAGACAAGGGTCTGTACATCTGAAACTAGGGACGGTCAACGGGCAATTCATGCAGAAAATAGTTGGAGGCCGGTTTTCAGAGGTCTCTGCTGTACAATCACCCGTAATATAAGTCTAAAAATTAAACCTTAGAGCTTAAAATTTATCCATCTTTCCCTTTTCGTACTCAGATTTGTTAGAAACTGTTCCCCAAGCTCGAAAATTTTTGTATAGTACCCCCATTTAATGATAGCTCAGTTGTCTGGTGGCATTTTGAAAGCGAATGGAGAGATAGTGCACGGCTTGCAAGTGCAACAACACCTAGCTAGGACCACGAGTAGGGGTATTCGGGATGGCATTTTTTTCGGGGTTCGGGGTTAACCCCGATCCCGAACATCTTTCGGGAACCCCGAACCCCGTCCCGAACCCTAATCCCGACCCCGAACCCTAAAGTAAGCAACAGCATGAAATATAAAGTGGTTTTGACGGCTACGTTCGACTATTAGCCTGTTTTAGTTTAACTTAAAATTAATGTGAAATTAATTTAAGGCAGGTTGCATTTCTTAGTTTTTCTCCAATAGTGAATCAAATAGTGAACTCAAATTATAGAAAGTAGAAGGCAAGAGGGGGCTTCTGGGACAGAAATTTTCGCGTCCATCATAGTCTACATTCTTTAAATTTAATATGCCCACACAAATGGTTAAAAATAGGGGGGTCAACTTTCACGGACAAGCGTCTATCACAATCTAGATTCTTTAAATCAATTATGCCAGCATTAATAATTAAAATTAGGCGTTGACTTTTACGGATAACCATTCAACATAATCTAGATTCATTTAATTTAGTTAATCCCACAGAAGTCGATAAAAAAATCACACAGAAAAATTTTTGGAGCAGTAATGATTCAAGCAACTATAACGCTACCTATTTTCCGGAATTATTAAGTATATGGACTGGTACTAACGACAATCGTAATCGTCGGAGATTGTGAACATTCTAGAATTTTCTAAAGGGAATCCCATGGCTACAAATACCTCCCTGCCCGTGCCTCTGCCTCTGCCCTACCTTCCTGCCCCTGCTCAAAGCTTTACATTTCTGTATCGTGTGAGTTTCGGTAATCGTTCGTGTCTAAAACATGGATAGCTCTGATGTTGTTAATATCCAAGAGTGCCTTCGCGAGCTCCGCCGTAAGGATACAACTTCGCTTACGCTTGCTGTGGACAAAATGTCGGCTCAAGATAAAAGCGTTCTTCAGCGTATACTTTCGCAGCTGGCGTCGCAGGCTGCTGATGCGAAGAAGACAGGCGAAAAAAAACAAAAAAAAGAAAATAACGAAGCGGCGGCCAAGTTCATCGCAAGGCTAAAAGCGTGGCTTTCGTTAGTCAGAAATGAAGAAATCGTTATCAAGACGAATTTTCAAGATTGTAATGAACTTTTGAATCAGCGATATGATGACGCAAACGAGGAAACATTGTTTTCCAAACTAGGCAATCTGCATTCCTTCATCATGGATGTAGAGATTTTGAAGTCTATTGCTGTTTTCAAGCAAGGAGAAATCATCGACAAGCTGAAGGAGAAGTTCGAACACAGCCTAATGCAGGTGAGTGTCACTAATTTGTCACTATAGCTCCATAGTTACTGCTCTCTTATTTTATTTATTATGCTGAATTATTTTTTATATTCACTTTCTCCATTACCAGGTGGCTAGCAAAATGGACATGCCGCTAAACTATGTGGAGCGTGCTTCAAACTTCCACCGCTTCGTCGAGCAATACCCAATGTTACTTTTTTGCGGCTACTCGTACGAGGTCATAATTAAGTATAAGTCGGCCATAATCGACGAGATGAATTGTGACCTCAATTTTGAAGCCAGGCTGGGAGTACAGCCAACGGTTTCGTTTGACTACGAAGAAGAGCGCAAGCAGACAGCGGTTGCCTGTGCGAAATTTCGCCTTAAGACTGAGTAACAGCTGACGTGAACTAAATAGTGAAACATGTTACTGAACTTATTTACATTTTATTAAATAACATGATTCATACATGCAAATGCTTAACATCTTTATGAAAATTGAGAATAAAACTTTCGCCAAATAAACAAGAAGGCTTGTCATCTCTGGAATTACTTTTAACTAAGTCCACAGAATTAATTTATTTACAGCAATCTCAAAGATGAAAGTCAACGCTTGAAATAAATAGAAAGCAGTTTGCTCCAAGCGTTTTAAATGGTTGTTCTGTTGTGTATTGACTAAAACTAATACGAAATTATTAGGTTGTAATTTACGTATACTGCCGCTATAAGTAGTGTAGTTAGACCTCTTTCTAGAACTTTCCATAGGCAATGTATTTCTAGAACTTTCTATAAGCAATGTACTTCTGGAACTTTCTATTAGCGTGCATTTTAAGAACTTTCTAGAACCATAACTACGGACTATAAATAAACGGACGCGAAGCGATCACTAACACCACCTTTCTCTGCCATTTTGGGCCTGCAAATATATCGGTCTCCGATTTACTCATTGACACAACATGTTCAATTAGAGAAATAAAAAAAAAAGAATTAAGATTCTTTGCTTACCGCTGTACAGTAGCTTGCACGCAAAATAATTCTGAATTTTCCTTGAATTGTCAAGGAAAATTTAGAAATAAAATACTTTGCTTACTGCCAATAGCTGAATTTACAGTAGCTTGCACGCAAAATAATTCTGAATTTTCCTTGAATTGTCAAGGAAAATTTAGAATTAAAATTCTTACCGTTTACTGATAGTAGCCAACGAAACAATTTTAATAGCAAACATTATTTTACACTACGCCCTCATGCACACGCCCGATTCCCATGTCTTTCAGCAGCATTCCCAACTCCCTGTCCGGCGCGTGCAGTATAAATCCTACCCCCACCGATCTTTCTTCCCATAAACACCCGCCAATCCCCAGCCCTAGCTTTGCTTTGCCAGATATAACTCCTTTAACTAATTTCCTCGCCATACTCTCTCTCCAACCGCTCGATGCCCCCATATTGTCTAGCCTTTTAAGCATTTCCTTGTCCCACCGATGTTTTTCATTTGGGAAGTCGCGGTACTTAATATCATGTTCCATACATACCTCATCAAGCTCATTTACAGGCTCATGGCCCGGATTAGGCACATTGTTGAAATCTAACTGAATTTCAAGAGGGTTCAAAGGTCCACAATACTTATATCCAGGGATTGTCCACCCTCTGTTTGGCTTCGGAAGCTTTTCAATTATTCCGTGAATGTCGGGCATTTTTTTATTTATTTTTTATTTAAAATAAAATTAAAAAATAATGACTGAGAACAAATTACAAGCAATTTATTACCGGGACGGCGGTTATTTTATCGGAAATAATGCCGTCTCCAAATTAACAGAACTCAGTAAAGAACCAAAACAAATAGTAGAAAAATGGCTGTCTAAACAGGCTGTCTATCAAGTCTATTTCCCACCTGTTAAATTTACAAGACCCCACTTCAACATCTATAAGCCTAACGAGGCGCACCAAGCTGATCTTCTGTTTCTCCCAAACGATTCTGGGTATAAGTACGCTCTCACTGTCATTGATGTAGCTTCGCGTTATAAAGAAGCAAGGCCACTGAAGACAAAACAGTCTCAAGCTGTAGCGGACGCTCTGCAAGACATATACGAAAATTCACCCTTAACCTACCCAGACCTCCTCATGACAGACCCGGGTAAAGAATTCATGGGTCGAGTTAAAACTCTAATGCAAAAAAATAATACAAAAATTCGTTACGGTAGAACCGAGCTTCACAGGGATCAAGCCTTCGTAGAAAGATTTAATCTAACTTTAGCCAAGCGACTATTTACTAAGCAGACAGCAGAGGAGCTCAAACTGAAGAGCGGACAATACTACACCAAATGGACAGACAGACTCCCAGTAGTAATCAGTCAGCTTAACAATGAAGTTTCTCGCATGACAGGCCTAAAACCTTCAATTGCAATTAAACAAGACAAAGTTCAGCTTAAATCTCCCAATCCACAACAAAAAAATATCCAAAGCTCCCAGGAGTTTATTCTCCGGAAATTCTCACAAATTCTGAGTTTGTTCGATTCCTTTACCTGCCGGGAGAATTAGAAAAGGACACCAAGAGACGAGCAACTGACCCCTATTTCAGTTTAGATGTACATAAAATAGACAGACACTTTACAACAGCCACCGGTGACTACTATTTTCTGTCTCAAGTCTTTAATCCTAAATCCCCTACAAGATCATTTGCCAGAGCAGAACTTCTCGTCATTCCAAGTGACACAGAAATAAATTGAAAAATAAAAATGTACAAAAAAATGATCGAAACCAGAACAGTTAATAAAATTAGCAAAATCATCGACTCTAAACAGCCAGGTTTTGTAACTATTAAGGGCATGAAAGTGAAAGTCGATCCGTTACAGCAGCAAATCCATTGTAAAGATTGCAATAACCACACCCACAACCCCCGCAGCATTACAGATGAAAAGACAGGTGGAATTCTGCCCCTCGCTGCACTGATTCCAATCATTGCGGGTGCAGTTGGTGCTGCCGGTGGCGTTGCCGGGGGGGTTGCGACGGCTGTGAAAGCGGGCAATGACAGAGCTCACCAGTTAGAGATGCAGAAAATTGCCCAAGAAAAGGGAGTCACAATTAAAGCAGGTGAAGGATGCCCTTTGGAACCTAATCCCTCGGTAACCGAAAGCATTTCAAAATCCGACATTATTAAAGCCATTATGACATTGCACAAAGCGGGATTTACAATACTCCGGATGTGAAAAGCCAACAATCAGGATCTGATTAATAATACTCAAATTAATCAAAATTTATTAATCCAGAGAAGTTCAAGCAACCCGAAGGGTGATCACCCTAAAACATATTTTTTATTTTTTATAAAAAAAACATGCCAAAAGCAAATTTTGCAAAAAATTCTGTGGACAAATATTTTTCCGAAAATTTTCCGCAGCTTCAAAATCTTTCATTTCAAGCTAAAAGCAAACGGCTTCAAGAACTCACTAGGGAAAAATTCGGTTTGGATCCTGGCTATCTTGGCAGCTATGAGAAACAATTGGAAGTAATAAAACAGCTGGAGTCATCAGATCAGTATATCCCAGTAAAAAACCCAGCAGCTGAGCACCAACAGAAAAGCCGCACCCTAGTTAAAAAGTACCAAACTCTCACAGGACTAAATGTGTCTAAATACCCACAGAATAAGCAGGAACAGGATGAACTTGAAAGAATTGTTAACCAAATTGAATCGGAGATGAACCAAGAAGATATTCCATTTGCAAAGAGAACTTTTACTGATCACTATATAGAATATGCTATTCCTGTAAAACCCAACACCAACAACATAAATGGCTTTAGAGATGACATTCAATCAGTTATCGATCACGTGCTTAAAACACGTAAAACATTCAAGCTTCAACTATCGTTTTTAATACAGTTTTATATGCCTACAAGACCCACCGAATATCTTGATTATTACATGACAACTAAGGCTTCACCCTTTAGTCCAACCGATTCACCAGACCCTTTTCTACAAGAAATTACTAAAAAGATTGACGCCTTTACATCAAGAGGTTCTGGCTGGGTTGTTACTGGGATTCAAAAAGTCTCAGTCATGATTTATAAATTTGATCCTCTTAAAGCTTCCTCTTACCTGGAGTTACCAACAAAGCTCGCCAGTAAAAAGGCTTGTGTCAACGTAAAGAACTATGATAACTGCTGTGCTTTGTGGGCGGTTTTATCAGCATTATTTTACGATAAAGATCGGTCACATCCTGAAAGAACTTCACATTATAAAACATATTTTGACCGATATTTTATCAAGTGTCTCAGTAAAGGAATATTGTTTGAGAAAGGTGGTTTATCAGTCTCTCAAATCCCAAAACTAGAAGAAGTGTTTGATAACAAAATCAGAATCACCGTCTTCGAGTGGAATGAAAGCAAAGAGAAAGTTGAAATTGTTAGGAGTAGCAAGAAAAATCCAGCCGCCAGCACCAATATCGATCTTCTAATAATTGGGAACTTACAATTTTTAGCCCATTATGTTTGGATAAAAGATCTTTCCAGGCTACTCCACAAGCAAATGACAAGCCACAACGAAGCCGTTTCCATCTGCAGACTGTGTCTTAAGTATTATCGCGGGAATAAAGAAAATCGAGAAGCTAAGCTCGCCGAGCATGAGCTTACCTGTGAGGACCATCCAACTAACTGCTCTCTACCGATGGGCAACCAGAAGTATTTACGGTTTAAAAATTACCACAAGATGGAAAAACTTCCCTTTATTGTATTTGCCGACTTTGAATGCTCATTCATTAATAACAAACACATCCCAAATTCAGCAGCGTACGTTTGCATTGGAAATATTGATTATCTTGGAAATACCGGTATTATAGAGTATAACCATTTCTTCGGTGAAGACTGCATTAAAAAATTTATATTCAGAATGTTAGAGCTGCGTAAAACATTAAGCTCAGTCACTCCTGCGCCAATAAATATGTCAACTCAAGATGAGCTCAATTACCAATCGGCAACCCGGTGTTACATATGCAAAAAGCCATTTGATGACAACCTAAAGAATCCAAAAGTTAGAGACCACTCGCACTTTGACGGCCATTTCCGCGGTGCCGCACACAACACCTGCAACCTAAAGTTAAAAAATAATGTCCACGACTTAAATGTTTTTATACATAATGCGCGCAATTACGACCTGCACCTAATTGTTGAAAGAATAGGTGAAATAGAGGGCATTAACCTTGACTGCATAGCAGAGAACAAGGAAAAGTTTAAATGCCTCAATATTAAAGAAAATGGAACGTCCACAAGTGGCGCTGTAAAAATCAAGGATACTTATCAATTTCTTCAATTATCCCTAGAAGATCTCGCAAAAAATTTAACAGATGACCAATGCGTCTATACAAAAAAACTGGCGAAAATCTTAGGTAAAGAAGATTCAGATCCCGAGTCTTTCAAACTACTCAGAAAGAAAGGTTACTACCCTTACGAATATGTGACGGGGTCGCCCACCGCTGAAAATCCTGTTTTTAAAGGCGAACTTCCACCAAAAGAGAAGTTCTACTCACATTTAAAAATGACTGAACTCACCGACGAAAAATATGAGCACGCGCAAGCAGTCTACAAACACTTTAACTGCAAAAACTTCTTTGATTACCACTTAATATATCTTTACACTGATGTTTTTCTTTTGGCTGATGTATTTCAAACCTTCAGAAACACCTGGTACACAGCATATGGTCTTGATCCTGCGCATTTTGTAAGTTTGCCCGCCACCAGCTGGGAATCTCTACTTAAAATGAAATGGGATGAAAACCCAGACTGGTATGTCGAATTACTAACCGACATTGACATGTACAATTTTATAGACACAGCGAAAAGAGGCGGCATATCAATCTGCGTGAACAGACATGCAAAAGCCAACAATCCGTATCTAGAATCTTATGACAAAAATCAGCCGTCAAATTATATCGTTTATTTAGACGCCAACAATCTCTATGGATGGGCAATGAGTCAAGACTTACCCATAAGAGATTTCAAGTGGACTCAACAATTCGAACCCGACTTTTCTACTCCCGCCTTCTATGAAGTTGACGTTACAATTCCCGATGAACTCCATGATCATTTTTCTGACTTTGCGCCATTCCCTGAGAATATTAACTGTCCGAAAATTATCGAACACATGGATGGCACTTGGAGCCTGTCTACAGAAAATGAACACACCACTAAACTCACCCAAAACCTACACAACAAGACTCGCTACAAAATTCATTATAAGCTGCTACAATATTTCATATCCTTAGGCTGTAAAGTCACACACATACATAGGGCACTCAAATTCACTGAAGAGGCCTGGATGAAATCCTACATAGAAAAGAACACCCAGTTCAGAGCCAAAGCAACCAACAACTTTGACAAGGATCTGTTCAAGCTGGCAAACAACTCTGTATACGGCAAGACTCTTGAAAATGAGCGCAACCGCACGAATCTAAAACTCGTCACCGTTCATGAGCGTGACATCATTCAGAGAAATATTTCTAAACCGACATTTAAACAACTTCACATCTTTAACGATAACCTAGGGGCCATACTCTTTTATAAAACGAAAGCAACACTCTGCAAACCTATCTTTACAGGTGTCACTGTACTTGATGAATCGAAGCGTCTTATGTACAGTTTCTTCTATGACATGAAACGACAATACGGGGATCGGAGCTCAGGCGACACTCGCGTAAAACTTCTTTACACTGACACTGACTCCCTAATTCTAAACATTCAGACTGAGGACATCTATCAGGACATGCTTGAACAAAACCGGGGCCCCCAAAACCCTTATGATTTGTCAGAGTATCCAGAATCATTTAAAACTTTGAAAGGTGATCAAGTGATTGACCCATCCAATAAAAAAGTAATTGGTAAAATGAAAGATGAAAAGGCAGGTGACATCATCTCTGAGTTCATTGGTTTGAGATCAAAATCCTATTTTGTAAAGTGTGGTGAAAGCGGTGTAATTAAGAAGTCCAAGGGAATTCCGAAACATGTAGTTAAGAACTCTCTACATGAAGAAGCCTACAGAGATGCCCTGTTACATAATAAGAAAACTACACATGAGTTTGTGAAGTTTCAGTCTAAGAACCATGATGTTTTTACAATAACCCAGAAAAAAATAGGCCTGTCAGGCGCAGATAATAAGAGATTTTACCTCGACAATATTACGAGTCTTCCATTTGGGCACTGGAGGCTAAAAAGCGTAGGTTGAAGTATAAGGTTTAAAAACGTAGGCTGAATTTAAAAAAAAAAATGACAAAAAATAATGACGACAAATATTTTTCTGGAACAGTTGGCCAAAGAACTAAAAATCCCAAACTTTAGAGGCGTCTTTATGAAGGATACATTACCTGAATCCCACACATTGAAAGAATGTGGCATCATGAACTTTGACACTGCTGAGAAACCAGGGTCTCACTGGGTTTGCTGGGTGATTGATCCAAGCAGAAAGCATAAGTACTACTACTTTGATAGCTATGGGACAGCCGTTCCTGATGAGCTAAGGGAATATATACAAGCTCGGTCGCGAGCGACACTCGGGAAAATAAAAATCTACCGCTCAGACTTTATTCTGCAGGGGCTTAGCAGTGATATTTGCGGAGAGCTGTGTATGACTGTTTTATATGCAATGACTAAGACTCGAAAAAGCTATAGGGAAATCATTTTAAGTTTAAATGTTTAGTTTTTGCATAGTTTTTGAAGACAGTTTCAATATCATTTCTTAATTGGCTCATGTCATCAATGCTATTCAAATTTTGTTGCTCATTAAGCTGCTCATAAAGCTTTTGAATGCTTTGAAACTCATCCTCTGAAATGAACTTGTCTTCTATTGCTTTTGAAATGTACCCGGTGACTGCCGACTGGATGCTTTTCTGTTTTGCTTGCATTTCCTGCAGATGCTTTAGCTTCTGGCGTCTGCTTCGAGTTAGAGCTCCTGTAACCGCTGAAATGAGACCACACGAGGCCCCAATAACTCCAAGTGGAACAGCGACTGGTGCGGTGATAATAGGAAGTGTAGAAACAGCAGCTGCAGATCCGCTTATAATTGACACTGACCCGAGAACCATATTAATATACTCGAAAGCTTGACACTGGCTGTTGAAGCGTTTTAGTTTGTTAGAGTTTTTCATAAGGGCGGTTTCAATGTCATTTCGCATTTTCTGAATCTCTACAAGTCGGAACTGTTGAGAGTTGCAGGTAAAAGTTTTGATTGTTGGATAGAGAGGCGCACTAGGTGCTATATTTGGTTGCGGGTCATACAGAGAATCATTTTCGGCCATTTTTTATAGGTAAAAAAATAATTTTTCTATTTTACGATCGGGCGTCTTCAATGTCAATGTCAGGGAGATTGTGCTGTCGTTCCAGGCGACTAATTCGTCTCAAAGTTTTCCCCCACTTGTTATAAATTCTATCCAGATAGAGCGTATGCGTGGCAACATCTCTTTCTATCTTTTTTATTTTTGCAACATTTTGATTAATGGTTGTTCTCCAAGCGGTAAATAAGGCATCAGTCTCTGCTTGTGAATAGGAATCAAGGATGTCTCGCTTTTTATTAATCGCTGTTCTTATAGCAATGTCTTTTGCATTGATTTCCGATCTGAGAGTTTGAGCTAGAGTCTCAACGATGGCGGTCAGCTTTGCTATTTTTGTCCGCAAGTCTTCAATGTTTATTTGATGATGGTGTGCTGACCGTTCCAATGGTTTTAAGCGGCCTTTAATTGGTCCGATCTCCGGGATCTTTTCGTCAACGTTAATGTAGCGCCTGTCAAGGAAAGCAAGCGAGTGTGCAGTGGAGCCACTAGTAGATTCGCCAGCAAAGTTTATGGACATTTTTGTTTGTTTTTTTTAATTACGCTACTGTTCTTTTCTCTTTGTTAATCATCACGAACTGATAAGGTTTATTCCACTTCTCAAAGCATAGGTTAACAAATTCTTCCTGCGATACCTTTCGACCATCGTCCTTTCGATCAAATGGAGGCTTAGTAAAATGAGCTGGAGCAATCACCTCGTTACTTAACCTCTTCAGTCGGTCTTGCGGTATGGTTGGAAACAAGAGGATCAGATTGCAGTTCCCACGAATAGTTTTGTTTGGCAACTCAAACCAGTTTTGGGAAATATAGATTACATTACAGTTGTTGTGTCGACCCCTGGTGAAATAGTTTTCAATTTGCTTCTGGGGCCCTGTCATGCAGTCATCAAAGACAATCAAGTGCTTCCTTCCCTTTTCCAGTTCATCAGGCTGAGGGAGAAGTTTAGTTTTAGGATCAATTTGCGGGTCCCCATATGTGAATACTTTAATGTCGTGCCACTTTTCATTATCTGGGATATGGCTAGCATATTCACTGGCGACAATTTCTGGATCACTGGGCAGCTTGGATTGGTTATTAAAACACTGAATGATATGCTCCTTTTTAAGTTTGTTCTGTAGACCTGCAATCAACATTTTATACTCATCTTGATACAGAGTGGGTGAGTAGATGTGCAGTGTGTCATAGTCAAGAAATCCTGGTCTCAGAAGCATGTTAAAGATTCTGAATGTCTTCCCTGAGCCTGATTCTCCAACAACAATACATCTGAAATGACCAGGAATTGCCTCGTTATGAGTAAATTTGATTTGGTTCCGAGTCCAATGAGGGTTGAAATCATTTGAAAAATCCATTTTAAAAATAAAAATTAAAATAAAAAAAAACAACATGAATTTCGCTGGCGTCGTAAATCAACCTTCCAATACTTACAAGCTGTCGTTCCTAGATTCTAGGTACATCAACACAGACGAAATCACAAGACAAGACATTTCGCAAAACGCAAAACTCAGTGACCTATCAAAACGTATACAAGCCCTAGAATCGGAGAATTCTGCATTGAAATCAAGAGTCGCTGCACTAGAATCGGAGATAAATCTCCTGGAAATAAGGACAAATACCCTGGAACCGCAGACAAATGCCCTAGAATCAAAGGCGATTGCCTTGGAACGCCGCCTGGCAAATCGCCTTGAGTTCACGGCCGCGGACCGTAAAGGCATCGCCGACGCGGCAGTAGAAAGCAACTGTGTAAAAATACATTCGGCCTTTATATTTTCTGCACTTATGGACGCAATATCGGCACTACAGATAAAGACATATGGTCATGAAAAACAATCCTGGTCAACTTTATTACACGAAATAAAAAATTTGAAAAGAGGCAACCGCGGCAGGCCGTCTTGTGATTCGAACGCAAACCTTCCCAAATTTACTTTAACAACGTTAGTGTCTCTGGCACTGGGTCCATAACCGGTGCGTGTGTGTGTGTGTGGTTTTTTTACTTATATATGTCTTTTTGCAAGACGTCTTGTACCCCCACATGTCTTTTACCCCAAGAAAGCACCCGTGAAACTCCTACCTTAGTCATATTTAAAACCGCTGCCCTTTTTAAGATCGGCTCTCATCTTAGCATAAACGGATGGATCAATGCTATCAGCGCTTGGTGCCAATGAATTTGGTGCGAGTGGTTGACCGTCATTTATAGTGTCCTTGATCTTCTTCGCAGCTGTGACTACACTTCCCACCGCCTGGGCCCCGACCTCGGCAGCATTTTTAATATTTTCCTTGTTCTCACTGATGACTTTGAAAATCTTTGCCCCCTGGGCGATCAAATCAGCAATACCGTTACCCGATCGCTCTTTTCTTGGATAATGACCTGCTGGAAAAAGTCCAGATCCTCTTTTAATGAGCTTTAATTCGTTCTCATCGTAGTATTTAGGGACGTCTTTTTCGAAGATTAGTGGCATTTTTTATCTGGGAAAAAAAATTATTTTTTATTGAACCTTGAAAGTAAAAGATCTCTTGCTCTTTTATCGATGTACTTCTTTTGTAGCATTTTATCAAGAATGTGAACAAACTCTTTTCTATTCTCATCCTTTAAACCTGTCTTTGCTGCTCCTAGGAGAACGACTAGTCGCTTGTAGACTTCAGGCATCCCTGTGCCGGTACTTGCAGCTGATGTATCTGGTGATGTCTCTGGTGATGTCTCTGGTGATGTTTCTGGTGATCTAATGTCTTGCCTTGGTGTGAAAACTCTGTTTGAAATTCGCTGCATTCTATCTGGCGAGAATTGTTCTAGATGCCTCCATACTTGTGGATTTCCCGTTTTGTAATTAGCTACTTGAGTTGGATCTGCTGTCTCAAGTTGAGAGAGTACATCTTCTTCTGTTAATTTTTTAGGGCTTTGTTGTTGCTGAGGCATCTCTTGTTGCTGAGGCATCTCTTGTTGCTGAGAGAGTTGTTTTTGCTGTTCGAGGTAATTTATGACTTCTAGCTGATCTGGCAGGTCGAACCATTGTTTAAAGTGCTTATACTTTCTAAAGCTGTTCAGGTCGACCCCATTGTCATGTAAAAATTTGAGTATGTCAGGGACTTTAAGGATGTCTATGTCTCTTTGTAAAGCAAAAGTCACCAGATCTTTATAATTTTGTAGCTGTTTCGCAGAAATAGTTTCTTGATTTTTAGTCATGAAGTTGAGCAATACTTGGGTGAAAGCAACTTTCTTTGAGGTGTTTTCTCCTTCCCCGGCCGCGCCTTCTTTGATGACTCCAATACTTTCTTTCGTTATCTCAAGATGATAATCCACACGATCAGTAGAAATATTTTTACGCCAGACACTAACACCAAAGACGAGTTTGCCTTCATATTCTACTGGCCCAAAGAAGTTATCTGTTACTTTTAATTTTTGCTGAGATGCTTGAGGAGACGTTTCGCCAGGTGGAATTTTATTCAGCGTATTCTGAAACTGGCTCTCTTGAATCTCATCAACAGCTTCCTTAACTGTTTCAATGGATTTCTTTGCTTCGGTGTAACCTGGTTTGTGAAACTCAGTGGCGGCTTGGATAAACTCATTGTAGGACTGCTGCTCTTTGTTAATTAACCCAGTGACTCGTTTTTCAGCTTCTGCGAGCTTCTCTAAGTCAGAGATGTAATGAGAATTTTTTCGTTTCATTTTTTAATTTTAATTTTTAAACTAAAAAAATGAACGATCCTCTGACGCCAGTTTTCTATAAAATCAACAAGCCTATCTTGAGTGATGACAGCACAATCAAAGCGACTCAAGTAAGAGTCCCCAGTCATGAAAATCAGAATGAAACTAATTTGGGCCCCGGTCAAACGCTAACATTTACTTACACTGGGTGTTCATCTCTGGTCAGCGTTCACAGTCTAAGGAGCGGGTTTTACATGACATTCCAATACAAGACTAAAGGTGGTACAAATGCTGCTGGTGCTAATACTGACAAGCATGACGCTGATGTCACGCTAATCAGCAACTTCTGGGCCTACATGTTTAAGGATTTTAGCGTGTCGAACGGGAGTACAGAGCTGGAGAGAATTGCCAACTTTGGTGTAGTGTATGACACTCATTGTCTCATTGAAAACCCAGATTTTATTCAACTTGGTAGCGGCGCTGGTTTCATCCCTAATGAGGAGAAAGGAGACGTAAATGATTCAGGTTATGCAAAAAGAAAAGGGAGATATAACTATGCATTGACGGGTGCTGATGATGGCGCAAAGAATCCTCAGTATAGAAATGTAGATATATTTGTACCTTTGAGATTCATGAGCGGGTTCTGCAATACTTTTAATCGCCTGACCAGCAACTTTAGCTACACATTTAGGCTTACCAGGGACGATCGCAATAGGAGTGTTTGGACAGGAGCTGAGCATACTAGAATGGAAGTTAAGCTAGCAGGAGTTGAGCTGTACTTGGAACTCATTGAACCAAAGACAGCACTGAAAGCTGAATATTTGAAGGCTATTGAAAAAGACATTGATGTTGCTTACACAGCTTACATGTGCAGGGATGAACGCAATGAAAGAAGGCAACAGATTTGTATTAAGGAGGGTTCTTGCAGCAACCCAAGGTACATTATTGTCAGTTTGAGAGATCCATTAACTATTAGTCGTTATGAACATGGAAATGTGCGAACAATTCAGCATGAAATCAGTGATAATCTTTACCCGGCAATGCCACAGAATGGAGATTTTGCAACAAACAAAATTAGTAAATTTTACTGCGAGCTGGTTGACTTAGCCGTAAAGGAGAACAACGGAATCGCCATTACGGCATGGCAGTACAAGACTCTTTTCCCCATTTTCGGTGCAGACGTGTCGGCCAGGCAAATGCCTACTGACAACAGTCCGGTGAATATTGTGACCACTATCGACAGAAGTGAGGCAACAGAAGTGAGGCCCGTTGACCTATTTATCATCTATGCATTTGAGAGGAAAATTAAGCTGAACATGATTAATAATTCTTCGAGTAAGGTTTAAAATAATTTTTTTTGTAAAAAAAAAATGGAAGCGATTGCTGAAAGACTAAACAATATCGTGTCGCATTCGAAGGAAAGTATCCCAGTTACAATAACTGGTCGACTTACAGATTCAAGTGGAACTTTTATTGAAAAACTTGAGCAACCCATTCGTCTGGACCCAGAGGCAAACTACCATGTTTATCTCAATGACTTTACTGGCTGGTCAAATGTTCCCAACGTGACAGAAAAGAATAACATGTTTTATTACAAATGGAAACAAATTGGAGGCGAAGTGAAAGAATTTCCGGTTAAATTCCCTGTGAGCACACAGAGCGTGGACACTTATAACTACTTTCTGGAGAACGTTTTTACCAAAAGGGGGCATTTTGAAACTCCTGATGCTAGCAAACCCGAGAATAAACTATTTCCTGTCAAATTGTCCTATGATCTCACTGTAATGAGAGTGGTTATGCAAGTTCATAAAGACGCAGAGGTGGAGTTTAAAGATGGCACCTGGTATCGAGAGTTGGGATTTGAAAAGAAAGTTTACAAGGCGGAAACTGCAGCTCCACCCACAGCTCCTTCGCCGGGGGCGGTTATGTTGAGCCGCCAGCCAGCACGCGGTTTATTTATGGCAGAAAATATCGCAGACATTGTTAAAAGTTTGAACATTTTGATCCGAAGCAATCTCAGTCTGGACTGGGTCTTCAAGGGAAAGCGAACAAATATTTTGTACAATATTTCTAACTCTGTTGCTGGTGGACAGATGATTGCTGAGAAACCCAATCCAGTAAAAAGAGTTGTGCTCTGTAACAAAGAAATTAATGAAATATTGCTACAGTTTGAGACCGAGGATGGAGAAGCTGTTGATTTTAACGGCGAAGAGTTCGCAATGACAATTATCATTGAAAGAATGTGAGAAAAAAAATAAAAAAAACAAATTACAACTGATTAATAATTTCTGCAAAGTTATAGTAGCTGTCGTAATCTTTAATAGTTACTCCATGCAAGTAATGCCAGTGAATCTTAACTGCTTGATTAAGATTCGGGATAGTTAGTGGGACATTAGGCCAATATTTTTTCATATAAAATTCACATTCCCATTTGCAACGATACCGAGACTTGAACTGAGGGTGAGATTTTTCGTAGTAAGATCCTGGAGAAACGGTCGGAAACATTTTTTTATTGAAAATTAAAAAAAAAATTTTTGGGTGAGTACCCCGATCAGCGCATAACTAGGGTGGATAACCAGGGTTTTAATCCCAGTGTCCTAGAAGCCCCATTAATAAAAATGTCAAAAACATCTCGAGGATATGAAAAATAGCAATTTTTTTTCTGTCCCAGAAACCCCATTTGCTAATTGCCTGGAATAATAAATTTAGGCTAAATTTTATGTCCTGGGGGGAAAAGCATTTTAAGAGGAGGCCCCCCTCTTTTTTCAAGTAGTCGAGGATATGTTAGTTATTGGTAGGCATATATGTAAAATGTCGAATTTTTTGTCCCAGAAGCCCCCTCTTGCCTTCTACTATAGAAAAATCGTAGTAGTAATAGTACTAATTTATATACTATACCATAAGTTTAAAAATATATTTCTAAAGCTAGCTATATAGTAATATATAGTTAGCGAGTTTAAATAAGCTAGAAAATTCTGTTTGACCTAATAATCATTCCAGTTTATGGACGGCACGTGTTAAAGGCCCAGGGTTTTTTGTGCAAATAGGGTTTAACTTGCACCCAAAAATCCAGACTTGCACCTGATTTTTGGGCATCAGATGCAAATATTGCATCTGCTTTTTTCCAAGGCGAGATGCAAATGCAATCATGTGTCCCAGTGGTCCTCTCTCTCTTCTAATCTATTTAATCTTCCTGGTAGCGTTCTACAGTGCCGAGCGGCAAGCACTGGTTTTGTCCGAAAGGCGTTTCCGTGGATCAGAGGGTCACGGCTTTCGTTCCCTAGATTTCTAGACTTCAGGCCCTAATTACCTATCCTCAGTCTCTAACTTCAGTCCCTAGTATTTCATGTACTGGCGCTTGGCCCAATAGCACTATGGCTCAAATAGCACTCTGGCCCAAATAGCACTCGGGCTCAAATAGCACTCTGGCCCAAATAGCACTCTGGCCCAAATAGCACTCTGGCTCACTTGGCACTAATGGCCCTTACTGGCTCTGAGGCCGTTAAATGACTAAGTCCTTCCTTTAAGAATCTCCTCAACGAACAATTTATTCACAAAGACGTTTCAAAGATTGTTTATAAGCTTTACACTCCAAATCGAGTGGTCTTGAGGCATTTATTTTTCGCTCTTAGATTTTGGCTCCTTATATACAGAAAATTCGTTAATATTTGTTTTAATACTACATATAAAAATATCACAAAAAATTTTATTTTTGCGCATTAAAACAAAAAAGTATTTTTTATTTTTCGCACATTAAAACAAAAATCGGCGGAAATTCAAAATTTAGAAAAACGAAACATTTTATTTATTTTTCTAGGGCCTATTCCACATGCAAGTGCAATTTAGTGTTTGGCATTTTCAAATTTCAAGCCAACAAGTTTTTGAAAATTTACAAAATGAGGTTTTTAAATTTCTATGAAATGTAAACTTAAAAAGAGAATAAACAAAATAGGCCTAAATAATCAATTATTTTATGACTTATAACTTCCTTTGTATATGGATGCAATTTGCACCTAGGCTTTTTATTTGCACCTAGGCTTTATGCTTAAGATGCAAGCTTGTATCTGCATTTTGGACGAAAAAAACCCTGCAAAGGCCAAGTCAGCCATGCAAAGTATTTATTGGAAATTGGAATATGTACGTGCACAGAAAGCATTAAATAAAGCTTTGAATTTAAGCGTCATAAGCCTTAAGAGATCACGTTAAAAACGAAACAAAGCTGATTCATGACGATTTTTTTCATGACCCGTCTATTTGTTCTCGATCAAGAAAGATTACATACAGTGGCGCAACCAGAATTTTGTGAAGGGGGGGGGCGGACCCTATGAGTTCGGTTCGAGGGGGGGGGCGGTTCGAGTCCGGATGGCTTTTTCGTGAAAATTCGCTTGGTCCCCCCTTACTGGTCGCCCCCCCGCCCCCCCCCCCCTAGTTGCGCCACTGATTACATAGCAAAGTCATAGCTGCGTAGCATAGCTAGTTAGGTATGAATGAGCGAAGCAAAATCCAAGGGAAAAAAACGAGCGAAGCGAGTTTTTTTTCCTTGGATTTTGCGCTAGGCGAGTTCATACCGATATAAGATTGAGCGCAAATGCACACGTGTAAAATCACGTTTTTAAACTTTGAAGTCTTGTAGAAAAAAATCTATGCTACCTAGAAGGTTGCGGTTTTCGACAAAATGTGTAAAACACCTAGCTCTATTAATCCCAGTAAAGTTTGGTGCCATACAGACATTTGGCGGTTGCCATAGCAACCAAAAACTGCGATTTTTTCGACCCCTTGAAAACTTTGATCCCAGAAAATAAGGATTCGTTACACTGAGTCGCCTAATGACCTACCCCAGTCGATTGGGGCACCAATACTCTACAAGATTATGATTGGTCTTTTTCCCTGATTTTATAGTCTTTGTACCAAAAGTGCGAAAAAACGTATTTCAGAATACCAAAAAATGTGCATTTTTTCAAAATTTGGCTGCACGCAACGAAAAGGCCGCGTGTTAGCGCGGCCTTTGAGTTGCCACCTTACGACAAGGGCTCCTAGGGCTATTCAACGAGTGGAGAATTCGAGACCTGCGTGTACTTTTAATACAAAAGTACACGTGTACTTTAACTTTGCTGTTTTCTAAGTTACCTCTTTGAACGATTTTATTCGATAGAAGACCTTCACAGAGGTGAGACTTTTTTACTTTGATTTACTCATCTAAGTGTCCTCTACAAGTTTGTAATGTATTTCGAGTCGCCACAGCCTATCGCCTCTAAGCCATGGGGCCCGAAAGTCAAAAAACGTGATTTTGGCCATTTTTCGTCATTTTCCTCGCCGGAGAAGGCCTCAAACATTTACATTTTTTGTGTTACGCCTTGGCAAATGCATCCAACACGTCGACAACACCTAGGCGAACAAAACTGCTATCTCGAAATTTCGTGCTAACCCTCAATGGCTGTACAGAGTGTACTTTTGTGATTTTTAGACACCTCAGGGGGTCGTGTATTTGACATACTTAATTGGCTGTAACTGCTGAACGGTATAACATACAGAGATTTGCTTGGTATCATCGAACTAAATTTTGCATGGCCTTTCAAATGGGACAGGACTTGAGTTTTTAAAAGTACTGTTAGTAGTAAAGTACATGTGTACTTTAACACTGCAGTTTTGTACGGCACCTCTTTGAACGATTTTATTCGACAGAAGACTTGCTCAGAGGTAGGAATTTTTTACTCTGATCTACTCATCTAAGTGTCCTCTACAAGTTTGTAATGTATTTCGAGTCGCCACAGCCTATCGCCTCTAAGCCACAGGGCCCAAAAGTCAAAAAACGTGATTTTGGCCATTTTTCGTCATTTTCCTCGCCGGAGAAGGCCTCAAACATTTACATTTTTTGTGTTACGCCTTGGCAAATGCATCCAACACGTCGACAACACCTAGGCGAACAAAACTGCTATCTCGAAATTTCGTGCTAACCCTCAATGGCTGTACAGAGTGTACTTTTGTGATTTTTAGACACCTCAGGGGGTCGTGTATTTGACATACTTAATTGGCTGTAACTGCTGAACGGTATAACATACAGAGATTTGCTTGGTATCATCGAACTAAATTTTGCATGGCCTTTCAAATGGGACAGGACTTGAGTTTTTAAAAGTACTTTTAGTAGTAAAGTACATGTGTACTTTAACACTGCAGTTTTGTACGGTACCTCTTTGAACGATTTTATTCGACAGAAGACTTGCTCAGAGGTAGGAATTTTTTACTCCGATCTACTCATCTAAGTGTCCTCTACAAGTTTGTAGTGTATTTCAATTCGCCACAGTCTATTGGCTCTGAGCCACAGGGCCCAAAAGTAAAAAATCGTGATTTTGGCCATTTTTCGTCATTTTCCTCGCCGGAGAAGGCCTCAAACATTTACATTTTTTGTGTTACGCCTTAGCAAATGCATCCAACACGTCGACAACACCTAGGCGCACAAAACTGCTATCTCGAAATTTCGTGCTAACCCTCAATGGCTGTACAGGGTGTACTTTTGTGATTTTTAGACACCTGAGGGGGTCGTGTATTTGACATACTTATTGGGCTGTAACTACAGAACGGTATAACATACAGAGATTTGCTTCGTATCATCGAACTACTTTTTGCATGAACTTTCAAATGGGACAGGACTTGGGTTTGTAGAAGTACTTTTAGTACTATAGTACATGTGTTCTTAAAGTGTGACAAGGTGTACGGTACCTCTTTGAACGAATTTCTTCGATACAAGACTTGCTCAAAGGTGGGACTTTTTTGCTCCGATCTACTCATCTAAGTGTCCTCTACAAGTTTGTAGTGTATTTCGAGTCGCCACAGCCTATCGCCTCTAAGCCATGGGGCCCGAAAGTAAAAAATCGTGATTTTGGCCATTTTTCGTCATTTTCCTCGCCGGAGAAGGCCTCAAACATTTACATTTTTTGTGTTACGCCTTAGCAAATGCATCCAACACGTCGACAACACCTAGGCGAACAAAACTGCTATCTCGAAATTTCGTGCTAACCCTCAATGGCTGTACAGAGTGTACTTTTGTGATTTTTAGACACCTCAGGGGGTCGTGCATTAGACATACTTATTGGGCTGTAACTGCTGAACGGTATAACATACAGAGATTTGCTTGGTATCATGGAACTACATTTTGCATGGCTTTCAAATGGGACAGGACTTGGGTTCTTAAAAGTACTTTTAGTACAAAAGTACACGTGTACTTTAGTCGGGTAGATACATTAGTTGCAATTCGATGATTATTTTAGCCCAGAATGTAAGCCAGAAATGGCACAAAATGCGCTCCATTTTCTAGAACTAAGTGTTTGCTACAAGTTTGTACTGCATTACAAGACTGCCTAACGAAGTGGTTCGTCACCAGACGGTCCGAAAGTTAAAAAACGTGATTTTGGCCGAAAATGGCCCGTCCCGGCCTAGTCAGGTGCGAAAATTTATCTCGCATCACTATGAGGTTTTATGCGCTTAACAAGGTCAAATGACCAACAGATACGCGCAGACGGCTATAGTCGTCGATAGTGAGCGAAAGCGCATAATTTTTATACGATGCTATTTTCCCATTTTAGGGGGGTTAAACTTGGGCGAAAAAATGGATACATTTTGTTTCACCGCCCTCGAACAGAACAACGCCTAGACTTGAGTGAGGTGTCAATGAACTACATTTTTGCTGGCCTTTTTACCAACTCCACATTTGCAGCAAAGCCCTGCACTGATGGGCGTCCATGACCCCAAATGTACTTTTATCTGGAAAAAATTGCTCAAAAGTAGGAATACAGTCTGGCCAGTGTGACCAAAAACTATTGAAAATGGTCTATAACAACGCAGAAAAGTGTTATCTAAAGTTTGCAGCGTACCACTTTTCGTTAGATAACGATGGATACGGTCTGTGAGCCGAAAAAAGTTAAAAGACGTGATTTTTGCCATTTTCGGACCTTTTTTAGACAGTTAAATGGGTCAAACATTTACGAAATGCTATGATATGCTACGCGATCAACGTTGAAGTGTAGCCATGAATGTTGTGAATCGAATGAGCATAGTGGTTATTCTGGGAAAATTCGGGAAAGCTGTTAAAATCGAGGGAAAAGAGGAAAAAAATGCGAAATTTTTGGTAAAATTTTCCGGCGCAAAATTTTGAATTTTGACAATAACAAATGTACCGTAGACAATTTTTATTGCTGTATTTTAAGCCGTTATTGTTCGAATATACATGAGAATAGAGTTTTTGTGCTTTTTATTTAGATAATTTGTAGGTTTTCATTTTTAACGAAAAAATATTAAGTGATAATTTAACGAATTGTACTAAATTGCTTTAAAAATCTACCGTTAGCTTTTATAGTGCAAGTAAAGATGTTTCTGGCTCTGGACTTTGACGGGGAATTCAACTTTCAACCTAACATTAATTTTATTTTAATTTGTCTAAAACTGAAAAGTCTGTAAGTGTAACAAATTTTATTGCCTTCATTGCATACTAGCTTCTTAAAGCTGTTAAATATGTTTATGTAGCATACATTTTCGCAGTCATCAGACAGCACCACGCATAGCGACCTGGCTGATGAATAAATATCAAGTAAAAGGCAGTTAAATTCTTTGATATAATGCGTACCATTTGAGTCATCTAGATATGTTATTGTTTAGCAACTGTGAGCTTTTTAGGTAACTGAGAAATTTTTAGCACAATGTAAACATTGGAGCTCAATAATGCTGCTATCTACGCTCGTATATATAAATTAAAATTATATTTTAACAATAAAATTGTTAATTATTTTTCAATACTCAATTTTAGAAATAGAGTATATGGAATTTCACTTTTTTATTTTGTTGCAAAATATGCATATTAGTGATTTTATATTTTATTAAAATTGAAATGCTTTTATAGCAAAAAGGGAGGAAATGGGGTATGGCATAATAGCAAGGAGTTAAGTAGAGAATACTGTTTATCTCTTTGAGAGGTCAAAAGCTTTTTTAAATGGTAAATTATTCTGTATTTTGTTTGAGAAATTTACCTCGTGGACAATCTTTTGGACTCCAGCATTGGTTATTTTCAATCTACATCAATTGATTAAATTAATTTGTGTAAAAATTGACCATCTTGGCTTTACAGTGAATATAAATTCATTCTGGCTCATTCATACCTATATGTAAGACGCAGTCTTCATTAACTAGTTAGGTATGAATGAGCGAAGCAAAATCCAAGGGATTTGGATTCCTTGGATTTTGCGCTAGGCGAGTTCATACCGATATAAGATTGAGCGCAAATGCACACGTGTAAAATCACGTTTTTAAACTTTGAAGTCTTGTAGAAAAAAATCTATGCTACCTAGAAGGTTGCGGTTTTCGACAAAATGTGTAAAACCCCTAGCTCTAATAATCCCAGTAAAGTTTGGTGCCATACAGACATTTGGCGGTTGCCATAGCAACCAAAAACTGCGTTTTTTGCGACCCCTTGAAAACTTTGATCCCAGAAAATAAGGATTCGTTACACTGAGTCGCCTAATGACCTACCCCAGTCGATTGGGGCACCAATACTCTACAAGATTATGATTGGTCTTTTTCCCTGATTTTATAGTCTTTGTACCAAAAGTGCGAAAAAACGTATTTCAGAATACCAAAAAATGTGCATTTTTTCAAAATTTGGCTGCACGCAACGAAAAGGCCGCGTGTTAGCGCGGCCTTTGAGTTGCCACCTTACGACAAGGGCTCCTAGGGCTATTCAACGAGTGGAGAATTCGAGACCTGCGTGTACTTTTAATACAAAAGTACACGTGTACTTTAACTTTGCTGTTTTCTAAGTTACCTCTTTGAACGATTTTATTCGATAGAAGACCTTCACAGAGGTGAGACTTTTTTACTTTGATTTACTCATCTAAGTGTCCTCTACAAGTTTGTAATGTATTTCGAGTCGCCACAGCCTATCGCCTCTAAGCCATGGGGCCCGAAAGTCAAAAAACGTGATTTTGGCCATTTTTCGTCATTTTCCTCGCCGTAGAAGGCCTCAAACATTTACATTTTTTGTGTTACGCCTTGGCAAATGCATCCAACACGTCGACAACACCTAGGCGAACAAAACTGCTATCTCGAAATTTCGTGCTAACCCTCAATGGCTGTACAGAGTGTACTTTTGTGATTTTTAGACACCTCAGGGGGTCGTGTATTTGACATACTTAATTGGCTGTAACTGCTGAACGGTATAACATACAGAGATTTGCTTGGTATCATCGAACTAAATTTTGCATGGCCTTTCAAATGGGACAGGACTTCAGTTTTTAAAAGTACTTTTAGTAGTAAAGTACATGTGTACTTTAACACTGCAGTTTTGTACGGTACCTCTTTGAACGATTTTATTCGACAGAAGACTTGCTCAGATGTAGGAATTTTTTACTCTGATCTACTCATCTAAGTGTCCTATACAAGTTTGTAGTGTATTTCGAGTCGCCACAGTCTATTGGCTCTGAGCCACAGGGCCCAAAAGTAAAAAATCGTGATTTTGGCCACTTTTCGTCATTTTCCTCGCCGTAGAAGGCCTCAAACATTTACATTTTTTGTGTTACGCCTTAGCAAATGCATCGAACACGTCGACAACACCTAGGCGAACAAAACTGCTATCTCGAAATATCGTGCTAACCCTCAATGGCTGTACAGGGTGTACTTTTGTGATTTTTAGACACCTCAGGGGGTCGTGTATTTGACATACTTAATTGGCTGTAACTGCTGAACGGTATAACATACAGAGATTTGCTTGGTATCATCGAACTACATTTTGCATGGCCTTTCAAATGGGACAGGACTTGAGTTTATAAAAGTACTTTTAGTACCAAAGTACATGTGTACTTTAACACTGCAGTTTTGTACGGTACCTCTTTGAACGATTTTATTCGACAGAAGACTTGCTCAGATGTAGGAATTTTTTACTCTGATCTACTCATCTAAGTGTCCTATACAAGTTTGTAGTGTATTTCGAGTCGCCACAGTCTATTGGCTCGGAGCCACAGGGCCCAAAAGTAAAAAATCGTGATTTTGGCCATTTTTCGTCATTTTCCTCGCCGGAGAAGGCCTCAAACATTTACATTTTTTGTGTTACGCCTTAGCAAATGCATCCAACACGTCGACAACACCTAGGCGAACAAAACTGCTATCTCGAAATTTCGTGCTAACCCTCAATGGCTGTACAGAGTGTACTTTTGTGATTTTTAGACACCTCAGGGGGTCGTGCATTAGACATACTTATTGGGCTGTAACTGCTGAACGGTATAACATACAGAGATTTGCTTGGTATCATGGAACTACATTTTGCATGGCTTTCAAATGGGACAGGACTTGGGTTCTTAAAAGTACTTTTAGTACAAAAGTACACGTGTACTTTAGTCGGGTAGATACATTAGTTGCAATTCGATGATTATTTTAGCCCAGAATGTAAGCCAGAAATGGCACAAAATGCGCTCCATTTTCTAGAACTAAGTGTTTGCTACAAGTTTGTACTGCATTACAAGACTGCCTAACGAAGTGGTTCGTCACCAGACGGTCCGAAAGTTAAAAAACGTGATTTTGGCCGAAAATGGCCCGTCCCGGCCTAGTCAGGTGCGAAAATTTATCTCGCATCACTATGAGGTTTTATGCGCTTAACAAGGTCAAATGACCAACAGATACGCGCAGACGGCTATAGTCGTCGATAGTGAGCGAAAGCGCATAATTTTTATACGATGCTATTTTCCCATTTTAGGGGGGTTAAACTTGGGCGAAAAAATGGATACATTTTGTTTCACCGCCCTCGAACAGAACAACGCCTAGACTTGAGTGAGGTGTCAATGAACTACATTTTTGCTGGCCTTTTTACCAACTCCACATTTGCAGCAAAGCCCTGCACTGATGGGCGTCCATGACCCCAAATGTACTTTTATCTGGAAAAAATTGCTCAAAAGTAGGAATACAGTCTGGCCAGTGTGACCAAAAACTATTGAAAATGGTCTAGAACAACGCAGCAAAGTGTTATCTAAAGTTTGCAGTGTACCACTTTTCGTTAGATAACGATGGTTACAGCCTGTGAGCCGAAAAGGTTAAAAAACGTGATTTTGGCTATTTTCGGATCTTTTTTAGACAGTTAAATGGGTCAAACATTTACGAAATGCTATGATATGCTACGCGATCAACGTTGAAGTGTAGCCATGAATGTTGTGAATCGAATGAGCATAGTGGTTATTCTGGGAAAATTCGGGAAAACTGTTAAAATCGAGGGAAAAGAGGAAAAAATGCGAAATTTTTGGTAAAATTTTCGCGCGCAAAATTTTGAATTTTGACAATAACAAATTTACCGTAGACAATTTTTATTGTTGAATTTTAAGCCGTTATTGTTTGAACATACTTGAGAATAGAGTTTTAGTGCTTTTTATTTAGACAATTTGTAGGTTTTAATTTTCAACGAAAAAATATTAAGTGATAATTTAACGAAGTGTTACTAAATTGCTTTATAAATCTATCGTTAGCTTTTTTAGTGCAAGTAAAAGGTGTGTCTGGCTCTGGATTTTAATCTAAAATAAAATTTCGCGGTCATCAGACAGCACCACGCTTAGCAAGATGGCTGATATGTAACTTCTAACTAAAAGGCAGTTAAATTCTTTGATATACTGCGTACCATTTGAGTCATCTAGACATGTTAAGCAACTGTTGAGCTATTTTGGTAACTGAGAATTTATTGGCAGAATATAAACATTGGAGCTCAATAATGTTGCCATCTATATATGAATTAAAATTGAAATTGAACACTTAAATTTTTAATTATTTAGCCTAATGTTAATATTTTTAATGCTTTGTTTTATGCATAAAGTATATGGCTCTAAATTTTACTTTTTTATTTTATGTAGCAAAATGTGCATATTATATTACTATTTTATATTTTATTAAAATTGATATGCTTTTATAGCAAGGAGGGGAAGAAATGGGGCATGACATAATAGCAAGGAGTTAAGTAGAGAATACTGTTTTATCTCTTTTAGAAGTCAAAAGCTATTTTAACTGGTAAATTCTTGTGTATGTTGTTTGAGCAAGTTTCTGTTTAACCTACTGGAAAATCTTTTGGAGGCCATAATTGGTTATTTCTAATCTGCATCAATAAATTAAATTAATTTTTGTAAAAATTGACTGTTTTGGTTTTACAGTGAATATAAATTCATTCTGGCTCATTCATACCTAGATGTAAGACGCAGTCTTCATTAACTAGTTAGGTATGAATGAGCGAAGCAAAATCCAAGGGAAAAAAACGAGCGAAGCGAGTTTTTTTTCCTTGGATTTTGCGCTAGGCGAGTTCATACCGATATAAGATTGACGGCGATTGCACACGTGTAAAATCACGTTTTTGAACTTTGAAGTTTTGTGGAAAAAAATCTATGCTACCTAGAAGGTTGCGGTTTTCGACAAAATGTGTAAAACCCCTAGCTCTAATAATCCCAGTAAAGTTTGGTGCCATACAGACATTTGGCGGTTGCCATAGCAACCAAAAACTGCGTTTTTTGCGACCCCTTGAAAACTTTGATCCCAGAAAATAAGGATTCGTTACACTGAGTCGCCTAATGACCTACCCCAGTCGATTGGGGCACCAATACTCTACAAGATTATGGTTGGTCTTTTTCCTTGATTTTGTAGTCTTTGTACCAAAAGTGCGAAAAAACGTATTTCAGAATACCAAAAAATGTGCATTTTTTCAAACTTTGGCTGCACGCAACGAAAAGGCCGCACGTTAGCGCGGCGTTTGAGTTGCCGCCTTACGACAAGGGCTCCTAGGGCTATTCAACGAGTGGAGAATTCGAGACCTGCGTGTACTTTTAATACAAAAGTACACGTGTACTTTAACTTTGCAGTTTTCTAAGTTACCTCTTTGAACGATTTTATTCGATAGAAGACCTTCACAGAGGTGAGACTTTTTTACTTTGATTTACTCATCTAAGTGTCCTCTACAAGTTTGTAATGTATTTCGAGTCGCCACAGCCTATCGCCTCTAAGCCATGGGGCCCGAAAGTCAAAAAACGTGATTTTGGCCATTTTTCGTCATTTTCCTCGCCGTAGAAGGCCTCAAACATTTACATTTTTTGTGTTACGCCTTGGCAAATGCATCCAACACGTCGACAACACCTAGGCGAACAAAACTGCTATCTCGAAATTTCGTGCTAACCCTCAATGGCTGTACAGAGTGTACTTTTGTGATTTTTAGACACCTCAGGGGGTCGTGTATTTGACATACTTAATTGGCTGTAACTGCTGAACGGTATAACATACAGAGATTTGCTTGGTATGATCGAACTAAATTTTGCATGGCCTTTCAAATGGGACAGGACTTCAGTTTTTAAAAGTACTTTTAGTAGTAAAGTACATGTGTACTTTAACACTGCAGTTTTGTACGGTACCTCTTTGAACGATTTTATTCGACAGAAGACTTGCTCAGATGTAGGAATTTTTTACTCCGATCTACTCATGTAAGTGTCCTATACAAGTTTGTAGTGTATTTCGAGTCGCCACAGTCTATTGGCTCTGAGCCACAGGGCCCAAAAGTAAAAAATCGTGATTTTGGCCACTTTTCGTCATTTTCCTCGCCGTAGAAGGCCTCAAACATTTACATTTTTTGTGTTACGCCTTGGCAAATGCATCCAACACGTCGAAAACACCTAGGCGAACAAAACTGCTATCTCGAAATTTCGTGCGAACCCTCCGTGGCTGTACAGGGTGTACTTTTGTGATTTTTAGACACCTGAGGGGGTCGTGTATTTGACATACTTATTGGGCTGTAACTACAGAACGGTATAACATACAGAGATTTGCTTCGTATCATCGAACTACTTTTTGCATGAACTTTCAAATGAGACAGGACTTGGGTTTGTAGAAGTACTTTTAGTACTAAAGTACATGTGTACTTAAACTGTGCCAAGGTGTACGGTACCTCTTTGAACGAATTTCATCGATGTTAATCCATGAAGGGCTCTTTAACCGGCAAATAACTTCTGAATGATTCATTTCTTGTTGGCATAATAATAGCAGGCATTCCTTTTGCTGAATAAGTAAGTACTGTAGGCTTATTAAATAAATTCTGTTGTCTATTTACAGGAACAAATGCGGTGGCGGCGACCAACAGTGTCTACGATGATGCAATTACGACCGGACTCAGGGGAGCAGCTGCCGCTGTGGCTGTAGCTGGACATCAATAAGCAGCTGTGGCTTCGACTGCGGCAACCAGGACATCAATAAGCAGCTGTGGCTTCGACTGCGGCAACCAGGACATCAATAAGCAGCTGTGGCTTCGACTGCGGCAACCAGGACATCAATAAGCAGCTGTGGCTTCGACTGCGGCAACCAGGACATCAATAAGCAGCTGTGGCTGCGACTGCGGCAACCAGGACATCAATAAGCAGCTGTGGCTTCGACTGCGGCAACCAGGACATCAATAAGCAGCTGTGGCTTCGACTGCGGCAACCAGGACATCAATAAGCAGCTGTGGCTGCGACTGCGGCAGCCTATAGTCCCAACATTAAGCGGCTCCGTGAATTCGGAAGTTGGGAAAAGTCAAAGACTTAACTGACTCAGGTCGCGCTTTTTACACAAAACTTGATGGGGGGCTGAGTGAGGTAACCCTAAATCCTTTTAGCTTTAACGATATGTATATTATTATTGCTTCTGCTACATATTTTTAATCTTTGAATCGTGTTGCAAGTGTAAGATTGGACAAGTCTGTTCGTGTGTTATGTGCGTAATATTGATTCTGTATGATATAGTGCTCATTACTAACAGTTGTATTGGATTCAATTATTTACAACTGAATAAATTTAGGTTATCCTAACGAGTTATTTCGCACATAGAACAGCCAATAATGTAGGATGATGAACAAACGTAAAAAACGCGTAAGAATAATATATTTTATTCCACATGATTGACAAAATGTAATCATGTTAGTAACACAACTTCATGCAATGTTATTACTACTGTCTCTTCCTACTCGTATTTTTATAGTTCTAAGCAAATTTTAGTTTTCAGATGTCATAGGTAATCGTTTTTCTCTACTATATACGAGGTTAAGTAAGCGAACATCTATCTTAAACAGTCTCCATTTTATTCTTAAGATATTCACCAACTCCAGTTCATGTCCTATTTATTGACTTGAAAAACTATACTGATTTTACCACAATTTTGTGCATTTATTCAGCTGGCCAATTTTAGATTCACAACCGTCTTTGGTCGTGTGGGCTTTCTTTATTATAGGTAGAGTAATTTTTTTTGCTTATTCTCAGATTGTTAAATTTGCGTTATTGATCTCGGAAATTGTGATCCTGTACGTGTATAAAAGTCTACAAAATTCAGCATTTACTTTTTTGTCTTTTTCTGTTTTCTGCAAGTTTGCATTTACAGTCAAGTATTCTCGTTAACCTCCGTCAAGACATAGAAGCCGGTTACGACTGTCAAATCAGTGTCAGGGCATTGTTAGACGAATGAAAAATGGGTGTCAGGACGGTGTCCGATGAGTGTCAGATGAATGTGGGGTCAGTATCAGAGTGTCAGTGGGAGTGTGACATTTACCAAAAAATACTTGACGATTATAAAAAAAATTTACTGTTAAGGTAAGAGCTGCGTGTCGACTCTTTAAAAGTTTAAAGAAACACGTGTTTTCCGCGGTCTCTTTGTACTTACGAAGTTCGCAAAATTCAATGTATGTCAGGCTTTTGTCGTACAGCAAAATTTAGCCAATGCCAATGGGATTGTAATTAAAATATTGCCTTCTCGAGATTATAATTACTTTCGAGTACGCTTACAGTTGAATGTTACTCGGGTGCAGTGCAAAAGGATGCAGGACTTGCTGATGCAGGAACAAATTTATGCAACATGGAATTTTTAAGACTTGATGGTATCGGTTTCGAAATTTTGTAAAGAAAATAGCAATTTTTGTGTTTTTTGCAATCGGAGTTTTTCCATATGTAGCAGTAACAATTTAATCGTTTGTTTATTTTTGTTCGTATGATTAGGAGTGTAAAATTATATATGTTTTAAAGTAAAAGTAGTAAAAGTTTGCTACATTCTTAAAAAATAAAAGTAAATATACTGGACGCCAACTAGTTTGTGAAGCAAATTTTCTTATTCATGCGATCGTCAGAATTATTTTTAAAAAGCATGGCTTGATCAAAATCATTAAAAGTCGAATGTATGAGCAAAAGTAGAAGTACAAGTATATCTGTAAAATTAGTCATTTAAGTTTCAAAAAACGACTGTAATTTTGCCAAACAAAATTTTTACAGATGATATTCAAAATTTACGTGAATGAATTTGGCGGCAGGGGCGGCGGCGGTAGCGGCAGAGGCGGCGGCCGCGGCGATGGTGGCCGCGGTGGCAGAGGCCGCGGCAGTAGCTACGGCGGCGGCTATGGCGGCGGCGGCAGAGGCAGAGGCGGTGGTGGCTACGGCGGCAGAGGCGGCTACGACGGCGGCGGTGGCTACGGCGGCGGCGGCAGAGGCAGAGGCGGTGGTGGCTACGGCGGCGGCGGTGGTGGTGGCCACGGCGGCAGAGGCGGCTACGACGGCGGCGGTGGTGGCTACGGCGGTAGAGGCGGCAGAGGCGGCGGCGGTGTGGGCGGTGGCCGATTGAGTAAGTATTTGTTATTCCAAATATCTGTTGATAAGACATATGCAGCACCTGAAAGTTACTCCAGTACGGAATTCCAGTAATAATACAGCGAACGATGTATGCAATTACATTAATCCCTACGCATTATCAGCAAAGCTTATGTAATTATAGAAATTATGACAGTGGCGTCGGTGGTTGTAAGAGATCGCTTACTGCAAGTAGCAAGGAAAGAATTTGAAGCGAATCTCATAGAGGCGCAATGAAAGTTGTGTTGAATAGTTAGATAGGACTTCGAGCGTGTTTGTCCTTGGGTGAGGTCGTGGCTTAGTGGTTATGCCTAACTGACGTAGGCAAACAAGCCAGAAACCGGTCTTGGGCAACGCAAGGTGCGCGTCTCGCTTTTGGACACACATTTAAGAAGCCTATAGTGGTGACCAATGAAGTAAAAACTGTTTGATTGAAGGTTGAATAATTTGCAATTATTAAAGCGTGAAAATCTAGTAATTACGCTGACAATGTTACAAGCTGGTACTTTGAAGTCAAGTATGGTTGTTACGATCCAAGTTATAATTATAGAAAGTATGACCCCAACCCTTGCAGAAACTTGCTATAATTGTGGCCATGCTGGCCACTTGTGGCGGGCCTGCCCGGTCCCGCAGCAACAGCAGCAGCCGCCACAGAAACCACAGCAGCAGCAGCCGCCGCAGAAACCACCGCAGAACGCACAGCAGCAGCAGACGCAAGAACAGCAGATTTCGGCAGTAGGAATTTCGGCGGCTACGTGACGCACGAGACGAAGCATTTTATCTACTTTTACCTGGGCAAGGTGGCTAGCCTGCTGTTTAAGTGGGGCTGATTTGTGCACGAGTGACATGTCAGTGAAAATACGTAATTACCTTTTTAGCTACTTACAGTACTTAAGGTTGGCTATTTAAATTTGTTAATGTTGTTGTTAAAATGTAATTCACTAAGTGTTTAAATTTCGGGATCCTAATTCAATGTTTTATCAATTACGCTAGCATTTAAATATAAAAGTACATCCTGATATTAAAATTGCGTATTGATTTGCTTCAGCAAATTGTCAAATCAGAATGTACTGGGAAGCAGTGACGCATTAATTTTTAAGCATTTTTTGGAATCTACTCTTAATATGACGTCAATAGATGCTACGTCAATAGACGTCAATAGTCTGGAGGCTGTAAACATACGCTCTCAATGGTCTGTAACTTTATTCAACATGGTAAAGTTAAAAAATATAAAGAAAACTATATGGTCAATTATTGAATGCAAGGATGTGTTTCTCTTTCAGGATTTCCAAAACGAATTAGAGAAGGCAAAGGGGAGTTAGGCACTATTATAGCTGAAGGACTGATTATAAACTGACATACATGCGCTCGTAGTAGCTGTGCAGTTATAAAGAATTCATTCTGGCTCATTCATACCTAGATGTAAGACGCAGTCTTCATTAACTAGTACAATACCAAAAATAAATATAAAATTAAAGTATTTTTTATCTAACATTTTTCTTTTATCTTGTCAAAAAACTGCGAATTTTCTATTTCCGTAGTGTATTTTTTCGCTTAAATTGGACTTCAAAAACTTTCCAAGAAACAGAGTGTCCCGTCCTTCTCAGTGAGCCTCTGCATATTGCTGGTTCGAAAAACCGAACCGGTTCGAAGCTCTTCATATCGATGGTTCCGTTTTTCGAACACGGTTCGGAACCAGGTTCTGGTTCTGGAACATTGTTAGAGAAAATTTCTCGAACCGACTCAGAATAATTAGTTTGAGGACGACTTTTTACGTGCTTTAAAATTCGAAAAAATAGTTTTACGGCTCTGAGTCATAGACAGAAAATATTTAATGATAATTCACTGAACTACATGCCTTTTAGATGCATGTAAAGGTTATAATGCGCTCGTTCTGTTCGGTGCTCTTCATTTTCCGATCGATTCTGGTTCTGGAATCAGAATTGTTCTGGTTCTAGAACCGATTTTCGTGAAGAGGCTCAATGTGTCCTTGATCTATCTATGTATCTGATCCAGCATTGTGTCTTATTTCTAACTTCGCAATAGCGTCACAGAATTATACTTTATCTTGTCTTAATGAGCACTTCCACAGTCTATAGCAGACTAATTTAACTTTTCAATAATCATCCCAGTCATTAATTTCCTCTACGGCAACCCTTGCCCAATTAAATTTTTTATGATGTGTCTTTGCAGCATTTAATGTTGTCATCCCTTAAGAGTCCAATAATACTGTGAGTAGTGTGGAGCGCAAAGTTGAATCTTAAAACCGAATTATTAAGAAATAATATTTCTTAATTCACGTATTTATTTGGAAGCTCTGGCAATCAGATGAACTCAAATCTCGCATTCACAACTTGATGCAGCTGATGATCTGGATGGCGCTGCCGCCGCACTTGCTAGCCAAGCAGCTGGCCAGCTTGCTGATGTTCGTGCCGCTAGAGAAGAAACAGGTGAACAGGTTGGTGAGCAGGCAGGAGGCCGACTGGATGCCGTTCTGCTTCAGACAGTTGGTGTCGATGCTGAGCACGGGAATCACCTCGTGGATGATGTCGTTGATGACCTCGTCCTTCTGCTCAGCAGTGTAGGTAGCGGCGGCGAAGGCCACGAGAGCGAACAGGCAGATCAGCTTGTACATGGCTGTGCTGGTTGAGAGGTTTGGCGAGCTGTGGTCTTTTGGTGTGCTTGGTTTCTGGTTGAGCTCGCAGCCGCTGCTGGGCTGTTATTTATGGTGCCAGCAACTCGCCCGCAGGTGACTCGGTCTCGGCCTCATCACGAACGCCCACGGCATGTCAGAGCTGGTTGAATTTTTGCTGACAACTCTTGAAGTAACTCAACTAGCGAGTGTTTGCCTGTTTAGGGCGCTGCTTTAACCCCAGTTGGTATATCAACTGCTTGAGGTGAGTCTTGCAAATCGACTACCGCAACCACCTGTTGCTTTTCCTAGGCTTGTCAGAGCTGTCAGAGCTGTCATTTGCTAGTGTTGTGTGACGAAATGCTAGCTGCCATGCTAGAGGTTGAGTTGAGACCACGCTGGACTCAAACTTGAATTAGTTTTGAGTCAGGTGACTTGCAATATGAAGCCTCGATAGCTAATGACAAAGAATTGGTCATTGGTAGAATGAGGCATGCAGATTTCTGTTGCCTCTCTTTTACGAAGTGACTGCTCAATTTTCTGTGCGACATTGAACGAAATCGACAGTAGATAAAAAACCTGCCAAGTAAGGCAATTTTCGAATTTACAGAAGTAAAATTTACTAATCGTTTGATTTACCCAACTACCCAACTGTACGAAATAGACAGTAGAAACAAGAAAAGTCAATTCTTAAATTCAAAAAGTATAATTTCCTACTCACTTTGGTTACCAATGCAAACTGTGCATGTTTCATCTTTCTATCCGTCTATTTGTCTATTTGTCTGTCTGCCTGTCTGTCTCTTTCTCTCTGTCTGTCTGTCTGTCTGTCTGTGCTAATCAGGAATTTCAAAGCTCAGCAGGAGTTAACAGGAATGATTCGGACCTATTAAATGATGTTAATTTTTTGCCGACAAGGGAAGAAGGCTGCTTAATGCGATGATCAATCGAATTATTATTTATTTTTTATTCCTGTATTTTCGCACAAATCCGTTTCAATATAGCCAAATCAGCAAGTATCGAAAGAAACACCTCAAGAAATCCTGTCTTGCTCTGAAGGTCAAGGAAGCTGATTTACGTGCACGCTTGGTAACGAATCAGAGTAGAATGCAAGACGGGGCTTTCAGGACAGTAAGAATCGCCCTTTTCTATATGCGCCTATAACTAAATTAAATATCCCCAGGCACTTCAGCAAAAATAGGGTACCTCCCCTTTTTGACCAAAAGTCACGAGATCCCATTCACTAGCCTAAATTTAATATGTCCCCACAGATCCGTACCTTTTTCCCAATGGGTCCTCTGGGACAGAGGAAAAAACTGGGACAGCCACAAAAACCTCGTAACATGCAAAAAAATCATAATCCATAATCCATTATTTTGTTTATCCTGGCGAGTTCAATGCACCTCCCGCTTTCATCCGGAGACACTAAACCTAAGCCTTATTCTAGCAACTTAAACACATTCAAGCATCAACTCAGGGTACTCACCCCGAAAAAAAATATAAATTTTCAATAAAAATGCTTCCAACTGTCTCTCCAGGATCTTACTATGTTAAGCCTCATCCCAATTACAAATCTAAGTACCAATGCAAGAAGGAATGCAAAGAATATATGAAAAAATTCTGGCCTAACATTGAACCAACCATCCCGAATCTTAATCATGCGGTTAAGATTCACTGGCATTATTTGCATGGGGTAACTATTAAAGATTACGACAGCTACTATAACTTTTCCGAAATTATTAAGCAACTGTAATTTATTTCATTTTATTTTTTTTCTCTCACATCCTTTCAATAATAATTGTCATTGCGAACTCTTCACCGTTAAAATCAACAGCTTCTCCATCTTCTGTCTCAAACTGTAGCATTATTTCATTAATTTCTTTGTTACAGAGCACAACTCTTTTTACTGGATTGGGTTTCTCAGCAATCATCTGTCCACCAGCAACTGAGTTAGAAATGTTGTACAAAATATTTGATCGCTTTCCCTTGAAGACCCAGTCCAGACTGAGATTGCTTCGGATCAAAATGTTCAAACTTTTAACAATATCCGCGATATTTTCAGCCATGAATAAACCGCGTGCTGGCTGGCGGCTCAACATAACCGCCCCCGGCGAAGGAGTTGCGGGTGGTGCTGCGGTTTCCGCCTTGTAAACTTTCTTTTCAAATCCCAACTCCCGATACCAAGTGCCATCTTTAAACTCTACCTCTGCGTCTTTATGAACTTGCATGACCACTCTCATTACAGTGAGATCATAGGACAATTTGACAGGAAATAGTTTATTCTCGGGTTTGCTAGCATCAGGAGTTTCAAAATGCCCCCTTTTGGTAAAAACGTTCTCCAGAAAGTAGTTATAAGTGTCCACGCTCTGTGTGCTCACAGGGAATTTAACTGGAAATTCTTTCACTTCGCCTCCAATTTGTTTCCATTTGTAATAAAACATGTTATTCTTTTCTGTCACGTTGGGGACATTTGACCAGCCAGAAAAGTCATTAAGATAAACATGGTAGTTTGCCTCTGGGTCCAGACGAATGGGTTGCTCAAGTTTTTCAATAAAAGTTCCACTTGAATCTGTAAGTCGACCAGTTATTGTAATTGGGATACTTTCCTTCGAATGCGACACGATATTGTTTAGTCTTTCAGCAATCGCTTCCATTTTTTTTTCCAAAAAAAAAAATATTTTAAACCTTACTCGAAGAATTATTAATCATGTTCAGCTTAATTTTCCTCTCAAATGCATAGATGATAAAAAGGTCAACGGGTGTAGCCTCACTTCTGTCGATATTGGTCACAATATTCACCGGACTGTTGTCAGTAGGCATTTGCCTGGCCGACACGTCTGCACCGAAAATGGGGAAAAGAGTCTTGAACTGCCATGCCGTAATGGCGATTCCGTTGTTCTCCTTTACGGCTAAGTCAACCAGCTCGCAGTAAAATTTACTAATTTTGCTTGCTGCAAAATCTCCATTCTGTGGCATTGCCGGGTAAAGATTATCACTGATTTCATGTTGAATTGTTCGCACATTTCCATGTTCATAACGACTTATAGTTAATGGATCTCTCAAACTGACAATAATGTACCTTGGGTTGCTGCAAGAACCCTCCTTAATACAAATCTGTTGCCTTCTTTCATTGCGTTCATCCCTGCACATGTAAGCTGTGTAAGCAACATCAATATCTTTTTCAATAGCCTTCAAATATTCAGCTTTCAGTGCTGTCTTTGGTTCAATGATTTCCAAGTACAGCTCAACTCCTGCTAGCTTAACTTCCATTCTAGTATGCTCAGCTCCTGTCCAAACACTCCTGTTGCGATCGTCCCTGGTAAGCCTAAATGTGTAACTAAAGTTGCTGGTCAGGCGATTAAAAGTATTGCAGAACCCGCTCATGAATCTCAAAGGTACAAATATATCTACATTTCTATACTGAGGATTCTTTGCGCCATCATCAGCACCCGCCAATGCATAGTTATATCTCCCCTTTCTTTTTGCAAAACCTGAATCATTTACGTCTCCTTTCTCCTCATTAGGGATGAAGCCAGCGCCGCTACCAAGTTGAATAAAATCTGGGTTTTCAATGAGACAATGAGTGTCATACACTACACCAAAGTTGGCAATTCTCTCCAGCTCTGTACTCCCGTTCGACACGCTAAACTCCTTAAACATGTAGGCCCAGAAGTTGCTGATTAGCGTGACATCAGCGTCATGCTTGTCAGTATTAGCACCAGCAGCATTTGTACCGCCTTTAGTCTTGTATTGGAATGTCATGTAAAACCCGCTCCTTAGACTGTGAACGCTGACCAGAGATGAACACCCAGTGTAAGTGAATGTTAGCGTTTGACCGGGGCCCAAATTAGTTTCATTCTGATTTTCATGACTGGGGACTCTTACTTGAGTCGCTTTGATTGTGCTGTCATCACTCAAGATAGGCTTGTTGATTTTATAGAAAACTGGTGTCAGAGGATCGTTCATTTTTTAACTTAAAAAATTAAAATAAAAAAAATGAAGCGAAAAAATTCTCATTACATCTCTGACTTGGAGAAGCTTGCAGAAGCTGAAAAACGAGTCACCGGGTAGTAGAAGGCAAGAGGGGGCTTCTGGGACAAAAAATTCGACATTTTACATATATGCCTACCAATAACTAACATATCCTCGACTACTTGAAAAAAGAGGGGGGCCTCCTCTTAAAATGCTTTTCCCCCCAGGACATAAAATTTAGCCTAAATTTATTATTCCAGGCAATTAGCAAATGGGGTTTCTGGGACAGAAAAAAAATTGCTATTTTTCATATCCTCGAGATGTTTTTGACATTTTTATTAATGGGGCTTCTAGGACACTGGGATTAAAACCCTGGTTATCCACCCTATTTATGCGCTGATCGGGGTACTCACCCCGAAAATTTTTTTTAATTTTCAATAAAAAAATGTTTCCGACCGTTTCTCCAGGATCTTACTATGTTAAGCCACATCCCAATTACAAATCTAAGTACCACTGCAAGAAGGAATGTGAATTTTATATGAAAAAATATTGGCCTAATGTCCCACTAACTATTCCGAATCTTAATCAAGCGGTTAAGATTCACTGGCATTATTTGCATGGGGTAACTATTAAAGATTACGACAGCTACTATAACTTTGCAGAAATTATCAAGCAACTGTAATTTATTTCATATTATTTTTTTTCTCACAATCTTTCAATAATAATTGTCATGGCAAACTCTTCACCGTTAAAATCAACAGCTTCTCCATCCTCGGTCTCAAACTGTAGCAATATTTCATTAATTTCTTTGTTACAGAGCACAACTCTTTTTACTGGATTGGGCTTCTCAACAATCATCTGTCCACCAGCAACAGAGTTAGAAATATTGTACAAAATATTTGTTCGCTTTCCCTTGAAGACCCAGTCCAGACTGAGATTGCTTCGGATCAAAATGTTCAAACTTTTAACAATGTCTGCGATATTTTCTGCCATAAATAAACCGCGTGCTGGCTGGCGGCTCAACATAACCGCCCCCGGCGAAGGAGCTGTGGGTGGAGCTGCAGTTTCCGCCTTGTAAACCTTCTTTTCAAATCCCAACTCCCGATACCAGGTGCCATCTTTAAACTCCACCTCTGCGTCTTTATGAACTTGCATAACCACTCTCATTACAGTGAGATCATAGGACAATTTAACAGGAAATAGTTTATTCTCGGGTTTGCTAGTATCAGGAGTTTCAAAATGCCCCCTTTTGGTAAAAACGTTCTCCAGAAAGTAATTATAAGTATCCACGCTCTGTGTGCTCACAGGGAATTTAACCGGAAATTCTTTCACTTCGCCTCCAATTTGTTTCCATTTGTAATAAAACATGTTATTCTTTTCTGTCACATTGGGGACATTTGACCAGCCAGTAAAGTCATTGAGATAAACATGGTAGTTTGCCTCTGGGTCCAGACGAATGGGTTGCTCAAGTTTTTCAATAAAAGTTCCACTTGAATCTGTAAGTCGACCAGTTATTGTAATTGGGATACTTTCCTTCGAATGCGACACGATATTGTTTAGTCTTTCAGCAATCGCTTCCATTTTTTTTCCAAAAAAAATATTTTAAACCTTACTCGAAGAATTATTAATCATGTTCAGCTTAATTTTCCTCTCAAATGCATAGATGATAAAAAGGTCAACGGGTGTTGCCTCACTTCTGTCGATATTGGTCACAATATTCACCGGACTGTTGTCAGTAGGCATTTGCCTGGCCGACACGTCTGCACCGAAAATGGGGAAAAGAGTCTTGAACTGCCATGCCGTAATAGCGATTCCGTTGTTCTCCTTAACGGCTAAGTCAACCAGCTCGCAGTAAAATTTACTAATTTTGTTTGTTGCAAAATCTCCATTCTGTGGCATTGGCGGGTAAAGATTATCACTGATTTCATGCTGAATTGTTCGCACATTTCCATGTTCATAACGACTTATAGTTAATGGATCTCTCAAACTGACAATAATGTACCTTGGGTTGCTGCAAGAACCCTCCTTAATACAAATCTGTTGCCTTCTTTCATTGCGTTCATCCCTGCACATGTAAGCTGTGTAAGCAACATCAATGTCTTTTTCAATAGCCTTCAAATATTCAGCTTTCAGTGCTGTCTTTGGTTCAATGATTTCCAAGTACAGCTCAACTCCCGCTAGCTTAACTTCCATACTAGTATGCTCAGCTCCTGTCCAAACACTCCTGTTGCGATCGTCCCTGGTAAGCCTAAATGTGTAGCTAAAGTTGCTGGTCAGGCGATTAAAAGTATTGCAGAACCCGCTCATGAATCTCAAAGGTACAAATATATCTACATTTCTATACTTAGGATTCTTTGCGCCATTATCAGCACCCGTCAATGCATAGTTATATCTCCCTTTTCTCTTTGTATAACCTGAATCATTTACGTCTCCTTTCTCCTCATTAGGGATGAAGCCAGCGCCGCTACCAAGTTGAATAAAATCTGGGTTTTCAATGAGGCAATGAGTGTCATACACTACACCAAAGTTGGCAATTCTCTCCAGCTCTGTACTCCCGTTCGACACGCTAATCTCCTTAAACATGTAGGCCCAGAAGTTGCTGATTAGCGTGACATCAGCGTCATGCTTGTCAGTATTAGCACCAGCATCATTTGTACCACCTTTAGTCTTGTATTGGAATGTCATGTAAAACCCGCTCCTTAGACTGTGAACGCTGACCAGAGATGAACACCCAGTGTAAGTAAATGTTAGCGTTTGACCGGGGCCCAAATTAGTTTCATTCTGATTTTCATGACTGGGGACTCTTACTTGAGTCGCTTTGATTGTGCTGTCATCACTCAAGATAGGCTTGTTGATTTTATAGAAAACTGGCGTCAGAGGATCGTTCATTTTTTTAGTTTAAAAATTAAAATTAAAAAATGAAACGAAAAAATTCTCATTACATCTCTGACTTAGAGAAGCTCGCAGAAGCTGAAAAACGAGTCACTGGGTTAATTAACAAAGAGCAGCAGTCCTACAATGAGTTTATCCAAGCCGCCACTGAGTTTCACAAACCAGGTTACACCGAAGCAAAGAAATCCATTGAAACAGTTAAGGAAGCTGTTGATGAGATTCAAGAGAGCCAGTTTCAGAATACGCTGAATAAAATTCCACCTGGCGAAACGTCTCCTCAAGCATCTCAGCAAAAATTGAAAGTAACAGATAACTTCTTTGGGCCAGTAGAATATGAAGGCAAACTCGTCTTTGGTGTTAGTGTCTGGCGTAAAAATATTTTTACTGATCCTGTGGATTATCATCTTGAGATAACGAAAGAAAGTATTGGAGTCATCAAAGAAGGCGCGGCCGGGGAAGGAGAAAACACCTCAAAGAAAGTTGCTTTCACCCAAGTATTGCTCAACTTCATGACTAAAAATCAAGAAACTATTTCTGCGAAACAGCTACAAAATTATAAAGATCTGGTGACTTTTGCTTTACAAAGAGACATAGACATCCTTAAAGTCCCTGACATACTCAAATTTTTACATGTCAATGGGGTCGACCTGAACAGCTTTAGAAAGTATAAGCACTTTAAACAATGGTTCGACCTGCCAGATCAGCTAGAAGTCATAAATTACCTCGAACAGCAAAAACAACTCTCTCAGCAACAAGAGATACCTCAGCAACAAGAGATGCCTCAGCAACAACAAAGCCCTAAAAAATTAACAGAAGAAGATGTACTCTCTCAACTTGAGACAGCAGATCCAACTCAAGTAGCTAATTACAAAACGGGAAATCCACAAGTATGGAGGCATCTAGAGCAGTTCTCACCAGATAGAATGCAGCGAATTTCAAACAGAGTTTTCACACCAAGGCAAGACATTAGATCACCAGAAACATCACCAGAGACATCACCAGAGACATCACCAGATACATCAGCTGCAAGTACCGGCACAGGGATGCCTGAAGTCTACAAGCGACTAGTCGTTCTCCTAGGAGCAGCAAAGACAGGTTTAAAGGATGAGAATAGAAAAGAGTTTGTTCATATTCTTGATAAAATGCTAGAAAAGAAGTACATCGATAAAAGAGCAAGAGAACTTTTATTTTCAAGGTTCAATAAAAAATAATTTTTTTTCACATAAAAAATGCCACTAATCTTCGAAAAAGACGTCCCTAAATACTACGATGAGAATGAATTAAAGCTCATTAAAAGAGGATCTGGACTTTTTCCAGCAGGTCATTATCCAAGAAAAGAGCGATCGGGTAACGGTATTGCTGATTTGATCGCCCAGGGGGCAAAGATTTTCAAAGTCATCAGTGAGAACAAGGAAAATATTAAAAATGCTGCCGAGGTCGGGGCCCAGGCGGTGGGAAGTGTAGTCACAGCTGCGAAGAAGATCAAGGACACTATAAATGACGGTCAACCACTCGCACCAAATTCATTGGCACCAAATTCATTGGCACCAAGCGCTGATAGCATTGATCCATCTGTTTATGCTAAGATGAGAGCCGATCTTAAAAAAGGCAGCGGTTTTAAATACGACTAAGGTGCTTTCTGGGGGTACAAGACGTGTGGGGGTACAAGACTAATAGCAAAAGACATATATAAGTAAAAAAAACCACACACACACACACACACACACACACACACGCACCGGTTATGGACCCAGTGCCAGAGACACTAACGCTGTTAAAGTAAATTTGGGAAGGTTTGTGTTCGAATCGCAAGACGGTCTGCCACGGTTGCCTCGTTTCAAATTTTTTATTTCGTGTAACAAAGTTGTCCAGGATTGTTTTTCATGACCATATGTCTTGATCTGTAGCGCCGATATTGCGTCCATAAGTGCAGAAAATATAAAGGCCGAATGTATTTTTACACAGTTGCTTTCTACTGCCGCGTCGGCGACGCGTTTACGGTCCGCGGCCGTGAACTCAAGGCGATTTGCCAGGCGGCGTTCCAAGTCGATTGTCTTTGATTCTAGGGCATTTGTCTGCGGTTCCAGGGTATTTGTCCTTATTTCCAGGAGATTTGTCTCCGATTCTAGTGCAGCGACTCTTGATCTCAAGTCGATTGTCTTTGATTCTAGGGCATTTGTCTGCGGTTCCAGGGTATTTGTCCTTATTTCCAGGAGATTTGTCTCCGATTCTAGTGCAGCGACTCTTGATTTCAATGCAGAATTCTCCGATTCTAGGGCTTGTATACGTTTTGATAGGGCACTAAGTTTTGCATTTTGCGAGGTGTCTTGTCTTGTGATTTCGTCTGTGTTGATGTACCTAGAGTCTAGGAACGACAGCTTGTAAGTGTTGGAAGGTTGATTTACGACGCCAGCGAAATTCATGTTGTTTTTTTTATTTTAATTTTTACTTTAAAATGGATTTTTCAAATGATTTCAATCCCCATTGGACTCGGAACCAAATCAAATTTACTCATAACGAGGCAATTCCTAGTCACTTCAGATGTATTGTTGTTGGAGAATCAGGCTCAGGGAAGACATTCAGAATCTTTAACATGCTTCTGAGACCAGGATTTCTTGACTATGACACACTGCACATCTACTCACCCACTCTGTACCAAGATGAGTATAAGATGTTGATTGCAGGTCTACAGAACAAACTTAAAAAGGAGCATATCATTCAGTGTTTTAATAACCAATCCAAGCTGCCAAGTGATCCAGAAATTGTCGCCAGAGAATATGCTAGCCATATCCCAGATAATGAAAAGTGGCACGACATTAAAGTGTTCACATATGGGGACCCGCAAATTGATCCTAAAACTAAACTTCTCCCTCAGCCTGATGAACTGGAAAAGGGAAGGAAGCACTTGATTGTCTTTGATGACTGCATGACAGGGCCCCAGAAGCAAATTGAAAACTATTTCACCAGGGGTCGACACAACAACTGTAATGTAATCTATATTACCCAAAACTGGTTTGAGTTGCCAAACAAAACTATTCGTGGGAACTGCAATCTGATCCTCTTGTTTCCAACCATACCACAAGACCGACTGAAGAGGTTAAGTAACGAGGTGATTGCTCCAGCTCATTTTACTAAGCCTCCATTTGATCGAAAGAACGATGGTCGAAAGGTATCGCAGGAAGAATTCGTTAACCTATGCTTTGAAAAGTGGAATAAACCTTATCAGTTCGTGATGATTAACAAAGAGAAAAGAACAGTAGCGTAATTTAAAAAAAACAAACAAAAATGTCCATAAACTTTGCTGGTGAATCTACTAGTGGCTCCACTGCACACTCGCTTGCTTTCCTTGACAGGCGCTACATTAACGTTGACGAAAAAATCCCGGAGATCGGACCAATCAAAGGCCGCTTAAAACCATTGGAACGGTCAGCACACCATCATCAAATAAACATTGAAGACTTGCGGACAAAAATAGCAAAGCTGACCGCCATCGTTGAGACTCTAGCTCAAACTCTCAGATCGGAAATCAATGCAAAAGACATTACTTTAAGAACAGCGATTAATAAAAAGCGAGACATCCTTGATTCCTATTCACAAGCAGAGACTGATGCCTTATTTACCGCTTGGAGAACAACCATTAATCAAAATGTTGCAAAAATAAAAAAGATAGAAAGAGATGTTGCCACGCATACGCTCTATCTGGATAGAATTTATAACAAGTGGGGGAAAACTTTGAGACGAATTAGTCGCCTGGAACGACAGCACAATCTCCCTGACATTGACATTGAAGACGCCCGATCGTAAAATAGAAAAAAATTTTTTACCTATAAAAAATGGCCGAAAATGATTCTCTGTATGACCCACCTATGGCACCTAGTGCGCCAAATCTCTATCCAACAATCAAAACTTTTACCTGCAACTCTCAACAGTTCCGACTTGTAGAGATTCAGAAAATGCGAAATGACATTGAAACCGCCCTTATGAAAAACTCTAAAAAACTGAAACGCTTCAACAGGCAGTGTCAAGCTTTCGAGTATATTAATATGGTTCTCGGGTCAGTGTCAATTCTAAGCGGATCTGCAGCTGCTGTTTCTACACTTCCCATCATCACCGCACCAGTCGCTGTTCCACTTGGAATTATTGGGGCCTCCTGTGGTCTCATTTCAGCGGTTACAGGAGCTCTAACTCGAAACAGACGCCAGAAGCTAAAGCATCTGCAGGAAATGCAAGCAAAACAGAAAAGCATCCAGTCGGCAGTCACCGGGTACATTTCAAAAGCAATAGAAGACAAGTTCATTTCAGAGGATGAGTTTCAAAGCATTCAAAAGCTTTATGAGCAGCTTAATGAGCAACAAAATTTGAATAGCATTGATGACATGAGCCAATTAAGAAATGATATTGAAACTGTCTTCAAAAACTATGCAAAAACTAAACATTTAAACCTAAAATGATATCCCTATAGCTTTTTCGAGTCTTAGTCATTGCATATAAAACTGTCATACACAGCTCACCGCAAATATCACTGCTAAGCCCCTGCAGAATAAAGTCTGAGCGGTAGATTTTTGGAGCTTGTATATATTCCCTTAGCTCATCAGGAACGGCTGTCCCATAGCTATCAAAGTAGTAGTACTTATGCTTTCTGTTTGGATCAATCACCCAGCAAACCCAGTGAGACCCTGGTTTCTCAGCAGTGTCAAAGTTCATGATGCCACATTCTTTCAATGTGTGGGATTCAGGTAATGTATCCTTCATAAAGACGCCTCTAAAGTTTGGGATTTCTAGTTCTTTTGCCAACTGTTCCAGAAAAATATTTGTCGTCATTATTTTTTGTCATTTTTTTTTAAAATTCAACCTACTCTTTTTAGCCTCCAGTGCCCAAATGGAAGACTCGTAATATTGTCGAGGTAAAATCTCTTATTATCTGCGCCTGACAGGCCTATTTTTTTCTGGGTTATTGTAAAAACATCATGGTTCTTAGACTGAAACTTCACAAACTCATGTGTAGTTTTCTTATTATGTAACAGGGCATCTCTGTAGGCTTCTTCATGTAGAGAGTTCTTAACTACATGTTTCGGAATTCCCTTGGACTTCTTAATTACACCGCTTTCACCACACTTTACAAAATAGGATTTGGATCTCAAACCAATGAACTCGGAGATAACATCACCTGCCTCTACATCTTTCATTTTACCAATTACTTTTTTATTGGATGGGTCGAACACTTGATCCCCTTTCAAAGTTTTAAATGATTCTGGGTACTCTGACAAATCATAAGGGTTTTGGGGGCCCCGGTTTTGTTCAAGCATGTCCTGATAGATGTCCTTAGTCTGAATGTCTAGAATTAGAGAGTCGGTGTCAGTGTAAAGAAGTTTTAACCGAGTGTCGCCTGAGCTCCGATCCCCATATTGTCGTTTCATGTCATAGAAGAAACTGTACATAAGACGCTTCGATTCATCAAGCACAGTGACACCTGTAAAGATAGGTTTGCAGAGTGTTGCTTTCGTTTTATAAAAGAGTATGGCCCCTAGGTTATCGTTAAAGATGTGAAGTTGTTTAAATGTCGGTTTAGAAATATTTCTCTGAATAATGTCACGCTCATGAACGGTGACGAGTTTTAGATTCGTGCGGTTGCGCTCATTTTCAAGAGTCTTGCCATATACAGAGTTGTTTGCCAGCTTGAACAGATCCTTGTCAAAGTTGTTGGTTGCTTTGGCCCTGAACTGGGTGTTCTTTTCTATGTAGGATTTCATCCAGGCCTCTTCAGTGAATTTGAGTGCCCTATGTATGTGTGTGACTTTACAGCCTAAGGATAAGAAATATTGTAGCAGCTTATAATGAATTTTGTAGCGAGTCTTGTTGTGTAGGTTTTGGGTGAGTTTAGCTGTGTGTTCATTTTCTGTAGACAGGCTCCAAGTGCCATCCATGTGTTCGATAATTTTCGGACAGTTAATATTCTCAGGGAATGGCGCAAAGTCAGAAAAATGATCATGGAGTTCATCGGGAATTGTAACGTCAACTTCATAGAAGGCGGGAGTAGAAAAGTCGGGTTCGAATTGTTGAGTCCACTTGAAATCTCTTATGGGTAAGTCTTGACTCATTGCCCATCCATAGAGATTGTTGGCGTCTAAATAAACGATATAATTTGACGGCTGATTTTTGTCATAAGATTCTAGATACGGATTGTTGGCTTTTGCATGTCTGTTCACGCAGATTGATATGCCGCCTCTTTTCGCTGTGTCTATAAAATTGTACATGTCAATGTCGGTTAGTAATTCGATATACCAGTCTGGGTTTTCATCCCATTTCATTTTAAGTAGCGATTCCCAGCTGGTAGCAGGCAAACTTACAAAATGCGCAGGATCAAGACCATATGCTGTGTACCAGGTGTTTCTGAAGGTTTGAAATACATCAGCCAAAAGAAAAACATCAGTGTAAAGATATATTAAGTGGTAATCAAAGAAGTTTTTGCAGTTAAAGTGTTTGTAGACTGCTTGCGCGTGCTCATATTTTTCGTCGGTGAGTTCAGTCATTTTTAAATGTGAGTAGAACTTCTCTTTTGGTGGAAGTTCGCCTTTAAAAACAGGATTTTCAGCGGTGGGCGACCCCGTCACATATTCATAAGGGTAGTAACCTTTCTTTCTGAGTAGTTTGAAAGACTCGGGATCTGAATCTTCTTTACCTAAGATTTTCGCCAGTTTTTTTGTATAGACGCATTGGTCATCTGTTAAATTTTTTGCGAGATCTTCTAGGGTTAATTGAAGAAATTGATAAGTATCCTTGATTTTTACAGCGCCACTTGTGGACGTTCCATTTTCTTTAATATTGAGGCATTTAAACTTTTCCTTGTTCTCTGCTATGCAGTCAAGGTTAATGCCCTCTATTTCACCTATTCTTTCAACAATTAGGTGCAGGTCGTAATTGCGCGCATTATGTATAAAAACATTTAAGTCGTGGACATTATTTTTTAACTTTAGGTTGCAGGTGTTGTGTGCGGCACCGCGGAAATGGCCGTCAAAGTGCGAGTGGTCTCTAACTTTTGGATTCTTTAGGTTGTCATCAAATGGCTTTTTGCATATGTAACACCGGGTTGCCGATTGGTAATTGAGTTCATCTTGAGTTGACATATTTATTGGCGCAGGAGTGACTGAGCTTAATGTTTTACGCAGCTCTAACATTCTGAATATAAATTTTTTAATGCAGTCTTCACCGAAGAAATGGTTATACTCTATAATACCGGTATTTCCAAGATAATCAATATTTCCAATGCAAACGTACGCTGCTGAATTTGGGATGTGTTTGTTATTAATGAATGAGCATTCAAAGTCGGCAAATACAATAAAGGGAAGTTTTTCCATCTTGTGGTAATTTTTAAACCGTAAATACTTCTGGTTGCCCATCGGTAGAGAGCAGTTAGTTGGATGGTCCTCACAGGTAAGCTCATGCTCGGCGAGCTTAGCTTCTCGATTTTCTTTATTCCCGCGATAATACTTAAGACACAGTCTGCAGATGGAAACGGCTTCGTTGTGGCTTGTCATTTGCTTGTGGAGTAGCCTGGAAAGATCTTTTATCCAAACATAATGGGCTAAAAATTGTAAGTTCCCAATTATTAGAAGATCGATATTGGTGCTGGCGGCTGGATTTTTCTTGCTACTCCTAACAATTTCAACTTTCTCTTTGCTTTCATTCCACTCGAAGACGGTGATTCTGATTTTGTTATCAAACACTTCTTCTAGTTTTGGGATTTGAGAGACTGATAAACCACCTTTCTCAAACAATATTCCTTTACTGAGACACTTGATAAAATATCGGTCAAAATATGTTTTATAATGTGAAGTTCTTTCAGGATGTGACCGATCTTTATCGTAAAATAATGCTGATAAAACCGCCCACAAAGCACAGCAGTTATCATAGTTCTTTACGTTGACACAAGCCTTTTTACTGGCGAGCTTTGTTGGTAACTCCAGGTAAGAGGAAGCTTTAAGAGGATCAAATTTATAAATCATGACTGAGACTTTTTGAATCCCAGTAACAACCCAGCCAGAACCTCTTGATGTAAAGGCGTCAATCTTTTTAGTAATTTCTTGTAGAAAAGGGTCTGGTGAATCGGTTGGACTAAAGGGTGAAGCCTTAGTTGTCATGTAATAATCAAGATATTCGGTGGGCCTTGTAGGCATATAAAACTGTATTAAAAACGATAGTTGAAGCTTGAATGTTTTACGTGTTTTAAGCACGTGATCGATAACTGATTGAATGTCATCTCTAAAGCCATTTATGTTGTTGGTGTTGGGTTTTACAGGAATAGCATATTCTATATAGTGATCAGTAAAAGTTCTCTTTGCAAATGGAATATCTTCTTGGTTCATCTCCGATTCAATTTGGTTAACAATTCTTTCAAGTTCATCCTGTTCCTGCTTATTCTGTGGGTATTTAGACACATTTAGTCCTGTGAGAGTTTGGTACTTTTTAACTAGGGTGCGGCTTTTCTGTTGGTGCTCAGCTGCTGGGTTTTTTACTGGGATATACTGATCTGATGACTCCAGCTGTTTTATTACTTCCAATTGTTTCTCATAGCTGCCAAGATAGCCAGGATCCAAACCGAATTTTTCCCTAGTGAGTTCTTGAAGCCGTTTGCTTTTAGCTTGAAATGAAAGATTTTGAAGCTGCGGAAAATTTTCGGAAAAATATTTGTCCACAGAATTTTTTGCAAAATTTGCTTTTGGCATGTTTTTTATAAAAAAATAAAAAAATATGTTTTAGGGTGATCACCCTTCGTGTTGCTTGAACTTCTCTGGATTAATAAATTTTGATTAATTTGAGTATTATTAATCAGATCCTGATTGTTGGCTTTTCACATCCGGAGTATTGTAAATCCCGCTTTGTGCAATGTCATAATGGCTTTAATAATGTCGGATTTTGAAATGCTTTCGGTTACCGAGGGATTAGGTTCCAAAGGGCATCCTTCACCCGCCTTAATTGTGACTCCCTTTTCTTGGGCAATTTTCTGCATCTCTAACTGGTGAGCTCTGTCATTGCCCGCTTTCACAGCCGTCGCAACCCCCCCCGGCAACGCCACCGGCAGCACCAACTGCACCCGCAATGATTGGAATCAGTGCAGCGAGGGGCAGAATTCCACCTGTCTTTTCATCTGTAATGCTGCGGGGGTTGTGGGTGTGGTTATTGCAATCTTTACAATGGATTTGCTGCTGTAACGGATCGACTTTCACTTTCATACCCTTAATAGTTACAAAACCTGGTTGTTTGGAGTCGATGATTTTGCTAATTTTATTAACTGTTCTGGTTTCGATCATTTTTTTTGTACATTTTTATTTTTCAATTTATTTCTGTGTCACTTGGAATGACGAGAAGTTCTGCTCTGGCAAATGATCTTGTAGGGGATTTAGGATTAAAGGCTTGAGACAGAAAATAGTAGTCACCAGTTGCTGTTGTAAAGCGCCTGTCTATTTTATGTACATCTAAACTGAAATAGGGGTCAGTTGCTCGTCTCTTTGTGTCCTTTTCTAATTCTCCCGGCAGGTAAAGGAATCGAACAAACTCAGAATTTGTGAGAATTTCCGGAGAATAAACTCCTGGGAGCTTTGGATATTTTTTTTGTTGTGGATTGGGAGATTTAAGCTGAACTTTGTCTTGCTTAATTGCAATTGAAGGTTTTAGGCCTGTCATGCGAGAAACTTCATTGTTAAGCTGACTGATTACTACTGGGAGTTGGTCTTTCCATTTCGTGTAGTATTGTCCGCTCTTCAGTTTGAGCTCCTCTGCTGTCTGCTTAGTAAATAGTCGCTTGGCTAAAGTTAGATTAAATCTTTCTACGAAGGCTTGATCTCTGTGAAGCTCGGTTCTACCGTAACGAATTTTTGTATTATTTTTTTGCATTAGAGTTTTAACTCGACCCATGAATTCTTTACCCGGGTCTGTCATCAATGTTTGTGGGAAGGTTAAGGGTGAATTTTCGTATATGTCTTGCAGAGCGTCCGCTACAGCTTGAGACTGTTTTGTCTTCAGTGGCCTTGCTTCTTTATAACGCGAAGCTACATCAATGACAGTGAGAGCGTACTTATACCCAGAATCGTTTGGGAGAAACAGAAGATCAGCTTGGTGCGCCTCGTTAGGCTTATAGATGTTGAAGTGGGGTCTTGTAAATTTAACAGGTGGGAAATAGACTTGATAGACAGCCTGTTTAGACAGCCATTTTTCTACTATTTGTTTTGGTTCTTTACTGAGTTCTGTTAATTTGGAGACGGCATTATTTCCGATAAAATAACCGCCGTCCCGGTAATAAATTGCTTGTAATTTGTTCTCAGTCATTATTTTTTAATTTTATTTTAAATAAAAAAATAAATAAAAAAATGCCCGACATTCACGGAATAATTGAAAAGCTTCCGAAGCCAAGCAAAGGGTGGACAATCCCTGGATATAAGTATTGTGGACCTTTGAACCCTCTTGAAATTCAGTTAGATTCTAACAATGTGCCTAATCCGGGTCATGAGCCTGTAAATGAGCTTGATGAGGTATGTATGGAACATGATATTAAGTATCGCGACTTCCCAAATGAAAAACACCGATGGGATAAAGAAATGCTTAGAAGTCTAGACAGTATGGGGGCATCGAGTGGTTGGAGAGAGAGTATGGCGAGGAAATTAGTTAAAGGAGTTATAGCTGGAAAGACTAAGTTAGGGCTGGGGGTTGGCGGGTGCATGGGAAAAGAGAGATCGGTGGGGGTAGGATTTATACTGCACGCGCCGGACAGGGAATTGGGACGACTGCTCAAAGAGATTGGGATAGAGAAAGCGTTTTTAATCTATCCTTCTTTTTCTAAGCAGTAGAAGCAGCGTACACGAGAGAGACAGACAGCCCGTGCATATTTTTTTGTACACTCCTGCACAAGTCAGGAAATGAGCTGTATAGTTTTGGGCAGGATTGGGCAGGCGCAGGGAGGCAGTTCCTTGTAGCCATTGGATTCCCTTCAGAAAATTCTAGAATTTTCTAGCAGGGCGCATATATATGGAAGCTCGCCCGCCTCGCTCTCGCTCTCGCTCTCAAATATGGATATTTCAATTGACATAGCCGATTACATTGATAAAATCGCTAAGCGCGACCAAATTTAAGAAGCTGGTGAAGCTAGTTGGAGACATCGACATCATCAAGTGCCTCGCCAACTTCGCCCAAGGCCGCCTGGTCAACTACCTGAAGGGCGACAAGACTCTCGCTCAAGTAGCCAACATGCTGGGGATCGGCATGAAGTTCACGGAACGGCTGTCCAATTTCGGAAAGTTTGGTGAAAAACACAAAGGCCACCCATGATCCGGAGGCAACCTATCAGCCTTGCCCGCCACGAGAAGATCCGATGGAGGAAGACGACCTACTGGAGGATTATAATGATGACGAGCATGATAAGCGCAAAAAGTTTGACTAAGAATAACTTTAATAAGTTTTACTAAGAACATGTATAACATGTATAACATATGTATAACATATATTAAAATAAATCATTTAAATAAATATTGTCAGGATTCCTGAATTGTCAGGATTTTCCTGAATTGTCAGGATTTTCCTGAATTGTCAGGATTTTCCTGAATTGTCAGGATTTTCCTGAATTGTCAGGATTTTCCTGAATTGTCAGGATTTTCCTGAATTGTCAGGATTTTCCTGAATTGTCAGGATTTTCCTGAATTGTCAGGATTTTCCTGAATTGTCAGGATTTTTTATTTATTTTTTTTCTACGGGTTATTTCATAAGGAATTTATATTCAAGAATTAGATATCATGTATTGTGAAATTATATTTTATAAGCTACAATAAGGCTTAGGTTTAATGTCTCCAGATAATAGCGTGAGGTCCATTGAACTCGCCAGGATAAACAAAATAATGGATTATGGATTATGATTTTTTGCATGTTACGAGGTTTTTGTGGCTGTCCCAGTTTTTTCCTCTGTCCCAGAGGACCCATTGGGGAAAAGATACGAATCTATGGGGACATATTAAATTTAGGCTAGTGAATGGGATCTGGTGACTTTTGGTCAAAAAGGGGAGGTACCCTATTTTTGCTGAAGTGCCTGGGGATATTTAATTTAGTGTTTGAGAAGGGTGTTTGAGCATGTTACGAGTTTTTATGACTGTCCCAGGTTTTTTTCCCTGTCCCAGATGACCCATTGGGGAAAAAGGTACGGATCTATAGGGACATTAAATTTAGGCTAGTGAATGGGATCTGGTGACTTTTGGTCAAAAAGGGGAGGTACCCTATTTTTGCTGAAGTGCCTGGGGATATTTAATTTAGTTATAGGCGCATATAGAAAAGGGCGATTCTTACTGTCCCAGAAGCCCCCTCTTGCCTTCTACTCCGGGTTAATTAACAAAGAGCAGCAGTCCTACAATGAGTTTATCCAAGCCGCCACTGAGTTTCACAAACCGGGATACACCGAAACAAAGAAATCAATTGAAACAGTTAAGAAAGCTGTTGATGAGATTCAAGAGAGCCAGTTTCAGAATACGCTGAATAAAATTCCACCGGCCTCACAAGATTCTCAGGCTTTGCAAGAAACATCTCAGCAAAAATTGAAAGTAACAGATAACTTCTTTGGGCCAGTAGAATATGAAGGCAAACTCGTCTTTGGTGTTAGTGTCTGGCGTAAAAATATTTCTAATGATCCTGTGGATTATCATCTTGAGATAACGAAAGAAAGTATTGGAGTCATCAAAGAAGGCGCGGCCGGGGAAGGAGAAAACACCTCAAAGAAAGTTGCTTTCACCCAAGTATTGCTCAACTTCATGACTAAAAATCAAGAAACTATTTCTGCGAAACAACTAAAAAATTATAAAGATCTGGTGACATTTGCTTTACAAAGAGACAGACATCCTTAAAGTCCCTGATATACTCAAATTTTTACATGACAATGGGGTAAACCTAAACAGCTTTAGAAAGTATAAGCACTTTAAACAATGGTTTGACCTGCCCGATCAGCTAGAAGTCATAAATTACCAGGAACAGCAAAAACAACTCTCTCAGCAACAAGAGATGCCTCAGCAACAAGAGATGCCTCAGCAACAACAAAGCCCTCAAAAATTAACAGCAGAAGATGTACTCTCTCAACTTGAGACAGCAGATCCAACTCAAGTAGCTAATTACAAAACGGCAAATCCACAAGTATGGAGGCATCTAGAACAATTCTCACCAGATAGAATGCAGCGAATTTCAAACAGAGTTTTCACACCAAGGCAAGACATTAGATCACCAGAAACATCACCAGAGACATCACCAGAGACATCACCAGATACATCAGCTGCAAGTACCGGCACAGGGATGCCTGAAGTCTACAAGCGACTAGTCGTTCTCCTAGGAGCAGCAAAGACAGGTTTAAAGGATGAGAATAGAAAAGAGTTTGCTCATATTCTTGATAAAATGCTAGAAAAGAAGTACATCGATAAAAGAGCAAGAGAACTTTTACTTTCAAGGTTCAATAAAAAATATTTTTTTTTCACATAAAAAATGCCACTAATCTTCGAAAAAGACGTCCCTAAATACTACGATGAGAACGAATTAAAGCTCATTAAAAGAGGATCTGGATTTTTTCCAGCAGGTCATTATCCAAGAAAAGAGCGATCGGGTAACGGTATTGCTGATTTGATCGCCCAGGGGGCAAAGATTTTCAAAGTCATCAGTGAGAACAAAGAAAATATAAAAAATGCTGCCGAGGCGGCGGGAAGTGTAGTCACAGCTGCGAAGAAGATCAAGGACACTATAAATGATGTTCAACCACTCGCGCCAAGCGCTGATAGCATTGATCCATCTGTTTATGCTAAGATGAGAGCCGATCTTAAAAAAGGCAGCGGTTTTAAATACGACTAAGGTGCTTTCTGGGGGTACAAGACGTGTGGGGGTACAAGACTAATAGCAAAAGACATATATAAGTAAAAAAACCACACACACACACACACACGCACACGGTTATGGACCCAGTGCCAGAGACACTAACGTTGTTAAAGTAAATTTGGGAAGGTTTGTGTTCGAATCGCAAGACGGTCTGCCACGGTTGCCTCGTTTCAAATTTTTTATTTCGTGTAACAAAGTTGTCCAGGATTGTTTTTCATGACCATATGTCTTTATCTGTAGCGCCGATATTGCGTCCATAAGTGCAGAAAATATAAAGGCCGAATGTATTTTTACACAGTTGCTTTCTACTGCCGCGTCGGCGATGCCCTTACGGTCCGCGGCCGTGAACTCAAGGCGATTTGCCATTCGGCGTTCCAAGGCGATTGTCTTTGATTCTAGGGCATTTGTCTGCGGTTCCAGGGTATTTGTCCTTATTTCCAGGAGATTTGTCTCCGATTCTAGTGCAGCGACTCTTGATTTCAATGCAGAATTCTCCGATTCTAGGGCTTGTATACGTTTTGATAGGTCACTAAGTTTTGCGTTTTGCGAGGTGTCTTGTCTTGTGATTTCGTCTGTGTTGATGTACCTAGAGTCTAGGAACGACAGCTTGTAAGTGTTGGAAGGTTGATTTACGACGCCAGCGAAATTCATGTTGTTTTTTTTTATTTTAATTTTTACTTTAAAATGGATTTTTCAAATGACTTCAACCCTCATTGGACTCGGAACCAAATCAAATTTACTCATAACGAGGCAATTCCTAGTCACTTCAGATGTATTGTTGTTGGAGAATCAGGCTCAGGGAAGACATTCAGAATCTTTAACATGCTTCTCAGACCAGGATTTCTTGACTATGACACACTGCACATCTACTCACCCACTCTGTATCAAGATGAGTATAAGATGTTGATTGCAGGTCTACAGAACAAACTTAAAAAGGAGCATATCATTCAGTGTTTTAATAACCAATCCAAGCTGCCCAGTGATCCAGAAATTGTCGCCAGTGAATATGCTAGCCATATCCCAGATAATGAAAAGTGGCACGACATTAAAGTGTTCACATATGGGGACCCGCAAATTGATCCTAAAACTAAACTTCTCCCTCAGCCTGATGAACTGGAAAGCACTTGATTGTCTTTGATGACTGCATGACAGGGCCCCAGAAGCAAATTGAAAACTATTTCACCAGGGGTCCACACAACAACTGTAATGTAATCTATATTACCCAAAACTGGTTTGAGTTGCCAAACAAAACTATTCGTGGGAACTGCAATCTGATCCTCTTGTTCCCAACCATACCGCAAGACCGACTGAAGAGGTTAAGTAACGAGGTGATTGCTCCTGCCAATTTTACTAAGCCTCCATTTGATCGAAAGGTATCGCAGGAAGAATTTGTTAACCTATGCTTTGAGAAGTGGAATAAGCCTTATCAGTTCGTGATGATTAACAAAGAGAAAAGAACAGTAGCGTAATTAAAAAAAACAAACAAAAATGTCCATAAACTTTGCTGGTGAATCTACTAGTGGCTCCACTGCACACTCGCTTGCTTTCCTTGACAGGCGCTACATTAACGTTGACGAAAAAATCCCGGAGATCGGACCGATTAGAGACCGCTTAAAACCATTGGAAAGGTCAGCACACCATCATCAAATAAACATTGAAGACTTGCGGACAAAAATAGCAAAGCTGACCGCCATCGTTGAGACTCTAGCTCAAACTCTCAGATCGGAAATCAATGCAAAAGACATTACTATAAGAACAGCGATTAATAAAAAGCGAGACATCCTTGATTCCTATTCAAAAGCTGAGGCTGATGCCTTATTTACCGCTTGGAGAACAACCATTAATCAAAATGTAGCAAAAATAAAAAAGATAGAAAGAGATGTTGCCACGCATACGCTCTATCTGGATAGAATTTATAACAAGTGGGGGAAAACTTTGAGACGAATTAGTCGCCTAGAGCGACAGCACAATCTCCCTGACATTGACATTGAAGACGCCCGATCGTAAAATAGAAAAAAAAATTTTTACCTATAAAAAATGGCCGAAAATGATTCTCTGTATGACCCGCAACCAAATATAGCACCTAGTGCGCCTCTCTATCCTACAATCAATACTTTTACCTGCAACTCTCAACAGTTCCGACTTGTAGAGATTCAGAAAATGCGAAATGACATTGAAACCGCCCTTATGAAAAACTCTAAAAAACTGAAACGCTTCAACAGCCAGTGTCAAGCTTTCGAGTATATTAATATGGTTCTCGGGTCAGTGTCAATTCTAAGCGGATCTGCAGCTGCTGTTTCTACACTTCCCATTATCACCGCACCAATCGCCATTCCACTTGGAGTTATTGGGGCCTCGTGTGGTCTCATTTCAGCGGTTACAGGAGCTCTAACTCGAAGCAGACGCCAGAAGCTAAAGCATCTGCAGGAAATGCAAGCAAAACAGAAAAGCATCCAGTCTTCTATCACCGGGTATATTTCAAAAGCAATAGAAGACAAGTTCATTTCAGAAGACGAGTTTCAAAGCATTCAAAAACTTTATGAGCAGCTCAATGAGCAACATGTACATCTGAATAGCATTGATGACATGAGCCAATTGAGAAATGATATCGAAACTGTCTTCAAAAACTATGCGAAAAACTATGCAAAAACTAAACATTAAAATGATTTCCCTATAGCTTTTTCGAGTCTTAGTCATTGCATATAAAACAGTCATACACAGCTCTCCGCAAATATCACTGCTAAGCCCCTGCAGAATAAAGTCAGAGCGGTAGATTTTTGGAGCTTCCATATATTCCCTTAGCTCATCAGGAACAGCCGTCCCATAGCTATCAAAGTAGTAGTACCTATGCTTTCTGTTTGGATCAATCACCCAGCAAACCCAGTGAGACCCTGGTTTCTCGGCAGTGTCAAAGTTCATGATGCCACATTCTTTCAGTGCGTGGGATTCAGGTAATGTATCCTTCATAAAGACGCCTCTAAAGTTTGGGATTTCTAGTTCTTTTGCCAACTGTTCCAGAAAAATATTTGTCGTCATTATTTTTTTGTCATTATTTTTTTTAAATTTAGTCTACGTTTTTAAACCTTACACTTCAGCCTACGTTTTTAACCTCCAGTGCCCAAATGGAAGACTCGTAACATTGTCTTGAAAGACAACCCTCTTATTATCTGCCCCTGACAGGCCAATCTTTTTCTGGTTTATGGTAAAAATATTATGGTTCTTCGACTGAAGCTTTACAAACTCATGTGTAGTTTTCTAAATATGTAACAGGGCATCTCTGTAGGCCTCTTCATGCAGAGATTTCTTAACTACATGCTTTGGAATTCCCTTGGACTTCTTAATTATTTTTCCTGATTCATTGCTTTCATCGCTTTCACTGCATTTAACAAAATACGATTTTGATCTCAAACCAATGAACTCGGAGATAACATCACCTGCCTCTACATCTTTCATTTTACCAATTACTTTTTTATTGGATGGGTCGAACACTTGATCCCCTTTCAAAGTTTTAAATGATTCTGGGTACTCTGACAAATCGTAAGGGTTTTGGGGGAGGTGGTTTTGTTCAAGCATGTCCTGATAGATGTCCTTAGTCTGAATGTCTAGAATTAGAGAGTCGGTGTCAGTGTAAAGAAGTTTTAACCGAGTGTCGTATTGTCGTTTCATGTCATAGAAGAAACTGTACATAAGACGCTTCGATTCATCAAGCACAGTGACACCTGTAAATATAGGTTTGCAGTGTTGCTTTTGTCTTATAGAATAGAACAGCCCCTAAGTAATCGTTGAAGACGTGAATTTCCTTAAAAGTCGGTTTAGAAATATTTCTCTGAATGATGTCACGCTCATGAACGGTGACGAGTTTAAGATTCGTGCGGTTGCGCTCATTTTCAAGAGTCTTGCCGTATACAGAGTTGTTTGCCAGCTTGAACAGATCCTTGTCAAAGTTGTTGGTTGCTTTGGCTCTGAACTGGGTGTTCTTTTCTATGTAGGGTTTCATCCACGCTTCTTCTGTAAATTTGAGGGCCCTATGTACATTTGTGACCCTACAGCCTAAGGATATGAAGTACTGTAGCAGCTTATAATGAATTTTGTAGCGAGTCTTGTTGTGTAGGTTTTGGGTGAGTTTTGCTGTGTGTTCGTTTTCTGTAGACAGGTTCCATGAGCCATCTGGGTGCTCGATAATCTTTGGGCAGTTAATATTCTCCGGGAATGGCGCAAAGTCAGAGAAATGATCATGGAGTTCATAGGGAATTTCTACGTCAACCTCGTAAATCGCAGGTATCGAAAACGCTGGGTTTATTTGTGATACGGGGAGCCACTGGAAGTCTCTCACCGGTAAGTCTTGACTCATTGCCCAGCCATAGAGATTGTTGGCATCTAAGTAAACGATATAATTTGTGGGTTTCGTTGGGTCATAAGATTTGAGATATGGATTGTTCGCCTTTCCATATCTGTTCACGCAGATTGATATGCCGCCTCTTTTCGCTGTGTCTATAAAATTGTACATGTCAATGTCGGTTAGAAGTTCAACATACCAGTCTGGGTTTTCATCCCATTTCATTTTAAGTAGAGATTCCCAGCTGGTAGCAGGCAAACTTACATAATGTGCGGGATCAAGACCATATGCTGTGTACCAGGTGTTTCTGAAGGTTTGAAATACATCGGCCAAAAGAAAAACATCTGTGTAAAGATAAATTATGTGGTATTGAAAAAAGTTTTGACAGTTGAAATGTTTGTAGACTGCTTGTGCGTGCTCATAGTCTTTGTCAGAAATTCCTGAGTTTTTTAGCTGCGAGAAGAACTTTTCTTTTGGTGGAAGTTCACCTTCAAAGATGTGCGAGATGTGCGAACCGGTCACATACTCATAAGGGTAGAAACCTTTCTTTCTGAGTAGCTGGAAAGACAGGGGATCTTGTTTTGCTAATATTTGTGCCAGGATTTTTGTATAAGTGCATTGCTCATCTGTTAGATTTTTACTTAATGCGCGTAGACGGGCTTGTAGGAACTGGTAAGAATCCTTGATTTTAACCAAACCAGAACAACCACTTAGTGAACCGGACGCCCCCACCTCTGTTATGTTGAGGCATTTAAACTTTTCCTTGTTCTCAGCTATGCAGTCGAGGTGAATACCCTCTATTTCACCTATTCTTTCAACGATTAGGTGCAGGTCGTATGAACGAGCGTTATGTAGAAAAATATTTAAATCGTGGATGTTATTTTTTAGCTTTAGGTTGTAGGTTTTGTGTGCGGCACCTCTGAAGCAGCCGTCGAAGTGCGAATGGTCTCTAACTTTCTGATTCTTTAAACTGTCTTCAAATGCTTTTCTGCATATGTAGCAACGGGTCGCTGATTGAAAATTGATCTCATCCTGTTCGGTCATATTGATTGGCACAGGTGGGATTGAGCTAAATGTTCTACGTAACTCTAGCATTCTAAATATAAACTGTTTAACACAGTCTTCCCCGAAGAAGTGGTTATACTCGATGACATCAGAATTTCCAATGCAAACGTATGCTACTGAATTTGGGACGTGTTTGCCGTTAACATTTGAACATTCAAAGTCGGCAAATACAATAAAGGGAAGTTTCTCCATCTTGTGATAATTTTTAAACCGTAAATACTTCTGGTTACCGAAAGGAAGAGAGCAGTTAGTTGGATGGTCCTCACAGGTGAGTTAATGCTCTGTGAGTTTTGCCTCCGGACTTTCTTTACCACCACAATAATACTTAAGACACAATCTGCAGATAGATAAGGCTTCTTTGTGGTTTGTCATTTGCTTGTGGAGAAGCCTAGAAAGATCTTTAATCCAAACATAATGAGCCTCAGACTGTAAGTTTCCAATTATGAGAAGATCGACTTCTATGCGCCTGGCTGCTGGGTGTCGGGTCGGGTCTTCGTCTAGAATATTCTTGCTACTCCTAACAATTTCAACTTTCTCTTTGCTTTCATTCCACTCGAATACGGTGATTCTGATTTTATTATTAAACACTTCCTCTAGTTTGGGGATTTGAGAGACTGCTAAACCTCCTTTCTCAAATAATATTCCTTTGCTGATACACTTGGTAAAATACTCGTCAAAGTACGTCTTATAATGGGAAGTTCTTTCAGGATGGGCTCGATCCTTGTCGTGCAATAATGCTGACAAAACCGCCCATAAAGCGCAGCAGTTATCATAGTTCTTCACGTTGATACATGCCTTTTTATTGGCGAGCTTTGTTGGTAGTTCCAGGTAAGAAGAAGCTTTAAGGGGATCGAATTTGAAAATCATAGCTGAAACTTTTCGAATCCCAGTAACAACCCAACCAGAACCTCTTGATGTAAAGGCGTCAATCTTTTTACTAACTTCTTGTAGAAAAGGGTCTGGTGAATCGGTTGGACTAAAGGGTGAAGCCTTAGTGGTCATGTAATATTCAAGATGTTCGGTGGGTTTCGTAGGCATATAAAATTCCAATAAAAACGAGAGCTGAAGCTTGAAGGTTTTGCGAGTTTTAAGTGTGTGATTGATAACTGATTGAATGTCATCTCTGAAGTCATTTACGTCAGGAGTCGTTGTTGTGTTGGATGTTGTTGTGGATGTTGCTGTGTTGTGTTTGGCGGGAATGGTGTACTCTATGTAGTGGTCTGTAAAAGTTCTCTTTGCAAATTGAATGTCTTCTTGGTTCATCTCTGACTCAATTTGGTGGATTGTTCTTTCCAGGTCATCCTGTTCCTGTTTATTCTGTGGGTATTTAGGTACATTTTGCCCTGTGAGAGTTTGGTACTTGTTAACTAGGTTGCGGCTCTTCTGTTGGTGTTCAGCTGCTGGGTTTTTTACTGGGGTGTACTGATCTGATGACTGTAGCTGCTTTATTATTTCTAATTGTTTCTCATAGCTGCCCAGGTATCCTGGGTCTGTATTGAACTTTTTCCTGCAGAGTTCTTGAAGATATTTGCTTTTGTCCTGAAATGAAAGATTTTGGCTTCGCGAAAAATCTTTAGAAAAATAAGAGTTTACAGAATCTTTTGCTGGATTTGCTTTCGGCATGTTTTTTCTATCAGTTCAAAAAAAAAATTTTTTTGGGTGGTCACCCTTAGCTTTTGCTTGAACTTCTCTGGACTAACAACTTTTGATTAATTTTAGTATTACTGATCAGATCCCTGCTTTTATCTTTTCACATCCGGAGCATTGTAAATCCTGCTTTATGCAATGTCATTATAGCTTTTATGACATCGGATTTTGAAATGTTTTCGTTTTCCCAAAGGCCGCCTTCACCTGCTTTAATTGTGACTCCCTTTTCTCTCGCGATTTTCTGCATCTCTAACTGGTGAGCCCTGTCATTGTCCGCTTTCACAGCCGTTGCAACACCTCCAGCAACTCCACCTGCTGCACCAACTGCACCCGCAATGATTGGAATCAGTGCAGCGAGAGGCAGGATTCCACCTGTCTTTTCATCTGTAATGCTGTGATTGCAATTTTTACAATGGATTTGCTGCTGTAACGGATCGACTTTCACTTTCATACCCTTAATAGTTACAAAACCTGGTTGTTTGGAGTCGATGATTTTGCTAATTTTATTAACTGTTCTGGTTTCAATCATTTTTTGTACGTATTTATGTTTAAAAATTTTTTTTAAATTTATTTCTGTGTCACTTGGAATGACGAGAAGTTCTGCTCTGGCAAATGATCTTGTAGGGGATTTAGGATTAAAGGCTTGAGACAGAAAATAGTAGTCACCAGTTGCTGTTGTAAAGTGCCTGTCTATTTTATGTACATCTAAACTGAAATAGGGGTCAGTTGCTCGTCTCTTTGTGTCCTTTTCTAATTCTCCCGGCAGGTAAAGGAATCGAACAAACTCAGAATTTGTGAGAATTTCCGGAGAATAAACCCCTGGGAGCTTTGGATAATTTTTTTGTTGTGGATTGGGCGATTTAAGCTGAACTTTGTCTTGTTTAATTGCAATTGAAGGTTTTAGGCCTGTCATGCGAGAAACTTCATTGTTAAGCTGACTGATTACTACTGGGAGTCTGTCTGTCCATTTCGTGTAGTATTGTCCGCTCTTCAGTTTGAGCTCCTCTGCTGTCTGCTTAGTAAATAGTCGCTTGGCTAAAGTTAGATTAAATCTTTCTACGAAGGCTTGATCTCTGTGAAGCTCGGTTCTACCGTAACGAATTTTTGTATTGTTCTTCTCCATTAGAGTTTTAACTCGACCCATGAATTCTTTACCCGGATCGGTCATGAGGAGGTCTGGGTAGGTTAAGGGTGAATTTTCGTATATGTCTTGCAGAGCGTCTGCTACAGCTTGAGACTGTTTTGTTTTAAGCGGCCTTGCTTCTTTATAACGCGAAGCTACATCAATGACAGTGAGAGCGTACTTATACCCAGAATCGTTTGGCAGAAACAGAAGATCAGCTTGGTGCGCCTCGTTAGGCTTATAGATGTTGAAGTGGGGTCTTGTAAATTTAACAGGCGGGAAATAGACTTGATAAACAGCCTGCTTAGACAGCCATTTTTCTACTATTTGTTTTGGTTCTTTACTGAGTTCTGCTAATTTGGAGACGGCATTTTTACCAACAAAATAACCGTTGTCACAGTAATAGATTGCTTGTAATTTGCTCTCAGTCATTATTTTTTAATTTAATTTTTAATAAAAAATAAATTAAAATGCCCGACATTCACGGAATAATCGAAAAGCTTCCGAAGCCAAATAATGGTTGGACAATCCCTGGATATAAGTATTGTGGACCTTTGAACCCTCTTGAAATTCAGTTAGATTCCAACAATGTGCCTAATCCGGGTCATGAGCCTGTAAATGAGCTTGGTGAGGTATGTATGGAACATGATATTAAGTACCGCGACTTTCCAAATGAAAAACACCGATGGGACAAGGAAATGCTTAGAAGTCTAGACAGTATGGGGGCATCGAGTGGTTGGAGAGAGAGTATGGCGAGGAAATTAGTTAAAGGAGTTATAGCCGGAAAGACTAAGTTAGGGCTGGGGGTTGGCGGGTGCATGGGAAAAGAGAGATCGGTGGGTTTTGTATTGCACGCGCCGGACAGGGAATTGGGACGACTGCTCAAAGAGCTTGGGCTAGAGGTTGCGTTTTAAGCTCCCCGTCTTCTAAGCAGTAGATGCAGAAAATGAAGCAGATAAACGAGGAAGACGAGGGGCCAGATCGATCAAGAGAGACACAGACAGCCCGCGCAACCACCCCCCCCCCCGGCTTGAGACCGAAAGAGACAGGAAAGAGCGAGGAAAAAGGGGGGAGGGAAAGAGGAAAGTCTGTACTGAAATGCACACTCTATTTTGTACTCTATTTTTGATCCATCTTCATTAGCCATCGATAAAGGGAGAGACAGACAGCTCTTTTTTGTACACTCCTGCGTGTAAACTCCTGCGTGTAAACTCCTGCGTGTAAACTCCTGAAATCAACCAATAAGCGAGCGAACGAAGCTATTTATTTCAAGCTAAACTCCTGCGTTGCCTTCTTATGTAAGTAAGTTACCGTCTCAACGGTGCTCTTTTAAAGTAGATTTCCCGTGTATTAAATCTTTACCTTGATATTACAATGGCGACGGCTGGAAAAATAGTAGAATCGTTGAAGGATGTTGTAAAGAAAGATCCATCTTCATTAGCCATTGCTATCAATGAAATGGAATCAGAAGATAAGCGTAAATTGTTTGACTTGCTGCAAGACCTTGAGAAAAAGTCACAAGAAAAGCTGAGAATTTCCAAGACGAATGAAAAGAAGCGTGACAAAGCAGAAGAGGAAGGACGCTTCATTGGCAGACTCCGCAATAAGCTTGCGCATCTGCAAGAAGTTTTCGTCATCAAGACGCGGTTCCGAGATGCACCCAACATCTTGGTACTGGATGCAAATGAAGAGAATCTCACCCATCTTGATGAGAATGATCTAATTAAGCAATTCAACTCGCTGAAGGATTTTATCGCGGACTTGGAAACGCTGAAGACACTAGCGAACCATTCTCAAGGACTGATTCTGCTCGCTCTCCAAGAGAAAATGACAATCGCCCAGGCAGCCACAAAGCTAGACATTCCCATCAAGTACGCAGAGCGTCTGGCCAACTTTACAAAGTTCGCGAAGGACTATCCTGCTCTACTTCTGACTGGGTACTCCATGGATACAATCCTGAAGTACAAGACGGCGATTGAGCGCACCATCAAAGAAGATGAAAACTTTGCTACGAGACTGGAGATCAATCCTGAGATGAAGTTCGACATTAATGAAGACGAAGACCTTCTAGAAGAGGATGTCTACTTTGATAGTTAACTTTTTCCTGTATTTACAGGAACTGGCGCGAATTTGAATTTCCTGTATTTACAGGAATTGGCGCGAATTTGAATTTCCTGTATTTACAGGAATTGGCGCGAATTTGAACTATACAAAATAAAAAAATTAAGTAACATATTTATCTTTGTCTTAGCATTATTTTGCTTTCATGTCTTCACTTTTTTCAATTAATAATGTGCTACATCTCAGAAGTCGAATATCTTAAGCGATTCTTAAGCGATGATATAGATTGATATGGAAAGTCGCAAATAAATTTGCGGCTTTCATTGGAAAAGAGAAACAGTTATCCAAAAATTTTCAACTTTTTTTTGAAGAGTTCGCAATGACAATTATTATTGAAAGGATGTGAGAGAAAAAAAAATAAAATGAAATAAATTACAGTTGCGTAATAATTTCTGCAAAGTTATAGTAGCTGTCGTAATCTTTAATAGTTACTCCATGCAAATAATGCCAGTGAATCTTAACCGCTTGATTAAGATTCGGGATGGTTGGTTCAATGTTAGGCCAGAATTTTTTCATATATTCTTTGCATTCCTTCTTGCATTGGTACTTAGATTTGTAATTGGGATGAGGCTTAACATAGTAAGATCCTGGAGAGACAGTTGGAAGCATTTTTATTGAAAATTTATATATTTTTTTTCGGGGTGAGTACCCTGTGTTGATGCTTGAATGTCTTTAGGTTGCTAGAATGAGGCTTAGGTTCAGTGTCTCCGGATGAAAGCTGGAGGTGCATTGAACTCGCTGGGATAAACGAAATTATGGATTATGGATTATGATTTTTTTTTGCATGATACGAGGTTTTTGTGGCTGTCCCAGTTTTTTCCTCTGTCCCAGAGGACCCATTGGGGAAAAGATACGAATCTATGGGGACATATTAAATTTAGGCTAGTGAATGGGATCTGGTGACTTTTGGTCAAAAGGGGGAGGTACCCTATTTTTGCTGAAGTGCCTGGGGATATTTAATTTAGTTATAGGCAGATGTATAAAAGGGCGATTCTCACTGTCCTGAAAGCCCCGTCTTGCATTCTACTAATCAGTTACAAATTAATCAAGTGTAGACTTGATTTTTTAAACAAAATAGCTAAATTTAAATCTACAGCCAATTTTGTTATTTTTTTCTCGGAGCACGCGCGCATCTCACAGCTTGCAAATCTTGTCCGAATCCCATCCATGATGTTTGTTGACGTGCTGGCACCTGTACGGATGGCAACATGGTGCGGACACGTAGCGCCTATATGAGCAATGCTTGCCCTTTGCTTTGCAGGGTCGATGTGCGCAAGCGGCTCCTAAAGCTGCGGGTGTTATAAGTGCGAGCACTTGAACTGCAGCTGATATAGCGTGGGGGCGATGGTATAGATCTTAGTCTCCAAGCAGATTTGACTGACTGTCAATCACAACTCACCGATCAGGCAGGCAAATAGGAGGAATAGTAGAGTCATTTTCATATCGATTCGGCACAATTGAGGCGCTAGCTACTCACATAAAATTAATCAAAAATCAAATAAAAACTTGTTGTTTTTCTTTCGATCTTGTCTGGGGTTTAAAAGTCTTTTTTAATTTTTGGGAAAAATATTTTTTTCTAGAATGCCTGCAAGCATGCAAGTGTTTAAAGCGAAGTTATGATCGATTGGCTCTGAAGCGATTGGAAATATTTCAAATAAAAAACTATAAAACTTTTAGTTTGCACGCCTTTTCAAGGCGGGTTTATTCTCTAGGGTCTTGGAGAACTTGGAGACCAAATTTATTAAGATTTCCCCATTAGTTGTAGATCGTTGCAGCTATTTCGTGGTAGTGAAAATTCGGTTATGGCCAGGCAAAATGAGAAAATGAGACAAGAAAAGTCTCGCCGTCAAACACTAGCGCTGTATTCCTTTTTCCTCTGTCCTGATCGCTTCCTCTGATCTTCCTCTGCCCTGATCGCTTCCTCTGATCTTCCTCTGTCCTGATCGCTTCCTCTGATCTTCCTCTGTCCTGATCGCTTCCTCTGATCTTCCTCTGCCCTGATCGCTTCCTCTGATCTTCCTCTGCCCTGATCGCTTCCTCTGATCTTCCTCTGCCCTGATCGCTTCCTCTGATCTTCCTCTGCCCTGATCGCTTCCTCTGATCTTCCTCTGTCCTGATCGCTTCCTCTGATCTTCCTCTGTCCTGATCGCTTCCTCTGATCTTCCTCTGTCCTGATCGCTTCCTCTGATCTTCCTCTGCCCTGATCGCTTCCTCTGATCTTCCTCTGCCCTGATCGCTTCCTCTGATCTTCCTCTGTCCTGATCGCTTCCTCTGATCTTCCTCTGTCCTGATCGCTTCCTCTGATCTTCCTCTGCCCTGATCGCTTCCTCTGATCTTCCTCTGCCCTGATCTTCCTCTCCCCTGATCTTCCTCTTCCCTAATCTTCCTCTTCCCTAATCTTCCTCTCACCTTGTCTTCCTCTCCCCAGATCTTCCTCTGTCCTGATCTTCCTCTTCTCTAATCTACGTCTTTAAAAAATTATGTTATCTATGTTCGAGCCTAATATATCCGTTACATTATATACCTGTGTGCACTGCCTTGGGTGCATTACCTAGGTTTATTTTATGTTCTTTATGAAACTTTTGCCAATTACATAAAAATTTCACTATTCAATATGCAAGCATCACACGGTTTCTCGAAAATTCTAATTCAAAATCACTTCGAGGGTAAGTTTTAGAGTTACATGTACCAAGCTGATATCGTCCATTTTACAAAAATATTTAGACATTCGAACTCGTGCGAGGGGTGTACAGCTGCTCAGTCTTGATTGGCTGGAGGGGCCGCAGCACCCACAAAACATTTTGTTTCCCGATCTCAGCTGGGTAGTCTGCTTGCTCACTGGCACAAATTGTCTTCTAGAACTGGGACTCGAACCCGTGACCTTCAGGTTTTTTCGAAATAATTTATTCAATAGCAATCACACTTTGTATTATATTTAAATTCTTAATTTATTAAGAACAAGAAGCAAACAGCATTTAAAATTAATGCAAGACTGTAATTAAAAAAACTAGCATGAATAAAATTGAGCTAAAAGTAAAGCAAGCAACAAATTAAGTCAGTTTGTGAGGCATAATTTTTCGAACAAAATGGAATGATAGCAGATGGATTTTTTAGTTTTTATTGTACAGCGCAGCCGTTCTCTGGCACCATTCCAACGTCGCCGTCTTTGCTGCATCGTTTCTTCAGCTCAGCAGCAACAACGCTCTCAAATTCGATAATAGTTTTAGGCTTCGGGTACTGCAAAAGGTTGAAAAGTGCAAGGAATATAATTAGGAAATTTTAGCAAGTTTAATGACTTGCTTGTTTTCAAAACTATCTTCCTGAGTCCGCTCCTGAATCAGCCTGTCCGCTCCCCCTCTCTCTACCTGAATCAGCCTGTCCGCTCCCCCTCTCTCTACCTGAATCAGCCTGCCCCTCTCTCTCTACCTGAATCAGCCTGCCCCTCTCTCTCTCTACCTGAATCAGCCCGCCCCCTCTCTCTCTACCTGAATCAGCCTGCCCCTCTCTCTACCTGAATCAGCCCGCCCCCTCTCTCTACCTGAATCAGCCTGCCCCTCTCTCTCTACCTGAATCAGACTGTCCGCCCCTTCTCTCTCTACCTGAATCAGACTGTCCGCCCCCTCTCTCTCTACCTGAATCAGCCCGCTCCCTCTCTCTCTACCTGAATCAGCCCGCCCCCTCTCTCTCTACCTGAATCAGCCTGCCCCCCTCTCTACCTGAATCAGCCCGCCCCCTCTCTCTACCTGAATCAGCCTGCCCCTCTCTCTCTACCTGAATCAGACTGTCCGCCCCTTCTCTCTCTACCTGAATCAGACTGTCCGCCCCCTCTCTCTCTACCTGAATCAGCCCGCTCCCTCTCTCTCTACCTGAATCAGCCCGCTCCCTCTCTCTCTACCTGAATCAGCCCGCTCCCTCTCTCTCTACCTGAATCAGCCCGCTCCCTCTCTCTCTACCTGAATCAGCCCGCCCCCTCTCTCTCTCTACCTGAATCAGCCCGCCCCCTCTCTCTCTACCTGAATCAGACTGTCCGCTCCCTCTCTCTCTACCTGAATTAATATTATAACTTAGAAGTAGTCATTGCTACATGTATTAAATTACTGCATTCTTAATAGTTTATTTTAGATATAGCTAATTACCACAATTAGCAGGGTATTATTAGCATGGCTCATGGACAATTTGTCCTTCTCAATGGTCAAGCCGCACCGTTTCATATCGGGAATGTCAAACCGTTTGTAGTACCTGTTTTTTACAGTGAAAAAAAGTTTAAAAACATTGTTATTAAACGAATCAGATAATGAAAAGAGTAAAAAATACGCCTTATTACTTTTTATTACTGGTTCGTAGGATCACATCCCCAGTGCTGGCGTCCACATCCAGACTGTACGTATCAATAGGATAGGGAAGATTCCGAATTCGCCATTGAAACTCTTTGATCGTGTCTGTACGTCTAAAAATCGGCTAAAGTCAGGGAGAGTGAAGCTAAATTCATTCATTTAAATTGTTTACTAACTGACTCAATTTAAAAACAGCATTAAATCTGCAAATTGTACATTGGAAATCGATGCAACAATAGCAGTCGAAGCTGGTGACGGTGGTGGATCACCCAGTTCAAACTCCCAGGTGCCTTCCTTTCCAACTAAGCTTTCGCGCTTCCATTTTCGGCCTGAAAAGTGCGATGAGTGCGAAAGGCAAATTTAACCACTAATTATCACGCTGAATTAAAATTAACAAATCGCATGAAAATAGAAAATTCAATACCAAGAAGACAGTAGGACTTTGCATCGTACTCTTCAATCATTTCTCCAAAACCTTTCAGAATATATCGTACTGTGACTCGACCTAAATTAAAGAAATTAAAATAGAAACACTAACAAAAGAGTGGAGGCTGACGCATCTTACAGCAACAGAAAAGTTAACATAAAAAAATTAAATTTGATAAGCTTTACCTACCATTTTGAACCAAGTAAGATTTCTCACAGCGGATCAAGCTTTTTTGCCACTCTGTACTCATTTGACGAATCACTTAAAGCAAGAAATTCTAATTTATGTAGATTCTATTAGGAACTCTGGAAACGTGACGTTACCTTTAATTAATTCGCATAATTGACTTTAAATACTACACAAGAAGCGCAGCGTCTGAGCATCAAAGGGCATTTTTTTACTCAGACACTGATAAATTAATTATAAATATTATTTTGGCCGATATTAACTTTATTACGCTTTTTATAGTTATGTAAGTTTACATGCCATTGTTATAGTAACTACACAATTTAAACACTAACAATAGGTGATTATATCGACGGTGAAGCACTTAGGCGCCATGCAACCAGGACTGCATGGGCGTGAGTGAAAAGTCCATCCTGAAAGCGAATTAAATTTGTTGTTTACGTCGGTCTTTTCTGATTAAGATAGGGGCCTGCTTGATTTACTAATTTCAGAAATAGTTTTAATTCATTATATAAAATTGGTCATTAATTACCACCCACTGCTACCTCAGGCGGTCAGGCCTAGCGCCTAGGCCTAGGCCTACTCTAATTTAGACAAAAATTATTTGACAGGACCTTAAAGTGGTAATGATTTTGTTTGGACTTGGTTTTAGATTTTATAATCATATAGTATCAAATCAATACTAATATTAACAATCCTAACAAGGGAAATAGGCCATATTGCGGGGTACCCAGATAGAAAAGATATCTATCTTTCTATTATAGCTTCATTATTGGCTATTAAATCAATGGGTAAATTTGATCAATCGATCAAAAGAGTGTAGATATAAATGTTGTATGCTACAATTTAAAAAGTATATATAAAAATGTAAGTTTGTAATTGCGCGTCAGTTTATCAGGCGCATAATCAATTTTAGCTAACAGGGCTACCCCTGGCCACATACTAGTGTGTGCTTCTCTTTCCTTCCCTGGCTGGGGGGGTAGGGCGCATGTTGGGGGTGTGCAATTTTGCATAGCCTTTTTATGTCTGCATCTCTCGCTGTGTGCGAGCATCTTAGCCTTTAATGATAATGATTAAATTTTTAAATGTTTAAAATTTTTTAACCATTTTGCCCCGCTTTGTTGCCACTCTTGGTCTTCTCTCCCTTTTGCTTCTTTGCCCTGTTAGCTAATGATGTTTTTAAATGTATGATGTTAAAAATATATCTTTAATCATTTAAAAAAATAAAAAAAACTAATGATTTTAAAATGCTTAAATATTTTTTTCTAATTTTAAATCATATAAACAGATTGAGCCAACCACAAGAAATCAATAATAATGAGGGTAGCCTGTCTCACTTAAGTAGAATATTTAGTCTGGTTAGACAATGGGTATTGATATACTACAAGTATATATTCCAGATTTGTCACTCCATCAAGACTGCTACTATGCTTATTATTTTCTCAAAGATAGTGTTATAGGGCTGGTTAATATAATTTTTTTGACCCTATTGCTAACCAAAGTTGTACCAACTAGGGCTATTTCACTAACTATTTCTTTTCCCAGTTTTTAGGAAAATGAAGCCAGACACAATATTTTTCCTGCACTGGGCAGTTTTCAACTACTTCTACTACAGGCTCACTGGGGAAGGGCCCATTTACCAGGATTATTGGAATGGTTGTCATAGCTGATCCTTGTTACCTAAAGAAGAGTAAGAGAATACTACTCCCCACTCAGGGTCTATTTGTTTAGGTAATTGTAAAAACTGTGAAATTCAAACTTTTTTGACATTTCTATTGTAATTTATAACAAATAACTTGAATAATATGAATGACACTGTGAGGGTAGCAGCTTTCTATTGAAATTGAATTATTTCATTTCATTTATATTGCAAAAAGTGGACCTGTAAAGTCTTGCTCATGTCTTTGGACTCGTAAGTTTGTGCAACAATTAGTAAGTTAAGCTCAAATTTTGAAAAAAAACATAAATTTTTGACCTACCAGATTTGGACCCGAAATAGCATTTTCTGGTCAATTACAGGCATAGCAAATGCAGTGGTTGCATTCTGGAGTGCTGCTAACCTGCAAGAAAATTTGTAAGAAAAAAAGACTGCCGGGTCTAGAAGCATGTCCAATATAACTACAGACACTCATGTCTGATATGATGTCTGGCATCGCCATGGATACCATAATGTGCTTGTGAATGTGCTTAGACACTGTGAGGGTAGCACCCTAGATGGTTCACTCTACAATTTTTAGCAAAACTACTCTCTGTTTGGTAGTATGAATGCAAAAAGCAATATTTATTTAATCAGCTAGCTATGCTTTAATGCTTAAATAATGTTTCCCTATGAATCATTAAAGACTTCATTTAAATTTTATATCCATTTGTTCAGCACATTTTTCAAGTAATATGTCTGGCAAGTAAGTATAGACACGCTACCAAGTGTGCAGAAAAGAGATCTAAATTAGATTTCCTAGTAAAAAGGCACAAGTGTGTTAAAACCACTTGAATTCTAAAGATTAAAAGGCTAAGCAAAAGCCTAGGAGAAAACCTAGAGTGGTATCTAATTGAGAACCCCTAGGATAACTTTGGTATGAGCAGTGTGACTAAATAGGGCTAAGAGCCCTAGCCAAGAGCCCTAGTATAATAAAGGTGTTTAAGTCCAACAAGAAGGAATGTTTCAACATTAAGTTAATTACAAAAAGCTGTCAGTGTCAAAATTGTCATTGCATCTATTTCCCCTCTCTTCCTCAACCTCAGTTCTATCGTCCTTGTCCTCATCCTCAACATTAGCTCCATCGTCCTCTTTGACATCAGCTCCATTGTCCTCTTCAACATCAGCTCTGTTGTCCTCTTTGACATCAGCTTTGTTGTCCTCTTTGACATCAGCTCCGTTGTCTTCTACAACATTAGCTCTGTCATCCTCTTCAACATTAGCTCTGTCATCCTCTTCAACATCAGCTCTGTTGTCCTCTTCAACATCAGCTCCATCTTCCCCTTCCTCAACCTCAGTGCTGACCATTAGTTGACCTAGATGGCTGGTTAAGTTGCTTGGCTGCAGTCTTATGGTGACATTGAGTGATGCAGTGTGATGCCTCTATCAGATATAGTTAGATTCTCTAAACCATTGGCAGTCTTCTTGCAATGCTGACCTCATTTAAGTAATCCACTGCATCTTCATTCTCAAACTTTGCAATCAGAAAGTCCGCCTAAAATAGTGTTTTATAATCAAAGTTAATTACAATGATCCCAAAGAGAAATCATTAGTTACAAAAAAATCATATGAAATCTGAAATACATTTTTGCCACTTATTAACACAAACTATAATGATAACATTTAATCAATGACCTGGTTTCCTGGCTATACTTAAAAACTATATAGTGCTCAATACTTATTACACCTGTAGCAATATTGAATATTTATAATTTTAATGAAAGTAAGCATGCCCAGAACATTTTAAATAAAAAATGTACTTAGTTTAACTATTTATTGCCTAAACAATAGCCTATAGTCAACATGCTATACAATAACATGTTTATTAAATAAGCTACAATTTAATAAGAATCATGAATATATTATACTAGATTATTAATAGCTTCTAGCATTTGCAATATGTAAGCATGCCATGACAAAAGCATTAAGCTTGTCATTAAAAACTTCTTTACTAATTATAATTCTATATTAGCTAGTTCTTACCAAGTTACAGCTACAAGGAGATTATTAGATTAGCTATATTTGAAAATTAAATTTATATATGATAAATTAATTTGCTATCTTTGTCTTCCAACCTATCCTAATTAAATAGCCCTAAACTTAAAGTAAATAGCAAAATAAATTTATTTTGACTATTCCTTTTAACTAACAGTATTGGTAATACACTTTCTGCTACTAAAATTTATGCAAGTCACTAGATTTTAATAACTGCACAAAAGGAACTTAATTAATGGGCTTAATAAGGCTAATTAAGTAATGCCTATAGCTAAAAACACACTAAAGCCAAAGGGTTTTGGTTATATATTTCTCTAACAGTACCAGAACTTTTATGCCAATCTTAGATGCATATGACTAGATATAGGTGGGCAAGCTAGCTAGTATAGTAGGCTTATGCTTTGTAGGCAATATATATATATGTTTATATTGACAACAAGTGAATGACAATGAGGGCAGAAATTTTTCAAAAAAATGAAAAAATGAGATTTAGCTACATTAAGCACCAATATAAAATAGTTTGATGAAAAAAATTTCTTGCTAAATTGGAAAATATCTTTGTCTTAAATCTTAGACTCGCTAATAAAAAAGACTGTACATGTACAACTGCTCAAAGTTCCATAATCTAAGTTCTAGTCTGCTTTTAGAGCAAGACAATTTAAATTAATTATTTATTTTGTATGCATTAAAGCAAAAAATTCATTAAACTCAGCTTTGGCAGCAATAATTACTACCATACACAAAAATAGAGCCAATTTTATGCTTTAACTATATTTTTCTGTCTAAAACTGGTATTTAAATTAGTTAATCATCCTCTGAAGGCAAGTATTGTTCAAAAAGACATTGAAAAAATGTAGAATAAGTGTTGATTTCTGATGGAAAATGCTGTTGATGTTCCCAACATAAATCTACCAAAGTATGACGTTGTGCCAATGTGCCTGTGTTACTTAGGAGGGCATTCCCTGGATTAGAGGGTTGCAGCCTATATATTCATAATGCCTAATATTCCTAGCCATAATTTCCTAATTCCCTAGCTCTAAATCTTGCACTGAGCAGTAATTTCTTGCTTCTCTAGCAGTATATACTCTGCCTTAGCAGGTATATTCTCTCAACATGAGGTGATAACTTCTCTGCTTCTTACAGGTAATTTCTCTAACTCTTGCCTGTTAGGCTGTCTTTTCTCTGCTCTATGGCTGGTATCCCCTCCCTTATACTAGCTATAGGTAGTAGTATTGGCTCTGCTATGCAGGTAAATGACTAAAACTGATAAAAGATTACTAAGTCAACTTTTACTGTCAATATAATAGCTTGAGGTCTGCAGTTCTAAAGCTCAAAGGTGCAAGCAGTGATTGAGTTTTGGCCTCTCTCTTTGCATCTATTTATACTATATTTTTATGGTTTGTTTAAACATAAAGTATTAATTAATATTTTTTAACATTTATAATAAAAATATTTTTCACATTGTTAAACAAAATTATTGGTTCACACTTTAAACAAATCAATTTAATAAAAAAATAAGTTTTTGCAGTATACTGAATTATGCCTACTACAATAATAATAGGCTATTAAATGATAAAAATCTTATCAAGTTGGATTTGGAAATAGCAGCTTGCACACTAGCTAAGTTTGACTGCTGTGTTAAATATGAGCATTTCCATTGAAATGATACTGACTGAATGACATATCTAGGAAATATATATTATTTATGCTATTGGATACGGACCAATAAAGCATAAATATACTTAGACAACATATTAGTTCCAACTGAAAGTCTTTAAAAGCATTTTAACTGTCACTAAAAATGTGCAATACAAAAAACTAATGATGAAGGTCACTGATTAATAAAAAGCCAATAACATCAGCAGCAGATTTTATCTTTAGTCACCACTACCATGGCAGTTAGGGTAACAATAATACTTGATTCATTCCACAGCAGCAAATTGACGCTTGCTCATGCCTAGATAGGTTGCATGGAACCATTCATTATATGCATCACATTGACTTGAGTGGTCCTAATCAAAATGTGGTATTTAGTAGCTACAATAGAGCTAAACAGTTAATGTAGCTGGTGTATGGTGCCTGGGTTTTTTAGGCCATATGGTAGCCATTAGCAACTGGATTTTTGGTATCAGAGGCCAATCTGGCAACCAAAATTTTCCAAGGCAGTTGCCAATTGCCAATGACCAAACATTGTCAATTGACAAAGTTGTTATATTGTGGTTCATGTACAAATTTGAATCTCCTACATTGAAATATTTTTGTTTCTAAGAATTAAAACTTAGATTATATATATGTGATTGAATGTGCATAAAATTGTAAAAGTAATTTTCCATGAGACCAGGTTGGCAGACAGCAGGTCCATGTTTGATTTGGTCTATGTCTACTCACTTTCCTTCCTTCACCTGTTATTGTTATGTATACAGGCTATACTGAGTCTAAATCTGATTTGATTTTAAGTATTTTTTTTTCTTATGTTGTTCAGGACACTAAAATAGTTCAATTGCCAACTGGCAACTGAGGATAGCAATTGTTAACTAGATTTTGAGCTCCAGTTGCCATTTGGCAACTGGATTTTGGATAAAAAAACTTAGTATGGCACTTGATCAGACATTTTAATCAAATTGGAAACAGTTTTATTTCATTCCATTCAAAGCAGTTCAGAAGATACAGGCACATCTTTGGCCCATCAAATACACAGTTGACAAGATCCATATTTGTTGCTAGAGCAACAGCAAGAACAATGCAGTATAGGCTAGTCATATGCACTTTCCTGAGCAGCAAAATTGGTGTACTGAAGGTGAATAGACATTATTTAAGCCAAAGAAAAGCAGTCATGTCCCAAATAAGTGTCTAAGGTGAGTTCTTTGGTCTATTTAAGTCAACAATGATAAACTCACCTCAGTAGTAGGCTAATAAAGCCCAGTGATTGCGCTTAGCTTCATGGAAAGCCTGAACAAATTGCTGGCCTATATTATTATTGTAGAGTTATTTATATAATTCTATAATAATCTCTCTAACTAGCAATGTTATGCCCCCCTATAATATTACTTTATACTAACTATATTACTTAACATAGATCTAGTAGCATTCAAGACAGTGCCAAGTGGTAAGCATTGATTTCTAGCCTAAAAAGTATACCATGATTCAGAGGGTCACTGCTTTTTACTCTACTCTACTATCACACTTGCTTTCCAACCAACCTACTTTATGCACCTAGTATACAGTATCTGAGTATCAATCTGAGTATCAGTTTGCAGATGTGCTCAACACTTCCACCTTCAAGTCTCTTGCTCAAATAACCAAGTCTTCCAAATGTCTTCTTCAAAAATTGCTTTTGGTCTGAGAATAACTTTAGAGACAAACAAGTTCTGGTTTTTTTGGCTTGCTTAGAGATTTCTTATTTATATGATTTACTTAATATTTATTTTAGTCAACATAATTTTTGTATGTTTTTAACAAAATACTACTACAATACTACTATAATAATACTATATAATTCACACAAAGCAAAACAAATATGGCATAAATTAAAATTGCACAAATCTTATGTTGTAGGGCTCTTTATCTTATTACTGACACCAAAGTTCTTGTAGGGATATTTAATAGAATTATTATTATCCCACTGATTTTACCTTATTTTTTGTAGGACTTATTATATATCTTTATTGCTACTCTTGTAGATACTGATAGCATACTGGTAGCGTGGCTAATTCATTCTAATGCATGCAGTAGCATATTAATCTATTTTCCCGAGCAGTCTATGTTATTTTAGGGTGTTCCCTGGATCAGAGGGTCATGGCTTCTATATATAACTCATCTCTTAGTATAGGTCTCAGTATTTTGTTTACATATAATTCTTAGCAATGGTCTCAGTATGGTCATAGGTGCACAACTTGAAAAATTCAGTTGGCTGGCACAACTTAGTTAAAAGAAACTTTGCAACTTACTTTGGGACAAAGTTTGAAGGACCAAAAAAAGTCCCACAAACCACTTTTGCCTGAATCTACCCATTTCTTCTCCATTTTGCAACTTACCTTGGTCAGCCACCAAATCAGTGAGCCGGATTGGCCGACTTGGCTGACTGTTGTGCATATATGAGTATGGTATATCTTGCTACTCTCAGTAGCAGCTACTCTCTGAATTGGTCTCAGATTTTTGTCTCTGAATATAGTAAAATAACTAAGTCTTTTAAGGCAATAATCTAAGAAAATTTCTCTGTAACACTTCAAATATTTTTGCCAATTGAGAGGCCACACTGGCCGGTTGCTTTTTCTCCACAAAATTTGCTTGTATTTATAGTGGTAAGTTGTTCCAAAATATTTTCAAGCAACAAGTGTTTAAAACAAATAAATCATTTCATAATATTTTCAAGCAACAAATCAGTAAAACAAAATAGGAGCACATTCAAAATTAGATTTTATTAGAGACACTGCCACACTTAGAAATACAGTATTAGATTTTCAAAGGTCTATTAAAATAAGTACAAAAAACAGAGGCTTTGAAACAAATTCCTTGTGGCAAATATACTTTTGAATTTTTGTTCCATGTACCCTTGTAAAAATAATTTTTTAAGCTCACCAGTTTTTATATACAGTACAAATTGCGATGCTTCATGAGGCATAGGTTAATAAGTCCACTTAAATTAAGCCACCTAGCTTGAATTAAACAAGAGGTTACTACAATAATCTTGTTATTGCAGTAACCTCTTGATGCTAGTACTTGATCTTGCAGCTACTGACATTGCAGGTTCACTTTCATTAGAGCCTAGATTTGTAATAGGCATTTGGGCTCTGTAGCTGTGGCTATTTTGTAAGCATAAAATGCTGCATTTGTAGCCTATTGAGGTAGTGCAATTTAGATATAAATGATATAGGGCACTTATTTTGCAGGCAAAAAACTGTTTGTCATCTGACCTGCTTTTCAATGGAAAAAGGATGGAGATTTGTAGTGCACAAAATATATATAGTCCTTTAAAAAATTTCCATTTAGAGGCAGGGCATTTAAAGAAATAGCTTGATGATAGACACAAACTTACATTTCACTTCTGGCTATGAGTACCAATTGTTCTCTTTGATTGCAGTTTCTTACTCCACTTTAACCTTGGGTTTTCAAATAGCAAATTGATGGTTTCTACTTTTCTTATGCTTTAAAAGTACATAGTATTGCTGCCCTTCTTTTCCATGTTAAAAAATAGTTCCTGGAGCAATCTCATTGCATGCAGTGCAGTGTGATTTATTGTTAGCTTTACTATACTGCAGCCATGGAAAAGCTTCAGCCAGTGTGATTGAAACTTTGTAGCCTTTAGTAGTAGTTCTAGCCTTTCATCCTTAGTTTCATTCAGGCCTATATTCAATATTAGCCTGGCCATCCTAGTCATTTTCAATGGAATCAATTCCAGAGTTAGTAATTGTGCTTTTGCTAGCAGTCTGTGCCTACTGATATGCAGCTAAAGACAACTAGGCCAATATAGAGCCTTTTTGGATTTGGTCTCTAATAGACAGGCTAGCAAGGTTTTTTGGATTTTTTTGATTGGTTGTCTAATGATGAAAAATAAATTTCAACTATAATAAATAAAGAATAAACAATTTATAATCATGAAAAATGTGACTTACAGTAAGGCATAGGTAGACAAAGACTAAGGAGTAAATATATATGGATATATATATTAAATTATATATAGTTAACTATATAGTATAGTTAACCCACTAATAGGCACTTGAACAATCAATAGAATAGGCACCTGCAGAACAGGTGTTGGAATAGGCACTTTTAACTGAGCAATTGAAGGCTTGAATGGCAATAGATCTATTCCCAATGGCAGTTTGATAGGCTTGAAATGCTTGACAGGAGTGATGTTCACTTTCTGTAGAGTGGGTGGAAAGGAGAGATTGTGTTGTAGACAATTTGCCATAAGGCTGTTTAGGTCTAAACAGAGGTGTAGCTAGTGTGTAGCTGTTAGGTAGTTGTACAGTGGCACAACCAGGAATTTCCATAGGGGGGAGAGATCTGCAGGGGGACAACTTCCTCCCAGTTCATGGACTGGGGGGAAGGTCATTCCATCATTGTTGACCCCCTTGCGCCCCTCTGCCTTGGGGAGGGGGACTTGATCTAGGGGGGATACTTTTGCCAAAAATGGTTCATTATTCAGCTCTTTTAAAACCAAAAAAAAATTGCCACCACTGTAGTTGTAATATAAGTTGTAATATAGTTGTAAGTACTTGCATGAACTTACATAAATGGCACAAAGTGGTTTAGCTAGATCCCAAGATCTATGGGGTGTTCAAGGTTCATTGTTTGACATGAGTGTGCATGCCTAGAATGATGCTAAAGGGAAAATAAAAGCAAGATGAAAGCAAAAAAGTAAATTTGAAAATTTGAATTAATTAAAAAAATTGAAAACCTTGTCTTTTATGCAAATGTAGCTACTCTAATGTACTTAAGTAATATTCTACTTTCTACTTATTACATTGTACTTTTCTATGAAAAATGCTATCCTGTGCTATGCTATTGTTTAGTGTTATGCCAAATACCTATACTTTACCCTTATTTGGAGTCTAAACTAAACTATATAACCTGATTAATAACCTTTATTATTGTGTATTAGCTTAGCCATAGCCTGCCAAGTATTAACCATTGATTGCATAATGGTAATAAATAGTTTAAACTATTTATTTTATAAAAATATTTTTGTACATACTATATTAGTGAACTTTCATAGTGCTTTCTTCCATATTCCTAATTATCCTATTGCTGTTTTTATAAATAATATTTTACCTTTGTTATAACATCTATAATGTTAGTTTATACTTTCTATACTGCTGTTTCATTATTAATAGTAGTGTCTAACATAGTGCCAAGTGGCAAGCATTGGCTTCTAGTCTACAAATGTGTACTTTGGAACAAAAGGTAGGGCCTGTTTGCTAGAGTCTCCTCAACCAACAGTAGGAAATACTAAAAAACAATATAAACCAAAGTCAGTTCATTTAGTTAGCCAATCAACTCTGATAGCAGAATACCAAGAAAATATTGTCACTTATAAAAATTATATTAAGCCTCACTGGCTCATTATTTAATGTAAAATGAAGGTGGGTAAGTAGCCACAGGGTAGAGTTATAGATCAAATGTACATAAGAAAACTGGGAGGAGAGAAATAAATAAATGTGCATTACTAAAAAACACTAACTAAAAGCCTTTGCGCAAAAACTAGGCAACATCTTCTCAATAGGGCCTTTCACTTGTTTTTTACTCAAATATTAGCTCTTGTAATAGGCCCTATAAATAATAATACAGTATTACTAATTTTTGAATTCGCGCAAATAATTTGTTTTAATGTCAAACAATAATATAGTATTATTTCGCTAATGTTTGTTTAAATCTGTCTAAATAATATGGTATTGTTCTAAAATGTTTGTTTAAATGTGTTGTAATAATATAGTATTATTGCATGAATGATTTGAATATATTATGTTATTTTTAACAAGTGTAAAAAGTAAAATAGTATAAATATATGAGTTCTAACAGCCCAGAGAGGCATGAGGTTCTCAGCCCTTACAAATAAGATCTTTGTGCAAGCTAACATCCAATTGGAGTGTTGCAAGCCAAGACTTAATCATTTGAGCTAAAGGCTCTAGGCATGTGAAGGATTCGAAGATTGTTCGCAGATACCGCACATCAGGTGCATAAAGTAGGAGTGAGAAGTAGAGTGAAAGTAGAGTGACAGTATAGTGAAAATAGGGGAAAGGCCGTGACCCTCTGTTCCACGGTATGCCTTTCAGACTGGAAACAGTGCTTGCCACTCGGCACTGTGTTAGATGCTACCAAGATTGATGCAGCAGTAGTATAGAGAATATATGAAGTAACGTTATATAGGCCATAGTATAGGAAGAATATAATTTGTGACATTAGGATAACAGCAGTAGGAGAAGGAGCCCTACCACACTCTGTTCTTACCTACTTTCTGCACTAGAGATGCATGATATGCATAGTTATCTAAGAACAAATCTAAGAGTATATCTAATAATATATGTGCAAATTCCTTCTTTACTTTTTCAATACCTTGAACTTGGACTAAAAAAATTAAGCCTTGGCTTGCAAAGACTCTAGATAGATTTTGCTTGCACAAAGTACTTATTAAATAGCAAAAAACTTTATGCCTTTCTTGGCTCTTAGGTTGCTTGTATTTATAGTATTTTTATTATGCTTTGTTTTAAACTATATAATAAAGTAATAGTTCATGCAATAAAACAAAATGTTTTCAATAATGTGGTATTATTTGACACATTTAAACAAATTACCATCATAATAAGATGATATTATTGATGTAACTTTAAACAAATATTTTTGTAGTTTTAAACTTTATATAGACCATAAAAAATATGAAATGCATATGCAAAATTGAAAAAATTAATAACTAGAATTGAGCCTACAAAATAAAGGTAAATGAATAAATGAATATAATAAACTTATACAAATTAAAATAAGAAAATTAGAGAATAAACTGCTATATTGATATATTATGTTTAATATAGATAGTAATGATGGATATAGGTAGGAGAAAGTATTTTATAAGTATTATATTTATATTAAAATGAAATATATCTATGTAATGCTATGCACACCAACCACAAAACCAATAACAAAAGTGAATTAAATGTGTGATGAATGATTATTGATTACTAAATCATATAAACTTTATTTATGTGATAGTAGGCCATAATGGACAGTAATATTTGTTTTATCTATCACCCTATCTTTATCCAAAAAGTATTAATATTTTAGAGTATTAGAGTTTATAGTTTGACATGCTATGAAGTACTTAATTCATTAATAGTTATTACTCGTAGGAGTCTAGTAAAACAATATAGGAATACACTAAATACCTATTATGATATTATATATAAGAAATATTATATATTATTTGTCTTGTCTCACCTGAACTACATAATATATATATTCTAATACACATACAAATCTGCAAGTGCATATTCCTAAAAATTTAAAAGAAATTTTAGCTAACTAGTAATATTAAGCAGACAGGACAAATGAGAGAGAGAGTGCCTGTTTGCCAAAGAATTAGCTACGAAATATTTTCATTTTATAGATTTTTTATTGCAAAAATAAAAAACTGGATGCAAAACCATATCTTAGGTCAAATTTCATGATGCAATTCATTGAGTCAAAATGCTATTGTGTCACACAAAAAAAACCCAGCAAAGGTTAAGGTTAGTGAAACCATGCAATGGAGCAATTAAGATTTAAGGATTTTATCTTGTCTATCCCCTACTTTACTGATGTTATTTGTCTTTATATGTCTGACTATAAATTTCTAGCATAGTCTAGCATAGGTCTAAATATTAGTCTGATTGTATTTCAAAATATATTTTCTAACAGGGCATTTTTCCAACCGGTATCTTCAAAATAGCTAAGTCTTAAATAATGAAGCAAGAGTATTGAAAGCTCCAAAGCAGGTCATTTTGTTTAAATGATTGCATGAATAATGTCTAGCTATATTTTTTTAATTCTTGGACTCATAATTCACTCCTTCAATGGCGATTGACACTTCAGGACAACATCTGCGCCAATCATTGCTGCCGTTGTCACAGACGCAGCTGCAGCCTCGGCTGCGACATGTTCCATTGCGAGTGTGGCTCGCACTTTCACGCCTGCAAACAGCCAGATCACATGCTAATCTGTCCCCGCAAACTGGTCCCCTGCATCAATTCTGTTTATGGCTGCGACAGGCGTCTTCCAAGGCATCAGCTAGCCAATCATTTGGCCGTATGTCCTGCCTCAATTGTCCAATGCCCGCTAATGATATTCCCAGAGTTTGTCTATTCTTCTAATAGTGTCAGCTGTCCCGATGGCGATGGTTTTTGTCGATCAAATTTCGACAGCGCCGTATGTCTGTCGCTAATGCTTAGAGAGCGTCAAAAAGATCTAGGAAAGAAGAAATCAGGAGATAAGAAAGGCTCTGATCGAGCTGGTAGCGAGCCTCTAAATCAGTTACTAAGCTATCAGAGTCAAGGCCTTGGTGATACTGACAATCACGACTGTCCAAGTGAAGCTGTCAAACAAGACGAAAAACTTCCTAGCAGCGGTTTGTCTGCCAGAATTATTAGCTGTCTAGAATCTTCACCGCCGCTACAGGCGCCGCATTTGCCTCAACTTGTCAATCATAATTTGGCATTTGTTAATCCTAGCGACGGTTGTCCCCGGGCGCACGATTGGCGACCCCGCGGTGCTCGAGTCTGCTCTCAGGTGGGAGAAATGAGCCTGGGATTTATTAATTAGACTAAATAACTATTTGTTGTTAAATAACTATGCATTTTCCTTATTATTATCGAGCACTTTTCAATGAATTTTCCTTTCTGGATTAAAAGGGGTTGTAACCTAGTAGCTAGGTATCTGCTCTATGGCTGGAAGGTCGCGGGTTCGTGCCCCAGCACTAGAAGTAGACTATTTGTGTCATTGAGCAAGCCGAACACTTCTTTCTAATTAGCTACCTTCTGTTCAGTAGAATCATAAAAATTTTATCGTATTTTACTTTTCATTTCAAAGTTGATCTTATTTTTCATTCCTCTCAACTTCCTATTTAAGAATAGTGAAAGAAATCTAATGGGTCATGGGATCCTTTTTTTCGTTTTACAAGATTTCAAATCATTTTCTTTGTTTATTATCCCCTAAAGTATCTGCAATGTTCATTACTTGCTACCGAGCAGAAAGTATTAAGTATATCTAACTGCTTATCTAGTTACGGCCCCTTCAGCCCCATCTTCACTGAGCAGCTGTACAGTAGGCTGTACATCTGGTGAAAATGTCTGGTGTCTAAGTTTTATTTTATTTTTTTATTTATTTGTCAAACTTAAAGATTGTCAGACGCGATGAGTTTACTTGGCACGCTGCCCAGCATCAGCGCCTGTTGCCGAATCTGTCCGGCAGTGACACGCTGACAGCGGAGACTGTCTGCCCCCTGGCCTATTTGGGTTGTACGGCCCGGTTCACCGGTGACACCAGCCTGGTCTTCGACCTGTTTGGGCACGCCTTTGCGAGGAGAAATTCTTCGTCTATTGAAGTTTCTAATGCGACTAATGAGACCGATATCATGGATGAGGAAGAAAAGTTGGAAAATTCCAATAGCAACTGTAAGTTTGAAATTCAGTCTTTTGTTTTAAATTCAATTAAATTTTTAATTTTAAAAGTTGAATAGAGTGATCGACAAAGAAGCGTTTATTTTAGAAACTCCTCAGCGATAAAGGGAATTAACGACGTTAATGACATAGATTTTGATACAGCTGAAACTAGAAATCAATATTTTATAAATATTTTGAAATCTGCGCCAAAAAACAGAGTTCTGACCAATATTAAAAGTAACATCTGTTGGTTGATTCTTAATATTCTTGAAGAAGAATTGGCAATTTCAGTAAAATAAGCATTAATTAACGTTTGCTGTACAAGGGTATGGATATAAATTGAATCAATCGTTGATGGAATTGTTAGGACATCAAGCCTAGCTGTTGAGAGAAATGATGAAATATTTTTGCAGATTTGTGAATTTCTGTCGTTAATCGTTATGGGGCATATTAGATAGCAAATTATTGAGATCAATTGAATTTATGAAAATTTATGAACTCATTTTACTAAATTGGTCCACTACGTAGCTTAAACATCATAACTGCGTACTATAGGATCTAAAAAGAAGAAAAAATATCTGTACGAGAGGCGATCTCACTTTTTTCAGCATGTTGATTTTAACCATTGAAAAAGTACCTATTCAAGTACAGTAAAGAGTGAGGAATCTAGTCAAATATTATACAAAAAATGTAATCGTTTTCACGAATTGGATTCCATCTGTGTATTGCAATTTTGGCAAAGTAAGAGCAAATAATCAATTAAAATTAAGAAAACAATAAGCATGCACAGTAACCCTATGTGTGCCATCTATGTATATTTAATTTAATTATATTTATGTATAATTATAATTTAATCTCCCCAATCTCTCCGCCAGTGTCACCAATCAGGAAAATGTTATGGAAAGTGACTAATTACGAGCGTATTAAGGCAGGTAGAATTTGAACAAACCAAAGTTACTTTGGAGTGAGAATGCGTTTAAGTGGGGGTTGGGAGGTTTGACTCTTACGGTTCGTTCACACTGCCATACACACCAACACAAACAGAAAATGAAAATGTTGTAAACAGAAGTGGGCAATATGACCCGAAGGTCAATCTTATGTTCACAACTTACTTCTTACACGCGCGCCAGACCCCAGCCTGATGCAATTACCTGACGAGCTAATCGATCGTATCCTGTCCTATCTGGACAGCCACGCCCTATTGTGCCTTCGTTTAACTTGTCGTGCAATGCGACATCGTCTAGACGACGATCACTGGCGCCGCGGCCGACGCTGTTGCGTTGAAATTGATTGGCAACTTCGGATTAATCAAAGTCCGACAGGTATCACCGGTTGGCGACAGGTGTCGTCACCTGGTCAGGCTCGCTGGTTCGTCTCCGGTCAGGCGGCTTTGTCGCAGCATCGACCAGGCGGTTTAGCCGCTTCAGTTTGGCTGTCCCGACACCTATTAAGCTGCCCGTTCTATGAGCGTTCGGAAGCGCAGAGCTCGTCAGCTCCTGTGCGAGTTTTGCCGTCTAGCAATGGCGCTTTCTCTGAAATATAAAGTTATTTACTCTACATATCGGCAAGCAAAAATGTGCACATCCAAGCTCACAAGCTAGCGATTGTCGCGGCCTATACGTTGAGATCTTCCAGCTGTAGTGTTAACCCCCGTTTTCTATTAAAAGTACTTATATATGAGAAAAAACGTTTCATTTTGTTTTAAATCTGTGATCTCTATTTTTTTCATTTTGTCACGTATTAATTAGTAAGTCCCATATGAATAAATATGCTTGAAGTCGTATGAAAGAAATAAATTGGGTTATTGGGTATCGAGTTAATCCAAATTCATTTACAAAAATTACATCTTATCCTATTGTCTGAATTCAGTATTTTACTAGACTTTTTAAGATATCAACTAGGATAAAAGGAGGCTAACTTTTTTTGAAGTCGACAAATTTTAAAATCCTTATTTGTACAGAAGTTATATACCCCTGTGTGGCCTTTGTTGTTTTTTTTCAAAGAAAACGTAAGAGAATTTTGAGTTTTGAGTTTTTTTCCCTATTTAAAGTTATATTTTTTTGCGTCACATCAAGTAAAGCAGTTCTATGTTTAAAAGATGTTAAAAATTATTTTGAATTTGCCTATAATGTTCCTGATTTTTCAACGGCTCAGATATTTATTTATTTCAGCTTGCTAAATCTCTTAATTATATCCTCAGGTTAAGCTACGAAAATCCCTAAATCCTCAGGTTAAGCTACCAAAATCCCCAAATCCTCAGGTTAAGCTACCAAAATCCCCAAATCATCAGGTTACGCTACCAAAATCCCTAAATCCTCGGCTTACGCTACCATCATCACCATTCCCCAAATCCTCAGATTAAGCTACCAAAATCCCGAAATCCTCAGATTAAGAGCTACCAACATCCCCAAATCCCCAGATTAAGAGTTATCTGAATCCTCAGATTAAGCTACCAAAATCCGGAAATCCTCAGAATAAGCTACCAAAATCCGAAAATCCTCGGATTTAGGTACCATCATCTCCAAATCCTCAGATTAAGCTACCAAAATCCCAAAATCCTTAGATAAAGCTACCAAAATCCCCAAATCCTCAGATTAAGCTACCAAAATCCGAAAATCCTCAGATTAAGAGCTACCAACATCCCCCAATCGCCAGATCAAGCTACCAACATTCCCAAATCTTTAAATCTTTAAATTTACGCTTAATCAAATACTTAATGCTTTACAAAAACATCATTTACAGTGATTGGCCGAAGAACTTCTATATAAATTTAATTTTTTACAAACGGTAACTACTAATACGCTCTATCCGTAACCATGGCAACCGCTAGTGCATTTCGTCCCTACCGGCTGAGCTGCAGCCTTCTCGGCCACGAGAAAGACGTCAAAGCATTGTGCTCGGTGACCTCGCCGGCTCTGGCCGGGGCCGCTTGCCTAGCCAGCGTTAGTCGAGACCGAACCGCTCGAGTTTGGAGTCCCGATCTGGCCTCAGCCGGTGGGGAAATCGGCTACACAGAGTGTCTGGGCCTGTGCTCGCATGCTGGCTATGTTAATGCGGTGGCCTGGATGGATCCGTGCGATTGGTGTCCGGGAGGCCTTCTGTACACTGCCGGGATGGATAAGGTAGGGCGGCTTATTTATCCCCTCTAAGTATGTGTCTGTGTATTCCTAGAATCGTACGATATCCCCTTTATCCTTCGTTTAGGAATTTCTACAATCCCATGATATTCCCTTTATCCTCCATTTAAGAATTTCCCAGAATCCCACGATATCCAATTATCCTCCATGTAGGAATTCTCTAAAATCCCACTATATCCCCTTCATCCTCAATATCAAAATCTCCCAGAAGCCCACGATATTCCCCTTCATCCTAAATTTAGGAATTTCCAGAATCCCATATTATTCTCTTCATCCTCAATTTAATAATTTCCCAGAATCCCACGGTATCCCCTTCATCCTCTATTTGGGAATTTGCTATAATCCCACGATATCCTTTTCCTCGTTTATATCAGATATATAAAAAATCTCAAACAATCCCTTATCGATTTTCCCATGCTTATCCCAACGCGCAAAAATCCCCTCCCCTCACTCCCCAGGTAATCCTAGCCTTCACACTGGACTCCCCGGAGCCAATCGCTCGTCTAGAAGGCCATGAAGCCAACGTGTGCGGCCTCAGCTGCGCCGGCCCACAAGGCTCAAGCGGCCGGCAGCTGCTGAGCGCCAGCTGGGATCGAACAGCTCGCCTGTGGCGTCGCAATCGTTGCGTAGCCGTGTTTGCCGGCGGTCACGAAGCGGCCGTCTGGTCGGCTATCAGTTTTGATCCCGAGGAGGCGCTCGTTGTCACGGCGGGGGCCGATCGGCACATCAAATTGTGGCCGTTGGCTGTCGGCTCCGACAAAGAGTCGCCTGAAGGGGAACAGGTAGCCTAAATATGGGATCTGGGATTTTTGTTTCGGGACGTGGGATTTTAAGTGCCGGGATATAGGATTCTAGTGTCCGGGTGTG
>CATNEM010000024.1:1375000-1577500 GCA_950096795.1 Macrostomum cliftonense
CCCGGCCTGGCAAACGCGAGGGTCAAGTGATCATGATTAGGCGCGGCGCTAGGGTTGAGGCGCACCAATGGTCCAATGATGAGGCCAGGTGAGGCTTGTATTTATCAAGCAAGTTTTACCTAATTTATAATCTGAAATAATCCGAATTTAGAGCCTGGGTGAAAAAATGTTTGCTAATCCGTCTCACTGACACAGAGATTGAAATATTTTCATTGAAAATCCACTTGAAATCATGTGTTATCTTAACTATCTCCATGAGCTTCGTACGTACCTTATCGATCTCACTGAGATAAAAATCTCATTGGGAATATGACTGAAAATCGTTTTTTAACTTTCTAGTTAATTTGTCCCTTTGACGTGAAAATTGTCAGATTATTTATCTTTGAAAATTCCAGTGAGAATCGACCCTAATCTATGTCTTTTAAAATCTCATTTGTAGTAGCCACTTATATATCTCTCTTAGAGTCTTACTGAGAATCGTCCCTTGAGAATCTATCTTAGATTAGAATCTATCTATCTGCCTGAGAATCTTGCTGCAAATCGTCCCTAATCTATCTCACTGAGAATCTCATTGAGAATCTTCCGCAAATTATCTCACTGAAAATCTCACTGAGAATCGCCCCTAATTCATCTCTCTGAGAATCTCATTGAGAATATCGTCCCCAATCCATCTGTCTGAGAATCTCATTAAGAATCTCATCTAATATATTTCATGGAGAATAGTCTTTAATCTATCTCTCTGGGAATCTCATTAAGAATCTCATCTAATATATTTCATGGAGAATAGTCTTTAATCTATCTCTCCGGGAATCTCATTAAGAATCTCATCTAATCTATTTCATTGAGAATAGTCTTTAATCTATCTCTCTGGGAATCTCATTAAGAATCTCATCTAATCTATTTCATTGAGAATAGTCTTTAATCTATCTCTCGGGAATCTCATTAAGAATCTCATCTAATCTATTTCATTGAGAATAGTATTTAATCTATCTCTCTGGGAATCTCATTAAGAATCTCATCTAATCTATTTCATTGAGAATAGTATTTAATCTATCTCTCTGGGAATCTCATTAAGAATCTCATCTAATCTATTTCATTGAGAATAGTCTTTAATCTATCTCTCTGGGAATCTCATTAAGAATCTCATCTAATCTATTTCATTGAGAATAGTATTTAATCTATCTCTCTGGGAATCTCATTAAGAATCTCATCTAATCTATTTCATTGAGAATAGTATTTAATCTATCTCTCGGGAATCTCATTAAGAATCTCATCTAATCTATTTCATTGAGAATAGTATTTAATCTATCTCTCTGGGAATCTCATTAAGAATCTCATCTAATCTATTTCATTGAGAATAGTCTTTAATCTATCTCTCTGGGAATCTCATTAAGAATCTCATCTAATCTATTTCATTGAGAATAGTCTTTAATCTATCTCTCGGGAATCTCATTAAGAATCTCATCTAATCTATTTCATTGAGAATAGTCTTTAATCTATCTCTCTGGGAATCTCATTAAGAATCTCATCTAATCTATTTCATTGAGAATAGTATTTAATCTATCTCTCGGCAATCTCATTAAGAATCTCATCTAATCTATTTCATTGAGAATAGTATTTAATCTATCTCTCTGGGAATCTCATTAAGAATCTCATCTAATCTATTTCATTGAGAATAGTATTTAATCTATCTCTCTGGGAATCTCATTAGGAATCTCATCTAATCTATTTCATTGAGAATAGTATTTAATCTATCTCTCTGGGAATCTCATTAAGAATCTCATCTAATCTATTTCATGGAGAATAGTATTTAATCTATCTCTCTGGGAATCTCATTAAGAATCTCATCTAATCTATTTCATTGAGAATAGTCTTTAATCTATCTCTCTGGGAATCTCATTAAGAATCTCATCTAATCTATTTCATTGAGAATAGTATTTAATCTATCTCTCGGGAATCTCATTAAGAATCTCATCTAATCTATTTCATTGAGAATAGTATTTAATCTATCTCTCGGGAATCTCATTAAGAATCTCATCTAATCTATTTCATTGAGAATAGTATTTAATCTATCTCTCTGGGAATCTCATTAAGAATCTCATCTAATCTATTTCATTAAGAATAGTCTTTAATCTATCTCTCTGGGAATCTCATTAAGAATCTCATCTAATCTATTTCATTGAGAATAGTCTTTAATCTATCTCTCTGGGAATCTCATTAAGAATCTCATCTAATCTATTTCATTGATAATAGTCTTTTATCTATCTCTCTGGGAATCTCATTAAGAATCTCATCTAATCTATTTCATTGAGAATAGTCTTTAATCTATCTCTCGGGAATCTCATTAAGAATCTCATCTAATCTATTTCATTGAGAATAGTATTTAATCTATCTCTCGGCAATCTCATTAAGAATCTCATCTAATCTATTTCATTGAGAATAGTATTTAATCTATCTCTCTGGGAATCTCATTAAGAATCTCATCTAATCTATTTCATTGAGAATAGTATTTAATCTATCTCTCTGGGAATCTCATTAAGAATCTCATCTAATCTATTTCATTGAGAATAGTATTTAATCTATCTCTCTGGGAATCTCATTAAGAATCTCATCTAATCTATTTCATTGAGAATAGTATTTAATCTATCTCTCTGGGAATCTCATTAAGAATCTCATCTAATCTATTTCATGGAGAATAGTATTTAATCTATCTCTCTGGGAATCTCATTAAGAATCTCATCTAATCTATTTCATTGAGAATAGTATTTAATCTATCTCTCTGGGAATCTCATTAAGAATCTCATCTAATCTATTTCATTGAGAATAGTATTTAATCTATCTCTCTGGGAATCTCATTAAGAATCTCATCTAATCTATTTCATTGAGAATAGTATTTAATCTATCTCTCTGGGAATCTCATTAAGAATCTCATCTAATCTATTTCATTGAGAATAGTATTTAATCTATCTCTCGGGAATCTCATTAAGAATCTCATCTAATATATTTCATTGAGAATAGTATTTAATCTATCTCTCGGGAATCTCATTAAGAATCTCATCTAATCTATTTCATTGAGAATAGTATTTAATCTATCTCTCTGGGAATCTCATTAAGAATCTCATCTAATCTATTTCATTGAGAATAGTATTTAATCTATCTCTCTGGGAATCTCATTAAGAATCTCATCTAATCTATTTCATTGAGAATAGTATTTAATCTATCTCTCTGGGAATCTCATTAGGAATCTCATCTAATCTATTTCATTGAGAATAGTATTTAATCTATCTCTCTGGGAATCTCATTAAGAATCTCATCTAATCTATTTCATGGAGAATAGTCTTTAATCTATCTCTCTGGGAATCTCATTAAGAATCTCATCTAATCTATTTCATTGAGAATAGTATTTAATCTATCTCTCTGGGAATCTCATTAAGAATCTCATCTAATCTATTTCATGGAGAATAGTATTTAATCTATCTCTCTGGGAATCTCATTAAGAATCTCATCTAATCTATTTCATTGAGAATAGTATTTAATCTATCTCTCTGGGAATCTCATTAAGAATCTCATCTAATCTATTTCATTGAGAATAGTATTTAATCTATCTCTCTGGGAATCTCATTAAGAATCTCATCTAATCTATTTCATTGAGAATAGTCTTTAATCTATCTCTCTGGGAATCTCATTAAGAATCTCATCTAATCTATTTCATTGAGAATAGTATTTAATCTATCTCTCGGGAATCTCATTAAGAATCTCATCTAATCTATTTCATTGAGAATAGTATTTAATCTATCTCTCGGGAATCTCATTAAGAATCTCATCTAATCTATTTCATTGAGAATAGTATTTAATCTATCTCTCTGGGAATCTCATTAAGAATCTCATCTAATCTATTTCATTGAGAATAGTCTTTAATCTATCTCTCTGGGAATCTCATTAAGAATCTCATCTAATCTATTTCATTGAGAATAGTATTTAATCTATCTCTCTGGGAATCTCATTAAGAATCTCATCTAATCTATTTCATTGATAATAGTCTTTTATCTATCTCTCTGGGAATCTCATTAAGAATCTCATCTAATCTATTTCATTGAGAATAGTCTTTAATCTATCTCTCGGGAATCTCATTAAGAATCTCATCTAATCTATTTCATTGAGAATAGTATTTAATCTATCTCTCGGCAATCTCATTAAGAATCTCATCTAATCTATTTCATTGAGAATAGTATTTAATCTATCTCTCTGGGAATCTCATTAAGAATCTCATCTAATCTATTTCATTGAGAATAGTCTTTAATCTATCTCTCTGGGAATCTCATTAAGAATCTCATCTAATCTATTTCATTGAGAATAGTATTTAATCTATCTCTCGGGAATCTCATTAAGAATCTCATCTAATCTATTTCATTGAGAATAGTATTTAATCTATCTCTCGGGAATCTCATTAAGAATCTCATCTAATCTATTTCATTGAGAATAGTATTTAATCTATCTCTCTGGGAATCTCATTAAGAATCTCATCTAATCTATTTCATTGAGAATAGTCTTTAATCTATCTCTCTGGGAATCTCATTAAGAATCTCATCTAATCTATTTCATTGAGAATAGTATTTAATCTATCTCTCTGGGAATCTCATTAAGAATCTCATCTAATCTATTTCATTGATAATAGTCTTTTATCTATCTTTCTGGGAATCTCATTAAGAATCTCATCTAATCTATTTCATTGAGAATAGTATTTAATCTATCTCTCGGCAATCTCATTAAGAATCTCATCTAATCTATTTCATTGAGAATAGTATTTAATCTATCTCTCTGGGAATCTCATTAAGAATCTCATCTAATCTATTTCATTGAGAATAGTATTTAATCTATCTCTCTGGGAATCTCATTAAGAATCTCATCTAATCTATTTCATTGAGAATAGTATTTAATCTATCTCTCTGGGAATCTCATTAAGAATCTCATCTAATCTATTTCATTGAGAATAGTCTTTAATCTATCTCTCTGGGAATCTCATTAAGAATCTCATCTAATCTATTTCATGGAGAATAGTATTTAATCTATCTCTCTGGGAATCTCATTAAGAATCTCATCTAATCTATTTCATTGACAATAGTCTTTAATCTATCTCTCTGGGAATCTCATTAAGAATCTCATCTAATCTATTTCATTGAGAATAGTATTTAATCTATCTCTCTGGGAATCTCATTAAGAATCTCATCTAATCTATTTCATTGAGAATAGTATTTAATCTATCTCTCTGGGAATCTCATTAAGAATCTCATCTAATCTATTTCATTGAGAATAGTCTTTAATCTATCTCTCGGGAATCTCATTAAGAATCTCATCTAATATATTTCATTGAGAATAGTATTTAATCTATCTCTCGGGAATCTCATTAAGAATCTCATCTAATCTATTTCATTGAGAATAGTATTTAATCTATCTCTCTGGGAATCTCATTAAGAATCTCATCTAATCTATTTCATTGAGAATAGTATTTAATCTATCTCTCTGGGAATCTCATTAAGAATCTCATCTAATCTATTTCATTGAGAATAGTATTTAATCTATCTCTCTGGGAATCTCATTAGGAATCTCATCTAATCTATTTCATTGAGAATAGTATTTAATCTATCTCTCTGGGAATCTCATTAAGAATCTCATCTAATCTATTTCATGGAGAATAGTCTTTAATCTATCTCTCTGGGAATCTCATTAAGAATCTCATCTAATCTATTTCATTGAGAATAGTATTTAATCTATCTCTCTGGGAATCTCATTAAGAATCTCATCTAATCTATTTCATTGAGAATAGTATTTAATCTATCTCTCTGGGAATCTCATTAAGAATCTCATCTAATCTATTTCATTGAGAATAGTCTTTAATCTATCTCTCTGGGAATCTCATTAAGAATCTCATCTAATCTATTTCATTGAGAATAGTATTTAATCTATCTCTCTGGGAATCTCATTAAGAATCTCATCTAATCTATTTCATGGAGGATAGTCTTTAATCTATCTCTCTGGGAATCTCATTAAGAATCTCATCTAATCTATTTCATGGAGAATAGTATTTAATCTATCTCTCTGGGAATCTCATTAAGAATCTCATCTAATCTATTTCATTGAGAATAGTATTTAATCTATCTCTCTGGGAATCTCATTAGGAATCTCATCTAATCTATTTCATTGAGAATAGTATTTAATCTATCTCTCTGGGAATCTCATTAAGAATCTCATCTAATCTATTTCATGGAGAATAGTCTTTAATCTATCTCTCTGGGAATCTCATTAAGAATCTCATCTAATCTATTTCATTGAGAATAGTATTTAATCTATCTCTCTGGGAATCTCATTAAGAATCTCATCTAATCTATTTCATTGAGAATAGTCTTTAATCTATCTCTCGGGAATCTCATTAAGAATCTCATCTAATCTATTTCATTGAGAATAGTATTTAATCTATCTCTCTGGGAATCTCATTAAGAATCTCATCTAATCTATTTCATGGAGGATAGTCTTTAATCTATCTCTCTGGGAATCTCATTAAGAATCTCATCTAATCTATTTCATTGAGAATAGTATTTAATCTATCTCTCTGGGAATCTCATTAAGAATCTCATCTAATCTATTTCATTGAGAATAGTATTTAATCTATCTCTCTGGGAATCTCATTAAGAATCTCATCTAATCTATTTCATTGAGAATAGTATTTAATCTATCTCTCTGGGAATCTCATTAAGAATCTCATCTAATCTATTTCATTGAGAATAGTCTTTAATCTATCTCTCTGGGAATCTCATTAAGAATCTCATCTAATCTATTTCATTGAGAATAGTATTTAATCTATCTCTCTGGGAATCTCATTAAGAATCTCATCTAATCTATTTCATTGAGAATAGTCTTTAATCTATCTCTCTGGGAATCTCATTAAGAATCTCATCTAATCTATTTCATGGAGAATAGTATTTAATCTATTTCTCTGGGAATCTTATTAAGAATCTCATCTAATCTATTTCATTGAGAATAGTATTTAATCTATCTCTCTGGGAATCTCATTAAGAATCTCATCTAATCTATTTCATTGAGAATAGTCTTTAATCTATCTCTCTGGGAATCTCATTAAGAATCTCATCTAATCTATTTCATTGATAATAGTATTAATCTATCTCTCTCGGGAATCTCATTAAGAATCTCATCTAATCTATTTCATTGAGAATAGTATTAATCTATCTCTCTCGGGAATCTCATTAAGAATCTCATCTAATCTATTTCATTGAGAATATTATTAATCTATCTCTCTCGGGAATCTCATTAAGAATCTCATCTAATCTATTTCATTGAGAATAGTCTTTAATCTATCTCTCTGGGAATCTCATTGAGAATTGCTTTCAATCTGTCTCACTAAGAATCTTACTAAGAATCGCTCCTAATATTTTTCCTTAAGAATCTTTTCTGAAAACCGTCCCATATCTATCTCTTTGAGAATCGATCAATAAGCACAGTCTCGAATCCATGCCACTTCAGATGGCAAAAAGTCGGCGACGTTGTAGGAGGCGAGGGCGGCGAAACAGTCAGCAGCGGCGGCGGCGGTCGCACTCAGTACGAAGGCCAAGACTACGATTTCGTCTTTACAGTCGACGTGGAAGAGGGCAAGCCGCCACTGAAACTCCCCTACAATCGCACCGAAGATCCTTGGTTCGCTGCCCAGCGCTTTATCGACAAGCACCTACTGCCGCAGGCCTATTTAGATCAGGTTGCTCAGTTTATTAGACAGAATGCCGGCGAGACTCCGACCATCACTCAGGGTAGCTACTCTGATCCTTACACCGGAACTGGTCGCTACATTCCCGGATCTGCTGGGGTTGGTTCGGCTGGCGGTTCCGCTGGCGGATTCAGTGACCCATTCACTGGCGGTAGTCGCTACGTGCCTGGCGGCGGCGGCGGTATCGGTGGAGGCGCCACTGGCGTATTGGGACGCGGAGTTACGCCTGAATTGAAGGCTAAGTGAGTTTTTTTATTGGGGAAAAATTTTGGTGGGGATTTGTTAGTTTAGGGATCTGAATGGGATTGTCTCAGGTTTGGGATTCTGATAAAGTGGGTTCTGGGATTCTTATAGATGGATTTAAGATTCTTAGTGGTTTGAGATTCTGATACGGTTTTGGATTTGGGATTCTGATTAATTGACAGATATGGGATTCTTTGTGGCTTGGGATTCTGATACGGTTTTGGATTTGGGATTCTGATTAATTGACAGATATGGGATTCTTTGTGGCTTGGGATTCTGATACGGTTTTGGATTTGGGATTCTGATTAATTGACAGATATGGGATTCTTTGTGGCTTGGGATTCTGATACGGTTTTGGATTTGGGATTCTGATTAATTGACAGATATGGGATTCTTTGTGGCTTGGGATTCTGATACAGTTTTGGATTTGGGATTCTGATTAATTGACAGATATGGGATTCTCTGTGGTTTAAGATTCTGATTAAATTTTGGCTATGGGATTCTTAGTGGCTTGGGATTCTGATACGGTGGTATCTGGGATTCTTATAAATAGATGTGGGATTCTTTGTGGTTTGGGATTCTGATAGATTGTGGGATATGGGATTCTTAGTGGTTTGGGATTCCAATCGAGTGTGGGAAATTGGAAGTTGATGGACTCTTAGGAGTTACTACTCGTATAATTTTTCTGCCTTAATTGCGTGCTGAAAATTAATATCTACGCTACATATCGGTATTCCGACACCCCTTCCCCAACCAGATACCTACCCTACAGGGAGCTGCAAATCGTATCCGCCGGCAACATGGCAGGCCTGCGCAAGAAAATCGGTGAATTGGCTTCATCTGTGCCCGCTCAGCTTCTTGACCGACTGGACGCTCTCATTGAATCCGGCGGTGGCAGTCAAGATGCTCCACTGCTTCAATCCATTGTCGACTCCTTGCTAAACGGACCAGCCGAGTGTTTCGTACCTTTGCTCGATGTACTTCGACTTGCCTGTCGGTTTCCCGACTCAGCTCAAATACTTCTCAATAGCGATGCTACTATAAAACAATTGCTGGCTAAATTTCTGTCTCCTAGTAGCAGCCTGGCCTATCAGATGCTCACTAGCCGTTTCGTAGCCAATTTGGCGTCCAATTCCGCTGGTAAATCTTGGCTGATTGACAACTACGCGATGCTGCTGGATCTAGTGGATCAGTTGGAGTTTGCCGGCGAAAATGTTGGCTGGCAGGTTAGTTCTGTCTGTTTATTAGTTATTAGAAGTGTCAATCTCAGTCATCAAATCATTTATCTCAGTCATCAAATCATTAATCTCAGTCATCAAATCATCAATCTTAGTTATCTAATCATCGATCTCAGTCATCAAATCATTAATCTCGATCATCTAATCATGAAACTAGTCATCAATCTCAGTCATCGATTCATAAATTTCAGTCATCAAATCCTCAATCTCAGTCATCTAATCATCAACCTCAGTCATCAAATCATCAATCTAATTCATCAAATCATTGATCTTAACCATCAAATCATTTATCTCAGTCATCAAATCATTAATCTCGATCATCTAATCATGAATCTAGTCATCTTATCATCAATCTCAATCATCAATTCATCAATTTCAGTCATCTAATCATCAACCTCAGTCATCAATTCATCAATCTCAGTCATCAAGTCATCAATTTCAGTCATCAAATCCTCAATCTTAGTCATCAAATCATCAATCTTAATCATCAAATCATCGATCTCAGTCATCAAATCATCGATCTCAGTCATCAAATCATAGATCTCAGTTATCAAATCGTCAATGTCGATCATCTAATCATCAATCTCAGTCATCAAACCATCAATCTCAGTCATCAAACCATCAATCTCAGTCATCAAACCATCAATCTCATTCATCAATTTATCAATCTCAGTCATGAAATTATCAATCTCGGCCATCTAATCATCAATCTCCGTAATCAAATTATCAATCTCAGTCATCGAATCATCAATTTTTCCAGATCGCCATATCCTCGGCCCTGTGCAATCTGACCCAGCTAATCCAGCAGCAGCAGCAGCCTCAGTGCTCAGAATCGTCAGCTTATCGCCTCTTAGAATCGCTTCATCGTCTGCTCACCAAAGCCAGCTCCTCCCTGAAAGACGAGCCAGCTTTTCTGCTGGTACTGTCCGTGGGGAACCTGCTGATTATGTCCGGTTCTATTGGACAAGCTGCCATCGTTCGGGCCAAGGATCTCGGCTTGAAATTGCTGCTGGGACGTTTCACTGACACCAGCTATTCAGTTAGGCTGACCGAAGCCGCTACCGTGGTCACCTGCATGCTGTGATTAGAGCGTCTGCTTCTAGAAGAAGTTATATAAATTGAGCTACTTATTGATAGCGGGAAATAACTAAATGTTAGTCAGTTATTTAGTAGTTTTGTGCTTAAATCACAATTGGTTAATTTTAAATGACTTCGTTTATTTGTTTTTGTCTCTTTCTTTCTCGCCTTCATCCCCCTGTCTGACCGTCTCTCCCTTTCTCTCCCTGTCTGAACTACTCCCCCTTTCTCTCCCTCCCTGTCTCACCCTCTCCCCCTTTCTCTCCCTCTCTGTCTCACCCTCTCCCCCTTTCTCTCCCTCCCTGTATCACTCTCTCCCCCTTTCCCTCCCTGTCTCACCCTCTCCCCCTGTCTCTCCCTCCCTGTCTCACCCTCTCCCCCTGTCTCTCCCCCCCTGTCTCACCCTCTCCCCCTGTCTCACCCTCTCCCCCTTTCTTTTCCTCCCTGTATCACTCTCTCCCCCTTTCTTTTCCTCCCTGTCTCACCCTCTCCCCCTTTCTCTCCCTCCCTGCCTCACCCTCTCCTCCTTTTCATTTCCTCCCTGTCTCACCCTCTCCCCCTTTCTTTTCCTCCCTGTCTCAGCCTCTCCCCCTTTCTCTCCCTCCCTGTCTCACCCTCTCCCCCTTTCTCTCCCTCCCTGTCTCACCCTCTCCCACTTTCTCTCCCTCCCTGTCTCACCCTCTCCCCCTTTCTCTCCCTCCCTGTCTCACCCTCTCCCACTTTCTCTCCCTCCCTGTCTCACCCTCTCCCTCGTCTCCTCTTACCCTCTTCGTCTGTCATCTTGCTGGAAAGACGAATTTATTATTTTCAGCCTTCCATCACAACAAAGTCGTTAGGCATGCCCTACTGTTTACTGTTAGCAGCATAAACAGGATTTTCTATGCGAACTAATTTCTTAGAATTTCTACAAATTTTTTTTTCGTATCTCATATTCTCGCATTCGCCCTTTGCTTAACCGGTTTCTTAAATATGCAACTCGCAAATTTTTATATATTATTCATTTACTCAGCCATATTTGCAGTTATTTTAAGTGAAAAAAAACTGTGTTGCTTAGTTGAATATGTGCCAATTTCCTAATTGAACTAGCCAGTTTGATAAGCCTGGTTGAAATGTAATGTTTTTAGAATAATACAAAGTTTACTTTCATTTGGTTTTATTGTGTTAATTTTGTCATTGTTTCTCAACGGCATCTTTCAACAGTTCAAATTAAAAAACAACTTATCAAATTAACTTAAAAAGTTGTTAAACTTGAAAGAATATTTGCTTTTTGTTTTTCTTCAAATGTTAATATAGTATTTCAGTATTTTTTTCACTGTTTTGTTTATTTTTAATCACCCTTGCACTGCTGCTGCTCTATCGTCTCTCCTTGTCACTCCTGGCATTCTATTCGCTCTCCTTGTCACTCCTGATATTCTATTCACTCTCCTTGTCACTTTTGATTTTCTATTCACTCTCCTTGTCACTCCTGATATTCTATTCACTCTCCTTGTCACTCTTGATGTTCTATTCACTCTCCTTGTCACTCTTTGTGTTCTATTCACTCTTTTTGTCACTCTTGATGTTCTATTCTGTATTCACTCTCCGTGTCACTCCTGATTTTCTATTCACTCGCCTTGTCACTTCTGATATTCTCCGCACTCTCATTGTTAGTGATTCTTTTTATAATCCATCCCATCTCTTTTATGTCTTCGAGAGCCTTGTCACCTGTCAATTGTCAACATATACTGACCAGTTGGACTTAACCGTAACATAAGCTACGCTAAATCCCCTCTGCGTCCTAGGGAAGATTCGAAATCAGCCAGTAGCAGCCAGCCTCCATCCCACGCATCCGCAACCTCAGCCCATCAGTTGTTAAGGCTCTTGTCTCCTATTGGTTCGTTTAGTGTCGAATTTGTGAGGCAGCTGTGAGAGGCTGTTAGTGGGGGGGGCAGTTAAACCTGTAGCCTTAAAAATATAGCTATCTTTCTTCCACAGCCTTGCTGGGTTCGTTTTTTTTCTTTTAAAAAGCAAACTTTTCTACAGGCTGTTTGATAGTTTCTAAAAAATGAATAGGCCAGTGTAGCATCGTTGCGTTTTTTTCTGATTGCGTTTCGTTTTGTCAACTGAATACTAGTTGGATATAAAAGGTAAGATTTTTGCTTTTTGTGACTTTATAATTCATCCTTACGGCAGTCCAACAACAAACACAAAATGGTTAAGTTTCTGAAAATGTAAAGGATTTATTTGTAAAAATTTACTAATTAGAGATAGTGATATACTCAATGATGGAGTTAGTGAGATACTCAATAATGGAGTCAGTGAGATACTCAATAATGGAGTCAGTGAGATACTCAATGATGGAGTCAGTGAGATACTCAATGATGGAGTCAGTGAGATACTCAATGATGGAGTCAGTGAGATACTCAATGATGGAGTTAGTGAGATACTCAATAATGGAGTCAGTGAGATACTCAATGATGGAGTCAGTGAGATACTCAATGATGGAGTCAGTGAGATACTCAATGATGGAGTCAGTGAGATACTCAATGATGGAGTCAGTGAGATACTCAATGATGGAGCCAGTGAGATACTCAATGATGGAGTCAGTGAGATACTCAATGATGGAGTTAGTGAGATACTCAATAATGGAGTCAGTGAGATACTCAATGATGGAGTCAGTGAGATACTCAATGATGAAGTCAGTGAGATACTCAATAATGGAGTTAGTGAGATACTCAATGATGGAGATAGTGAGATGCTCAATGATGGAGATAGTGAGATACTCAATGATGGAGTTAGTGAGACACTCAATGATGGAGTCAGTGAGATACTCAATGATGGAGTCAGTGAGATACTCAATGATGGAGTCAGTGAGATACTCATTGATGGAGTCAGTGAGATACTCAATGATGGAGTCAGTGAGATACTCAACGATGGAGTCAGTGAGATACTCAATGATGAAGTTAGTGAGATACTCAATGATGGAGTTAGTGAGATACTCAATGATGGAGTCAGTGAGATACTCAATGATGGAGTCAGTGAGATACTCAATGATGGAGTCAGTGAGATACTCAATAATGGAGTTAGTGAGATACTCAATGATGGAGATAGTGAGATGCTCAATGATGGAGATAGTGAGATACTCAATGATGGAGTTAGTGAGACACTCAATGATGGAGTTAGTGAGATATTCAATTATGCTATTATATAAAAAGTACTTTTTATTATGATCAGACGAAACTTACTAAAGATTGCTATAACTAAAGCTAGAATTACCCTATCCTTGACGTGTAATATATTTTTTCAATATAAAGGCTTTGTTTAAAAACCTGATGTCCTTATTATCTCGTAGCCACTGTAACTTTAAAACCAAAAGCCAAACAAAATGGAATAGAAAGCCCCTGGGTGTCTGGGCTGCGTTTCGGCTGTGTCCAGGGTCCCTCCTCAAAGGCCTTAATACTCGTAGCATGTTCCCTGATCCATCGCCATTCTGCCCTGCCGCCCCTTTGATGTCACGCATTCTAAGCTGAGCTTATCTTTGGCTCTTTTTTCACTGCTGAGTAGTTTTGACACCGTTTTTGTGTGTGCGTGCGCTGGGATTTTTTTGCCTGCCCGCAGTGGCCTATTCAATTACGAGCTAACAGTTTGGCTTACTAAAGCCGTGAGTTGCTTTCAATAAGTATCGTGTGTTATCCTCTTGAACCTGTTGCGAGCTGATCCTTCGTGTTTTTGTCTTTTCATTTTGTTAATTCCCTTGGTCGTTAATTTCGTTTTAGGATCTGTCTTGCTTTCTCTCTGTCTGTTCGTGTGTCTGTCTGTCTGTGTGTCTGTCTGCCTGTCTGTCTGTGGGTCTGTCTGTGTGTCTGTCTGTCTGTCTGTCTGTCTGTCTGTCTGTCTGTCTATCTGTCTGTCTGTCTGTCTGTCTGTCTGTCTGTCTGATTGGTCTGTCGTTTTGTCTGTCTGTGTCTGTCTGTCTGTTTTTCCTGCTGTTTCTTTCTGTCTTTTCATGTCTGATTGTGTGAATGTATGCCTGCCTTTATGTCTATTTTGTCTATCTATATTTTATCTTCGTAAGTGATTTGCCCTTTTTCCTTGCCTATCGAAAGTCCCATTTTGTCCACTCATACGAGCGTATATCTATCGCCTTCTTATGCTCACATAAAATTTTTCAATTCTCTTTCCACCTTAGCAAAATCTTCTTCTACAGAGGATAACGAAATTAATCTGAATTATCTTGCGCAAGTGCTAAAGTGCTTATAAAGGTGCAATAGAAATAAAAAATTCTTTTCCTACATACACTTTTTATTGATTTATCACTTTTTTGACAGCTGACAGATTCAAATCGTATCAGACAATTCAATTTAGACCGACATCAGAACAACCCAGGCACACGCAACCATGTAACCACTAAATAGTGGGATTTGTCGTGCGGTCAAATTACCTTTCCATCAAGACCGACCGACCCTATACACAAGAAAAAGGATCTGACAACTTGGACAGTGACGTGGAGAAAAATAGGGGGATTTGAAATTAACTATAGAATCTGCTTCACACCTAGCTATTGCTATTGCTGACTAAAAGCGCAGCAGCTACATAGTGTTATATAAGGAATAGAAATTCAATTCCACAGAAGCGGTCGCTTTGAGTCACACGATATCTATCGAGCTTCTTTTAAACACAATTTGACCCCACTTCCCCTGCCAATAAGCTAAGCTGAGGACACAGACTGACTTGCTAAAAAATTAAGTTAAGTAAAAGTCACTTTATTTTGTCCTTACTAACTTTGAGGCGTTCGTGTAATAGGAAAAAAAATTCTCCCATTCTTTGGGATCGGCAACTGTATTGCATGAAAATCCGTATTTAGTCACGTTTTTTCACGTTTCTATTTAGGGCATGTTCTGACATTTCTCTGGCCAAATGATGGCGTCACACACTGAACCGAAGCCTGACCTCTATGACTATATCTATCTTTGTCTCGTTATTTTTCTTCTTGTGCTGTGTGTGCTCGTCGCGCTCGCACCGTCATTCGATCCAAAATTATGATTTAGTGAAATTCGGAAGCAACGCAATGTACGGCTTTTGTCTATCTAACTTTGAATGTGCATTTTTTGCGTATGTCTTTCTGTTGGCAATCTGATTATCTTTTTCAGTGGAGTTTGATGGACTAAATGAAACAAAATCGGTTACCTTAGCTTGTTTTTATTTTTGTCAGTGTCTGTCTGAATGGCTGTCTGTCTGTGTGTCTGTCTGTCTGTTCATCTGTCTGTCCGCCTGTCTGCCTGTCTGTCTGCCTGTCTGTCTGTTCATCTGTCTGTCTTTCTGTATGTCTGTCTGCCTGTCTTTCTGTATGTCTGTCTGCCTGTCTGCCTGTCTGCCTGTCTGTCTGCCTGTCTTTCTGTATGTCTGTCTGCCTGTCTGTCTGTCTGTCTGTCTGTCCGCCTGTCTGTCTGTCCGCCTGTCTGTCTGTCTGTCTGTCTGTCTGTCTGTCTGTCTGTCTGTCTGTCTGTCTGTCTGTCTGTCGGTCTGTCTGTCTGTCTGTCTGTCTGTCTGTCTGTCTGTTCATCTGTCTGTCCGCCTGTCTGCCTGTCTGTCTGCCTGTCTGTCTGTTCATCTGTCTGTGTGGCTGTCTGCCTGTCTGCCTGTCTGTCTGTCTGTCTGTGTGGCTGTCTGTCTGTCTGTCTGTCTGTCTGTCTGTCTGTCCATCTGTCTGTCTGTCTGTCTGTTTTTCTGTCTGTCTGTTCGTCTATCTGACTTTGTGCCTAACTTGCGTGAATACTTTTGGACCAAATCAGTCTGCTAGCAGCTACAAAGCAATAAAGTCCAGCCACACCTGTCTGCCCGCACCAGCAATCGTGTAATGGCCGTACAATTCTGTCAGTAATGCTATATATGAAATAGCATTTGTAAGCACTACTGCTGATATCCCAATACCTTTTTTTATTACCACTCTCCCCCTTTATAGCTCGTATAATCGAAGGTTCTTGCCAAAAAAAATTTTTTATCCTCGACAGAGAAATGTTGCAGCAGCGGGGATGCCTTCGTCTGACTGGTTTGGGATTATGGGGAGCTGCGGTGTGTAATAGCGGGAGGAAAATCTCCCAGACGCTGGCTGCCTTCCAGTTTCGCAGTGCGCGGTTCCAATCGAGATTATTGGGATGCGCCGATGCTGACGAAGTCTTCTTGGGAGATGGCAGTCATTTCCCACCCAGTAGCTGCGCGCATGGACAAGTCTGGCAGACAACTGCTGCCAAAAAATCTTCCCGCTTTAACCTCGCCTGGCCGCCCACGTCTTTTATTTTTCGTGTGCCCAGGTCCGCTTGCTTGCCGGTGGGTGTCTTTGGCGCTTTCGGTAGCTAACGTTTGAAACAAAATTTGCTTATCGATTACAGTCTGGGCGGGGGGGTCCCTGCGGCGGCAGTTTTTTGTGCGGTGCGTCTGTGGGATTTTTCTCCCTCACATATATTACACGCACACACACACACACGCGTGGCCGTGGAGACACTTGTGTATTTAGAAATCATACGAATCTAGACAGATAGGGGCCTTGGTTTGTTGGTTGTCGCACTTTGCTAATGTCAAATTCCAAAAAAATTGTCTGTAAAAGCGAATTTTGTCCACTTGGTCTGTCTGAGTCTGTCTGTCTGTCTGTCTGTCTGTCTGTCTGTCTGTTTGTCTGTGTGTCTGTCTGTCTGTCTGTGTGTCTGTCTGTCTGTCTGTGTGTCTGTCTGTCTGTCTGTCTGTCTGTCTGTCTGTTTGTCTGTGTGTCTGTCTGTCTGTCTGTCTGTTTGTCTGTGTGTGTGTCTGTCTGTCTGTGTGTCTGTCTGTCTGTCTGTCTGTCTGTCTGTCTGTCTGTCTGTCTGTCTGTCTGTCTGTTTGTCTGTGTGTCTGTCTGTCTGTCTGTGTGTCTGTCTGTCTGTCTGTCTGTCTGTCTGTCTGTCTGTCTGTCTGTCTGTTTGTCTGTCTGTCTGTCTGTCTGTCTGTCTTTCTGTGTGTCTGTCTGTCTGTCTGTCTGTTTGTCTGTGTGTCTGTCTGTCTGTCTGTCTGTCTGTCTGTCTGTCTGTCTGTTTGTCTGTCTGTCTGTCTGTCTGTCTGTCTGTCTGTCTGTCTGTCTGTGTGTCTGTCTGTTTGTCTGTCTGTTTGTCTGTGTGTCTGTTTGTCTGTGTGTCTGTGTGTCTGTGTGTCTGTGTGTCTGTTTGTCTGTCTGTCTATCTGTGCGTCTGCCTACCCTCACAGAGTCTGCACTCACTGCTGCACCGATATGATTTCTGTCGCTGAGTCAGAATGCCGCTCTGCTACTTTCTAATTCCTGTTCCGCTGCACTGACCATTCATCCCTCAACAAGATCCTCTCGACCGGATTTGGTCACCCGGCAACGCCAGATCCCCAGCTCGTTACTCACTTCTCAGTTCTCAGAGTCCACAACTTGTTAATCCCATTTCATCCCAAACTGTTTCTCCCCTCACAAAGTTGCCGAGTTGAAAACTTTCCGGCTATACGATGTTGAGGTTTTGAGGATTTTTCGTAGTAGTCAGGCGCCACAATTGGGGATTTTTGCACTCCCGATTGCAAATCAGTTGTTGATTGCTCTGATCGGGCTGTGCGTCTTCGAGCAAGCAATTTTCGAATCCTCTATTCGAGTCTACAAATCCAGCCGCCTGTCTGTGTTGCGAAAGCTCCGATTCCCACAGGGGACTATAACTTGTCCCCGAAGCCATCTATCTATCTATCTATCTATCTAGACCATGTAAGACTTTTCCTTACTGGCTGAAGCTCGTTAGAAGGCCAATTTTCTTTCTCGTTGCTGAGGAAAGATTTTTAGTTTATTCCCTAGCTCTCTCTCTCTCTTCTTCCGGCGGTTGAAAATCGTTTGTCAAAGTTCGAGTTAGCAGGTTTTTTCCCCTTACTAGCTACTTTATTTTTGGTTGGGTGCGTGGGCAACGCACCAGCTGTTTCTTTGAAAGCGGTTAGGGAAATGTTGCTGATTGAGTGCATTGAATTTTGAACTTCTGTATCGAAGTTTGATTCGTTTTTTTAACTTAGTATCGAGAGTCTAGCATCTCATACGTCCAATCTCTTATGTTTTATCTCCAATCTCACATCTTCTATCTCCAATCTCATATCTTTATCTCCGATCTTATATGTTTCTTCTCTGATCTCACATATTTTATCTATGATCTCACATCTTTATCTCCAGTCTTACATCTTTACCTCCAATCTCACATTTTTATCTCCAATCTCACATATTTTATCTCCAGTCTCACATCTAAATCTCTTATCTCACATCTTTCATCTCCAATCTCACATCTTTATTTCCGATCTCTCATCTTTTATCTCCAATCTCGTATCTTTCATGCCCATCTCACATATTTTATCTCCAATCTCCCATCTTTCATCGCCAATCTCACATTTTTCATCTCCGATCTCATATTTTACTACTACTATTTCACATATTTTATATCCCATCTCAAATTTTCTGAGTCCCATCCTTTATCTTTGATGTTTCATATTACAATTCAAAATTTTCCATATTCTCAAATTCTCATTTCATAAACTGCAAGGTCAGCAGCAATCAGCCGAGTTCAAATAAAAATCGAACTGGTCTAAAAAAACCAAGTCAACCAGGCCCTTAGCAACTCCCAGTCGTCTTGTAGGAATTCCAAAAAATAAGAAAAAAAAACTGGACTTCTGATTTGGCGTTCAATGTTTTTCTCATCGACTATAGCCAAGATAAAAACACTTGGCCATGCAAGGACAAACTGAACTATCTGGTTTCTTGTTCGTCCCGCGCCATATACAGACATAAAAAAACCACTTGACTACTGAATTAGCCTTGACATTTAATTATTTTAATATTGGATCGATAAATTTTTCTGGTCAACAGAAATTTTATCCTATAGCTAACTTTAGACGTATGACAAAATCTTCTACTCTCTCTCTCTCTATGCAGAGGGAAAAGAAAGTGAAAGTGAATTTTTTTGGGTTATAAATTTTAACTGATGGTTAGGGAATTTTCAGCTTTGCTTGGTTCCTATTGCTCTTTTTCTAACAAAGATATGGACCGGTTTGAACCTCGGTGCGGGCAGGGTTGCTTGCACAAGCGCTAAACCCCTGTCAGTTAAAATGCTTCCCCTGTTACTGGTCCCTTCGTCTCCGCGAGTTTTCCCCCTCAATTAGACTTCTTTTTTCTTTGCTTTTATTTTTTCTTCTTTTTTTTAATGCTGGTTAACTTACGCATAAATATTCTTTCACTAACTAGTTGTGTGTGTGTGTGTGTGTGTGTGAATAAGGTTTAACACAAGGCTTTTTCTCTCAGTTATATTGGCGGCATGTCGAGAGACTTTTTTTACACTAACTCTTTAAGTCACTTCTGCTTTTTGATTCATTCCATCTGCTTTCCTGAAATTTTAATGTACAACCGCTCTGTGACCTTCGATATAGATGTGGTACTTTCTCTCCTTGTCACTCTTTCTGTCACCCTTTCCTGTCGCTTTCTCTGTCACCCTTTCCCTGTCACTCTCTCTGTCACCCTTCCCCTGTCACTCTCTCTGTCACCCTCTCCCTGTCACTCTGTCGCCCTCTCCCTGTCACTCTCTCTGTCACCCTCTCCCTGTCACTCTGTCGCCCTCTCCCTGTCACTCTTTCTGTCAGTAACACTTTCATCCTTTTACTTTCAACCTTTGAATGTCACCCTCTTTATTTGGACCCTCCTGTTCAATGTCCTCAGGGCCTTAAAACAAAAAACGAATATTTTATTCCTTTTGATTTTTAATTTTATCTAGCAAGTATTGAAAATTCACCTATTCTTACCTCTTAACCAGGTCCACACTATTCATCCCACTATACAGTTTGCCCCCGAACATCTCTGTCCAGAAAGTGCACGATAATTAAAACAAAGAAACTGTTTTTAATAATCCTCGTTAGTATAGAAAATTCCATCTGCAGATAGAATGCAGCTGACCCCTAAAAACCCAGTGCAATACGCTCGTAATCGCCAGATCATGCTTATAGTTGCCTTAACTAACTAAAAGCAAGACAAGCCGGGAATCAGCATGCTGTTTAAAGGAAAAAAACGATATTCTGGGCTCCGGGAGGGATTAAACCTCGTGGGATGGAAAGGTTGTTGGTCGGTCAGAATCAGAAAGAGGCGCGTATCCCATATTCTGCTGGAAACTGGAGGCGTGATTGTTTACCACGTGTGCGTGCAGGGACCTGCGTGCAATCGTTTGATGCGGGATTGTATAAGCTAGTCAATGCTGTAATATGGGAACTGATCAACTTTGATCAACTTTGTTTACAGGGTGGCCATGGAGTTTCTGCGATTGGATTGTACATTTATTGTTGTATTATACCTTGCTAAATTTTACCATTGCAAAAGTATCAAATTTGTTGTGCAACCCTAGGAAATTTCTAGGAAAACAGCCATAAAAATTTATGTGGCATCTCAAAAAACCTCCGATACCACATCAGAAACCTTCAATACCAAATAAAACCCCCTCAAAACCACCAGGAGGGCTGTAGGCACTTTTACGCTTAAAGCGATATCGTCCCACAACCAGCGACTGGGCATGACTGTCCATTGCGCTGACTCCTGAAGCGCGTTCAGTCACACTAAATACGGTATGCAGGCATAGACACACACACACAGGCCGGCACCCATTCACGCTCTCACATAGGGTGCACAAGAATTTCCAGGAATGTACACTCTCTATGCCTTTGGGGGTTGTCCTCGTGGGCGTAAATTGCGCAACTGATCCATAGCCCAACCAATTCGTGCACAAGGCCCCAAATTAATGTGGCACTTGGTAAAAATAGCCAAACTACAACGCGGGGTCAAACCTGGACCAGTGGTACACAAGGCAGACGCGCTAGACCGCCGAGCCACTTGCCTCCTTACCTTACCCTGATAACTTTAATACCACCTCAAAACCTTCATCACAAACCTGATGACACACCAGAAATCCTCGAAATTTTGATGAACTTTTTAAAAAAAAGTATTTTTTTCAAAGTGCTACTGCACTGAAACAAGCCAGCATAAAATTAACATAAAATCATAAAAGATAGTGTTTCTATGTCACAGTAGCTCTCTGCCAAAAACTTCGTCTGCTTGATGAACCGTCAACGAGCTGAAAGCCAAATAAGTCCAAAAAAGTCAGTCAGCTGGACTCAATCAGCAGCAACTGTCTGTCTGTCAGTAAAGCTTCGCTCTTTCTCTATCCGCATAGCTACCTCAATCTATCTGTCCTTCTATCTGTCCAAAGCAGATTCCCCTGTAGAATCAATCTGACATGTGTGCTCACCGCCTGTCACGGCTAATCTGCTGAGAGTGGGAGTGGATCGAATCTGTTGATTTTTTTTGTTGCTATACCCACGCGCGAATTGCGGGGATCACAAGAAAAACATTTTTTATGTAGGATTGAATCTAAGTGAGGATTACTTCTGATAGTTGGTCAGTTTGGGCATGTAATGTTAGGATTTGATTTGTTGTTTGTCAAATTGCACTAGAGAGAAGTAGAAAAAATGAAGAAAGTGAAAGCTTCAAATTTGCCATTGGAATTTGGTGAAAAATTCCAGAAATATAGAGGTGACAAAAATTGAAATTTCTAAGAAACTGTGCAGCATCTTCCGACATGCACCGAGAGACTTTGCTTGGTTGGCAATACTAAAGGACTAGAAATTGAAAGCGCATATTTCGCATTCCCCTCGATTTCTGATATGCCTATCCATACTTGGGAGAATAATCCCCTTATTCCCTTCGCACAAAAACTGGTACCGCAACTATATTCAAAGGCTAATTGAAACGAAATACGGACAGGCGGGCAGACGGACGGACAGACAGGGCGGCCAGGAGATTGAGGAAAAACGTGAGGGACAGCCGCTCGGGGCGGGCAGCTGCCCAGGGGCTGGTGTTAGTGCTTTGCCTTCCCCCTTTAAAAAATGGGATATCGCTTAGCCAAGCGGCGCGGTTACCTTTCTGGCTTCTAAGAAAAAATTTATATTCATCTAAGGCTGCTGGGGGGATGGGGCCGAATCTCCATCTGAAGAATGGCGGCTCCAGCTGTGCAGGGAATGTCCTCTTCGTTTGAATCCCATATAAGCAATCCGCGTGCTGGGCTGTCGGGGCAATGACACAATGCTTTTAATCCTTTTGGTTGCTAGGGGGGCGTGGGATTATGGGAGCATTTAAAAAATTTTGCTGCTGAGTAAGAGAGTAGAAAAAGCAGAAGCAGTGAGCTGTCCATCTTGACATAAAAAAAACTGCATTTGCTTCTATGAGTAATCCATGCCTATACTGCTGAGCTCCTATCCCTCCGTCTAAAATCTCTCCATTATAGTGCTGTCTCTCTTGGCTCTCCCTCTCGCTTTTCTCACTCCGGTATCCAATCTACCTTTCTTTCCCCTCTATCCTTTCTCCTCTCCGCTCTCTCCTCTCCGCTCTCTCCTCTCCCCCCTCTCCTCTCCCCTCTCTCCTCTCCCCTCTACCCTCTCTCCTCCCCCTATCTCCTCTCTCCTCTCCCCTCTCTCCTCTCTCCTCTACCCTCTCTCCTCCCCCTATCTCCTCTCTCCTCTCCCCTCTCTCCTCTCCCCTCTACCCTCTCTCCTCCCCCTATCTCCTCTCTCCTCTCCCCTCTCTCCTCTCTCCTCTACCCTCTCTCCGCCCTATCTCCTCTCTCCTCCCTCCTATCTCCTCTCCCCTCTACCCTCTCTCCTACCCCCTATCTCCTCTCTCCTCTCCCCTCTCTCCTCTCTCCTCTACCCTCTCTCCTCCGCCCTATCTCCTCTCTCCTCCCCCCTATCTCCTCTCTCCTCCCCCCTCTCTCCTCTCTCCTCTCCCCTCTACCCTCTCTCCTCCGCCCTATCTCCTCTCTCCTCCGCCCTATCTCCTCTCTCCTCCCCCCTATCTCCTCTCTCCTTCTCCCTCTCTCCTCTCTTCTCTCCCCTCTCTCCTCTCCGCTCTCTCCTCTCCCCTCTCTCCTCTCCCCTCTCTCCCCTCCCCTTTCCGCTCTATCCTATCCCCTCTCCTCTCACGCCTCAATACGTCATTAATGCGTTACAGAAGATAACAACGAAATTGTTTAACTCTTCCGCATCACTTGTTTGGAAAAGCATTAATCGAAATGAATCGTTAAAAAAAGCAACTTATTTTGTCCGATTTTCTGCTTTATTAGGCGAGTTTATCCTAAAAAGGTGGGATTAAAACTATCAAAGGTGGAAAACAAAAAAGATATGAGAAAATTATTTCTTATACAGTTTCTGCTAATTTGGGCTAACAAAATCATGCGATTATCCGCATTTCTTTGCAATTTTTTAAAAAATTTGCTCAAACAGCTTATTGCTTCAGAAAAACTTCTAGACTCAAAGCCCTTCTAATTAGAAATTAAGCTCCGAAACTGTTTGGATATTAGCAATCCAAATCTTCAAAACATTTTCCCCTTTCTCGTGTCTTTTCTTATAAAAATGTGTTAGCTTCTCCCAAACAGGAGCTTCTCCCACATCTGTTTTCCTATCTATCTATCTATCTATCTATCTATCTATCTATCTATCTATCTATCTATCTATCTATCTATCTATCTATCTATCTATCTATCTATCTATCTATCTATCTATCTATCTATCTATCTATCTATCTATCTATCTATCTATCTATCTATCTATCTATCTATCTATCTATCTATCTATCTATCTATCTATCTATCTATCTATCTATCTATCTATCTATCTATCTATCTATCTATCTATCTATCTATCTATCTATCTATCTATCTATCTATCTATCCATCTATAGTAATATTTTGCTGAATCCCATAGCCAAAACCTAGATTCTGGTAAAGTGACTGAGCCAAAAAATGCAATTACGATCACGCGCACCTCAGAAGAAATTAGAGTAGCATTTCATCGCAAAATCAATAGCGGTAACAGACCGTTCAGTGGCTGCTAAACAGACTAAGTATACGTCTTGAGCATGTAACTTATTTAGAATTTTATCTTTCAAGACGTTCAATAAAGTTTCGATTTCTAGTTTGAAGCAGTATATTGGGGTCCGGCAGCCACTTCTAACAAAATAATCTAATCAAATGTAAGGCGCTTTTACATTCTATGTCGGGGTGTTCTAGGCTGCTGGGCATCGTGCAGTCCACTAGATCTAGTTTTAAGCTGATAAGAAATGGTTTGCTAAAGTGCCTTGATCTGATTAGGCAGAGAATATAGAGGGATGCTGGCATGGCCACAAAAATGAACAGAAACTAGACGACGGATGAATGGACAAGCAGACATTCATGATTCAATAGACAGACAGACAGGCAGACAGACAGACAGACAGACAGACAGACAGACAGACAGACAGACAGACAGACAGACAGACAGACAGACAGACAGACAGACAGACAGACACACAGACCGACAGACAAACAGACAGTCAGTCGCACACAGACAGACAGACAGACAGACAGACAGACAGACAGACAGACGGACGGACACACAGACAGACAGACAGACAGATAGACAAGACGCAGAATCAACGAAAAACCAACTATGAAAGCTCTGTGATCAGCTAAGGTTGCGTAATTATGTCATCGACGACCTTCCCTTGTCTCGCACCTTCCTGTGCCAGACAGATACCAGATCTAGTTTCACCGCGTGTGCTTCTTGCTGTCCCCAGTTAAGGCTAAATTTGGCAGTAGATAGATTTTCACCTCGCCTCCTGCTTCGATAATTAGCGCTTGATGGTTTCTTAGGGTCTAGGGAGATTGTTGCAGAATGAAATGGTTATCGCAATTTAGATGTCAGTTCACGCCTCCATCATTAGCTCACTAATTGGGCGATAGATTTTTCATAATTATACGGTTATGAAACGGCTTTAGAATCAAAATTATCAGTTCCGTTATGAATCAGAGGCGTTATAAATTGTTCGAGCTGGTTTGTGGCGCATTATTTGGCGTGTCTTGAAATTTTTTATATTAAAAGTCTTGTTGAAAAAATGGCATCAATGTCTTAAATACGAGCGTAATTTAGACACCTGACCTTTCGATCAGATGTACAGCCAACGGAACAGCCGCAGCTAGTTGCGCGGCGCATCCAAGGGCTGTGTACAGCTGCTCAGTCCTGACGGGCTGAAGGGGCCGCAACACCCACTTAGAATTTCCCCAGCTCAAACTGGTACCCGAACTCAGCTGGGTGAACTGAAGCGATGCGTGGTTAGGAGCCCTATCTACAACATGTCTAACACCCTATCTACAATATGACTAACACCCTATCTACAATATGACTAACACCCTATCTACAACATGTCTAACACCCTGTCTACAACATGTCTAACACCCTATCTACAATATGACTAACACCCTATCTACAATATGACTAACACCCTATCTACAATATGACTAACACCCTGTCTACAACATGTCTAACACCCTATCCACAATATGTCTAACACCCTATCTTCAACATGTCTAACACCCTATCCACAATATGTCTAACACCCTATCTTCAACATGTCTAACACCCTATCCACATCATATCTAACACCTTATCTACACGATGTCTAACACCTTATCAACAAGATGTCTAACACCCTATCTACAAAATGTATAACACCATATCTACGAAATGACTAACACCCTGTCTACAACATGTCTAACACCGTATCTACAATATGACTAACACCCTGTCTACAACATGTCTAACACCCTATCCACAATATGTCTAACACCCTATCTTCAACATGTCTAACACCCTATCCACATCATATCTAACACCTTATCTACACGATATCTAACACCTTATCAACAAGATGTCTAACACCCTATCTACAATATGACTAACACCCTATCTACAACATGTCTAACACCCTGTCTACAACATGTCTAACACCCTGTCTACAATATGACTAACACTCTATCTACAATATGACTAACACCCTGTCTACAACATGTCTAACACCCTATCTACAATATGTCTAACACCCTATCTACAAAATGTATAACACCATATCTACGAAATGTCTAACACCCTGTCTACAAGATTTCTAACATCCTATCTACAACATGTCTAACACCCTATCTACAAAATGTCTGACACCCTATCTACAAAATGTCTAACACCCTATCAGCAACATGTCTAACACCCTATCTACAATATTTCTAACACCCTATCCACAAGATGTCGAACACCCTGTCTACAACATGTCTAACACCCTATCTACAACATGTCTAACACCCTATCTAAAAGATGTCTAACACCCTATCCGCAACATGTCTAACACCCTAACTACAAAATGTCTAACACCCTATCTACAACATGTCTAACACCCTATCTACAAGTGTTACATCCTTCCTACATGACGTCTAACGCCCTATTTAAAGATCTTCAATTTTTTGCAAAACACAATATTCGCAGTCTAATATACTTTACACAGGAAAAAAACAATTTAAAGACAACATTTTTTAAAGATGCCAAGACTAATATTTCCAATAGATGTTAATTTAATTTGATTTTTATTCCTTTATCTTTACTGCTTGAATTAACAGCCAAGTTAACAGACACAATTAGCTATAGAAGATCAAACCAACACCAGCTAATTGAGTTCGCATAAAAACTTTCAGTCTTATCAATCAATCAATCGACCAATCAATCTTAGACAAACAGCGGCTTGTTGTGGAAGCCCAAAGCCACAGCGGCGCCGCGTTTCCTCGAGGTGCTGGTTCCCAGGCCGACGCGACTGGCGTTGCGGCATTCAGCCGGCGGGTACAGGACGTCCAGCTGCGGCCTGTCCAGATAGTCGCCAAAGATGTTGGTGCTGTCGAAATCGCGGCTGCTGATCTTGACGACGATCGGGGTGCAGTTCTGGGCCATCAGGGCGTCGATGGTGCCGTTGACGTTGGTCAGGGAGAATAGCTCGGCGTCCAGACGGTCGGCAAGGCGGATTCTCAAGCTGCCGTTGACACGAACGCTGTCGGGCAGGCAGCGGGACTGGTTGAGGTGTCCCATAACGTCGCCACTGATTGGCATCTCATAGCAGCCGTAGGGCGGGCTGTTGATGTGCATGCTGTTGTTGCGCAGGTTGACGTACATCATGCTGGTGTAGCCCATCTCCGAGAAGGTGTGGACGGCGATTCGGCCTCGGGGCAGGTCGCCAGCCATGACGACGCGGGCGCGGATGGGCTGGTCGCCCATGTGGGGATGGCGGGTGCTGGTCAGGATGGTGAACTGGAACTGATCTGGCAGGCAGCAGCTGTTGACGAGGACGGCGTTGACCAGGAAGGCCAGGGCGAACACCTTGAATAGCATGTTGGCTGTGGGATCTGGGAGAATTCGTTAATTAGGAGCTGAGACTGATTAGCTGAGTGGGAGCTCAATTAGCGTTGTCGATTGTTGGAACTGAGCGACTTGTTGCGACATTTTTATAGACTTTGCCGACAATTTCGCACTTCCGGTATTCAATTATTATTTAGTTGCCATGAGAGGATTAAAGCAATTAATGAGCAAAGCTTCAAGGCGAAAAGCTGAGCTAACACACACCCCCCTTGGCCGCACTCCACAAGTCTGCTGGAAACAAAAGTTAGAAAAAATCTTCTTCTCACTTGTGTGTTCAGTTTGAGCAGCTGAAAGGCAAAAAAAATAACAGAGTAAATTTGCACTACGTTGTCTTAATTTGAATTGATTAGCCATTAATGATGAGATTGGCTGATTGATTTTCTGGTTTGTTTGCTTGCTGGATCAGGAGTGAAGTGGTTCCTTTGAAAAAAAAATTTTTTGCCTCTGTTTTTTTCTCTACGTTATCAATCAGTTAGATCTCTTAGATCAAATTTAATTAATATCTATTGTATAAAAACCATTCGTAACGTCTCTAACATCCAAGTTTAGGTATCTAACAGTTATGTGTAAGTTGTGTAACACCCGATGCAATTATAAATTTAAAGATTTTAGGATCTATAGCATCTCTAATGCTCTATAGCTTCTCTATTTCATTATCAGATAGATTTCTAACATCTCAATAGATACATATCTAACATTCGATAAGATAGATATCTAACATCTCATTAGATAGATATCTAACATTCCATTAGATAGATATCTAACATTCCATTAGATAGATATCTAACATTCCATTAGATAGATATCTAACATTCCATTAGATAGATATCTAACATTCCATTAGATAGATATCTAACATCTCATTAGATAGATATCTAACATCTCATTAGATAGATATCTAACATCTCATTAGATAGATATCTAACATTCCATTAGATAGATATCTAACATCTCATTAGATAGATATCTAACATCTCATTAGATAAATATCTAACATCTCATTAGATAGATATCTAACATCTCATTAGATAGATATCTAACATCTCATCACATAGACATCTAACATCTCATTTGATAGATATCTAAAATCTCATTAGATAGATATCTAACATCTCATTAGATAGATATCTAACATCTCATTACATAGATATCTAACATGTCATTACATAGATATCTAACATCTCATTAGATAGATATCTAACGTCTCCTTAGATAGATATCTAACATTCCATTAGATAGATATCTAACATCTCATTAGATAGATATCTAACATCTCATTAGATAGATATCTAACATCTCATTAGATAGATATCTAACATCTCATTAGATAGATATCTAACATTCCATTAGATAGATATCTAACATCTCATTAGATAGATATCTAACATCTCATTAGATAAATATCTAACATCTCATTAGATAGATATCTAACATCTCATTAGATAGATATCTAACATCTCATCACATAGACATCTAACATCTCATTTGATAGATATCTAAAATCTCATTAGATAGATATCTAACATCTCATTAGATAGATATCTAACATCTCATTACATAGATATCTAACATGTCATTACATAGATATATAACATCTAATTAGATAGATATCTAACGTCTCCTTAGATAGATATCTAACATTCCATTAGATAGATATCTAACATTCCATTAGATAGATATCTAACATCTCATTAGATAGATATCTAACATCTCATTAGATAGATATTTAACATCTCATTAGATAGATATCTAAAATCTCATTAGATAGATATCTAACATCTCATTAGATAGATATCTAACATCTCATTAGATAGATATCTAACATTCCATTAGATAGATATCTAACATTCCATTAGATAGATATCTAACATCTCATTAGATAGATATCTAACATCTCATCACATAGACATCTAACATCTCATTTGATAGATATCTAAAATCTCATTAGATAGATATCTAACATCTCATTACATAGATATCTAACATGTCATTACATAGATATCTAACATCTCATTAGATAGATATCTAACGTCTCCTTAGATAGATATTTAACATCTTATTAGATAGATATCTAACATCTCATTAGACAGATTTCTAACATCTCATTAGATTTGATAAAAACGCTCGTATTTAAATTCCGTTTTGATAGATGGCTATGACAGATGACATAGCTATCTATCTACCTATTGACTATCTATGTGTCTAAAACCCAAGTCAACAGATACCTTACACTCTGTTTATTAGATACGAGTACCAAACACTGTATCTTTTAGATGTCTAACATACAATTGAATTAGTATTTAACAAACCCATCTGTTTAATTTTCTTGAACACCTAGAACATTCGGAAGTTCTAATCCCGAATTTCTTCAGTTCACCCAGCTGAGATCGGGTACCAGTTTGAGCTGCGTAAATTTAGAGTGGGTGTTGCGGCCCCTCCAGCCTGTCAGGACTGAGCAGCTGTACACAGCCCTCGGCCATCTTGTCGAAAGGTTTTTCTATTAAAATCCGAATTTTCAATCCGCACTTTCAAAGGTCCGTCCACCAGCAACGCCATGAGCTTCCGCATCTGGCTGTGCCTCCTCGCCGCGTTGAAAATCGCTTCAACAGACGAACAAAAAGCCGCTTATCTTCTGCACTCGCTGGTGGAGGAGCAACCGCCAGGCAGCCTGGTTGCCGACGTCAAACAGCTGATCCAGCGGCAGCTTCATCGATCTGACAGTTTCGCCTCGTGCCAGTTTCGAGCATTCGATCGCCAACATCTGCGCTATTTCCGTCTGGACGCCAGCACTGGCGAGGTGTTTCAACAGACACGAATCGATCGAGAGTCGCTCTGCTCGGAGGTTGGCAGTTGTTGTCCAGACTCAATGGACTGCAAACTGACCCTCAGCATCCTTGTTCTGGACCAGTCACGTCCGGGAAGTCCAGTCCGTGAGATTGTTCGACTCGATATTCGCGTACTCGATCTCAACGACAATGCACCAAGATGGAAGTCGTCTCAGCTGGCGTTGGAAGTGCCCGAGCACACTCAGATCGGCGCGCGGTTCAACCTGCCCGTAGCTACTGACCCGGACAAATCGCCGGAGAACACAACGCAACGCTACGAACTCGTTCGAGGCCTGGACAAATTCCAGATTGGCTACCTGGTGAACGATGCCAGCAGGCTGACGGCTCCGGGCACTTTGTGGTTGGAGATTCGAGCCGACTTGGACAGGGAGATTGCGGCGTCGCATCAGGCCGTCATTCTGGCCATCGATGGCGGACATCCAGGACTGACTGGCAGCCTGACGGTGAACATCAGCGTCGGTGACATCAACGATAATCCGCCAAGATTTGGCCAGTTTCCTCGGCTGATTCGAGTGGCCGAAAATTCCCCAATCAGCCGCGAGCTGGTCCGGCTGAATGCCACGGACGATGATTCGGCAGACGCTGATCGCCTTCGCTATCGACTGGGCGTTTCGGCCAGCCCAGCTGTAGCCGAATTGTTTCGCGTTGACGAACGCACCGGCTCGGTGACGACAATTCGACAGCTCGACTACGAGGAGAGGAAAAGCTACGACATTCCCGTGACAGTGTCGGACGGCAAACACTCGGCGGATGCCAATCTGCGCGTTGAGGTGATCAACGAGAACGACAACCCGCCGAAGATCACGCTGGTGAGTTTCTCCAGCAGCGGCGGCTCCTCGCCTGGCAACAACGGTGGCAGCTTCGAGCTGTCAGAGAACGCCGACGTGGGAACGATTGTCGCCTCGCTCGACGTGTTCGACGCCGACGATAAGGAAGAATCGAGACCGGTGTCGTGCCACGTGGAGCCACCGAGTGAATTCGGCATTCTGCCGCTTTTCAAATCGTCGAAACGCAATTTTCAATTGGTTAGCAACAAACGATTCGATAGGGAAACAACGCCGAGTTTTACTATCAGGATTTCGTGCAACGACAATGGAACGCCGAATCGAGTGGATTCGGTTGTCATGCGGATCTACATCCGAGACGAGAACGACAACAAGCCGCAGTTCCTGCAGGACATTCTGCACGTCCGCCTGCCGGAGAACAAAGACCCACTGCCCAGATTCGTCCTGGCACGAATGGAGGCCAAGGACGCCGACGAGGGCGACAATGCGGCGCTTCGATACTCGCTGGACGCCGTGTCGAGTCGAGATTTCGACATCGACCGGGGCACCGGCGAAATCTGGGCGCGTCGGAGCTTTGATCGCGAGGTCGAGCGTCAGTTCAACCTGACGGTGCTGGCTAGCGACCTCGGCGACTTGCCCGACGATGCGGCTGCTGGACGTCGCCGACTTACAGCCACGGGAACTGTTGTGGTCAACATCGAGGACGTCAACGATTGCCGGCCGGAGTTCTCAGCCAGTCACTACGCCTTCGCCGTCGAGGAGAACGCTGAGCTACGACGTTACCTTGGCAACGTGACGGCTAGCGACTGCGACGCTGAGGAGCGACATCGCCGGATTGTGTACCGGATGTTGGGAGGCCCAGCCGGCGAGATTGGCGCGGACAGTCAGTTCGCATTCAGCTACTTCCGGGTGACTCAAGACGGCCGGGTGTACACAGGCAATCAGCCAATTGATCGGGAGTTCAGAGACTCGTTCACGTTTCTGGTGAGTCATGCTTGACTGGTTTCTTAGAAATAGACATGATCGTGAAATTGGACAGCACTTTATAGAAATTATTTGTTTCTAAGAATCAATATTTACAGGTTTTGGATTTATTCATTTGCATAAAAGATGAAATTTATTAAATGAAAATCATTTTCGTAAAAGCCATAAATATCTTATCAGTCTGTGAGAATTCAATTCCAACAAATTTAAAAGTAGTATTACATTTTATCGGTATCTTAAAAGTATCGCCATAAAATGCTCAAAGAAGAAATTTTTTACATTTTCAAGAGTAGCGATAGAAACACAGATAGACGACAGATAGATAGATGGACAGATAGATAGATAGATAGATAGATAGATAGATAGACTAGATAGATAGATAGATAGACTAGATAGATAGATAGATAGATAGATAGATAGATAGATAGATAGATAGATAGATAGATAGATAGATAGATAGATAGATAGATAGATAGATAGATAGATAGATAGATAGATAGATAGATAGATAGATAGATAGATAGACAGATACATAGATGGATAGATAGACAGATAGATAGATAGATAGACAGACAGATAGATAGATAGATAGATAGATAGATAGATAGACAGATAGATAGATGGATAGACAGATAGATAGATAGATAGATAGATAGATAGATAGATAGATAGATAGATAGATAGATAGATAGATAGATAGATAGATAGACAGATAGATAGATAGACAGATAGATAGATAAATCGACATAGCCGTTTTTCACTCATATTTTTTAGACGTAGTAAAAAAAATTCAATGAAAATCTAAGTTAAAGTCATTAATTGTGCCAAAGTAAACACTATAGTTCACCCGCGTGCAATGGGCAAAGATTTTTCTCTCAATCTCTCTGTGTTGACCATGAACCCTAAGTGTGAGCCGCTGTTTAAACAATGAATAACCGGAAATGAAAATAAGTTCTTTTTCAGAGAATTTTTTCTGAAGTTTGGGTCATAACGTCAACAATAAAATAATAACTATTAATTAGTAAAACCATGCACTTAGTTCACCCGGTTATATAATATCCCATTTAAGGCGATAGATTAGCAATCCTCTAACGCTAATCCCCTTCAAAAATCCCCTTGGACCCCTGCAGGTGTCGGCAGACGATCAAGCCGGCGGCAGGCAGACAGCTCACGTGACCGTTACCATCCTTGACATCAACGACAACCCGCCGCAGTGGGTCTTCCCCAACCGGGACAATCAACAGGTGAACGTGTCAGTTCAGCAGACAATCGGACATCCGGTAGCCCGATTGAGAACTAAGGACCCCGACTACGGGCAAAACGGCAGCGTTGTGTACAGTCTGATCCTAGCCAATCAGAAGCCTCCAAATCAGCTTAGACTGTTCAGCGTCACTCCCGAGGGCGAAGTGCTTCTTTCGGAACGAATTATCCCAAATAGGGATCTGGGCCAACTGTACAGGCTGACTCTGTTGGCGTCCGATCGTGGCAGCCCCCCGCTGAGCAGTCAGTCGAACTTGACAATTCGAATAGTTGACCGTCCGCCTGACGGCATCGGCGGCAGCGGCGGCGGCATTTTTGGCAGCTCGCCGAGGACAGCAGACGGAAATCTTGCCATCATCCTGGCCATGGTTGTCGTCACCGTCATCGTGTCCTGCTTCCTGATCGCCGCCATCGTCTTCCTGCGCTGCCGCACCGTCGGGGTGGACGTCAATGGAAGAGGCGGCGGCGGCGGCGGCGGCGGCGGCGGCAGCGGAGGTCACCATCAGGATCGGGCTGTTCGACGACTGCTGCCGAATTCGCCGTCGACTCAGCTGATCGAATCGGCGACCGGAGCTGCGGCTACGGCGACAACGACTGTTGGAAGGAAAACTTACACGGTGGGCGGCTGCCGATACTCGCCGGCATCGGCTGGCGGGGCGCCCGGCCACTGCTGCGGCACTGACGACTTCCTGCTGGCTGGGGGTGAGGCAGTGTGTGTGTCTGTCTGTCTGTCTGTCTGTCTGTCGGTCTGTCCGTCTGTCTGTCTGTCTGTCTGTCTGTCTGTCTGCCTTTCTGCCTGTCTGGCTGTCTGTCTGTCTGTCTGTCTGTCTGCCTTTCTGTCTGTCTGGCTGTCTGTCTGCCTGTCTGGCTGTCTGTCTGTCTGTCTGTCTCTCCTTGTCCACCTATCTTTTTTGCACTTCCTGCATGTCTTTCAGTTTTAGCATTTAACAATATTTTTGATGCGAAATGTTTATCCTCTTGCTTCATTAAAAATTTCTCATACTGGAGGGATTTAGTTGTTAATCTCTTGGGAATAAACAAGCGGCCCAGGTTTGCTTGATCAAGCAAAAATTTTGTTCTCTAATCTTTTTACATGGGCTATTAAAATCCATGGAAGGTTTATAATCGGCGATTCAAGTAAAAGCAGAAAAAAACTGGCATTCAAGCGAGCATGACTACATATAACATCAGTCAAAGGATTTTTATCCAGAGTCCGAGTGCCAAATTAGATAGGGATTTAGCTTCAAAGGATATCGGCGCCAACAAATTAATTGATAAAGATGTTTATAACAAATAGATTTTTTTGTTTTAACGGATCATACAAGCGTAAATAAGTTTCTTATTCGTTTTTTACCTAAAACACGTGAAAATCAGTGCGTAAAAATCAGATAGGAAAACGTAGTGTTTTGTGTGACCTGCTTTTTTTAATTAAAATCCCACGGACAGGGGCGTGTCAATCCGACTTAAAGGCCGAGTAAAAAAAGGAGAAATAAATCATCTTCTTTTTTTGTACAAGCCCTTACAGCACGGGAGAGAGATGGCATGGCGGGCTCCTGTCATTGTCATCATTTTCTTATTGATGATTTTGTTTAACCAACCCCTCACCTCAGTTCCCCCAGGAGCAGCAAGGATGGACAGGCAGTTAGAGGAAAATTGCAATATTGCGTGACAAATAATTCCATCCAGAATATTTTTGTTTTTTTTACGCACGTAGCTCTAAATACCGCACCTGCTTAACATTACTTTTATCTTGTAATCAGCTTGCTCTCTTCTCCCTGGGGTCTCCTTTCTGGAGAATTAAAAACTAGGAGAAGAAAAAGAAGTGTTTCATTTACCAGATTGAGGGCATACCTAGCTAAAGGTGAATCCAGAATCAAAATATATGCGACAAGAGACGCACAACCAGATGTTGCGTAATGCAACAAATATTTCAAAATTTTCAATAAACTACCCTCAAAATTGGAAAATTTTAATTGATTTTGACAGATTGTAAATTGTATTTTTCTAATGCGGGGAGCTCCAGGGAACAGAACGATAAACACTGATTTGAGATTTTAGGCAAAAGTAGGGAGCGGAAAGTAAAGGGCGGATTGAGGATTTTCAAGAGCGATGGGGAGCGGATAGGGAGGGGCGGATTGAGGATTTTCAAGAGCGGTGGGGAGCGGATAGGGAGGGGCGGATTGAGGATTTTCAAGAGCGGTGGGGAGCGGATAGGGAGGGGCGGATTAAGGATTTTCAAGAGCGGTGGGGAGCGGAGAGTGAGGGGCGGATTAAGGATTTTCAAGAGCGATGGGGAGCGGAGAGTGAGGGGCGGATTGAGGATTTTCAAGAGCGGTGGGGAGCGGATAGGGAGGGGCGGATGGAGGATTTTCAAGAGCGGTGGGGAGCGGAAAGTGAGGAGCGGATGGAGGATTTTCAAGAGCGGCGGGAAGCGGAAAATGAAGGGCGGATGGAGGATTTTCAAGAGCGGTGGGGAGCGGAAAGTGAGGGGCGGATTGAGGATTTTCAACAGCGGTGAGGAGCGGAGAGTGAGGGGCGGATGGAGGATTTTCAAGAGCGGTGGGGAGCGGAGAGTGAGGGGCGGATTAAGGATTTTCAAGAGCGGTGGGGAGCGGAGAGTGAGGGGCGGATTGAGGATTTTCAAGAGCGGTGGGGAGCGGATAGGGAGGGGCGGATGGAGGATTTTCAAGAGCGGTGGGGAGCGGATAGGGAGGGGCGGATGGAGGATTTTCAAGAGCGGTGGGGAGCGGAAAGTGAGGAGCGGATTGAGGATTTTCAAGAGCGGCGGGAAGCGGAAAATGAAGGGCGGATGGAGGATTTTCAAGAGCGGTGGGGAGCGGAAAGTGAGGGGCGGATTGAGGATTTTCAACAGCGGTGAGGAGCGGAGAGTGAGGGGCGGATGGAGGATTTTCAAGAGCGGTGGGGAGCGGAAAGTGAGGGGCGGATTGAGGATTTTCAACAGCGGTGAGGAGCGTAGAGTGAGGGGCGGATGGAAGATTTCAAGAGCGGTGGGGAGCGGAAAGTGAGGGGCGGATGGAGGATTTTCAAGAGCGGTGGGGAGCGGATAGGGAGGGGCGGATAGAGGATTTTCAAGAGCGGTAGGGAGCGAATAGGGAGGGGTGGATGGAGGTTTTTCAAGAGCGGTGGGAAGCGGATAGGGAGGCGCGGATGGGGGATTTTCAACAGCGGTGGGAAGCGGATAGGGAGGCGCGGATGGGGGATTTTCAAGAGTGGTGGGAAGCGGATAAGGAAGCGCGGATGGAGGATTTTCAAGAGCGGTGGAAAGCGGATAAGGAAGCGCGGATGGAGGATTTTCAAGAGCGGTGGAAAGCGGATAGGGAGGGGCGGATGGAGGATTTTCAAGAGTGGTGGGAAGCGGATAAGGAAGCGCGGATGGAGGATTTTCAAGAGCGGTGGAAAGCGGATAGGGAGGGGCGGATGGAGGATTTTCAAGAGTGGTGGGGAGCGGATAGGGAGGGGCGGATGGAGGATTTTCAAGAGTGGTGGGGAGCAGAAAAGAGGGGCGGATGGAGGATTTTTAAGAGCGGTGGGCAGCGGAAAGAGAGGAGCGGATGAAGGTTTTACGGGAGGAAAATAAAGGACTTTAAATGCGGCATCAAGAGCATCATATTCAACTCTGACTACTTTGCAATGCGTCCTCACACACACACGCAGGGGTCCGCAGTTTCTCAATACGGCCGGAGGACCAGCCCTACAAGGTTCAACTGCCGTTGACTCCGCTGGGCTACTCAGCAGTCGCAGCTCAGCACGGCAGGCGGCAGATTCGCTCGGCCGCGTCGCCATTCGAGGTTTGTTTTAAAAATTAATAAAAAATTGTCAACTGCATGCGCCAGATTCTCTACTTATATAAGTAGAAATATCAGTTTTTTATTACCCTGGTTTTAACGAACTCGATCTCTAAAGGCTGCCTGCCGTCCAGCGGCTGAAGACTCGGAGAGTCTCGACAGCGGCAGGGGACACAGCACCGACACAACCAGGCTGGACCTGCTGATGACCAGCGGCTGTAGAACTGGCAACTACAGAAATGGACGGACTGGTAAACTGATGGATTGAAGTGTGACGCATTTGTAATCAATTTTTACTCGTTTTCTACCCATGAAACTGCATTAATTTATCCCAGGAAAACTACATCGCTCTCCCCCTATAATCTACATCGCTCTACCCCTTTAATCTACATCGCTCTACCCCTTTAATCTACATCGCTCTACCCTTCAATCTACATCGCTCTACCCTTTTAATCTACATCGCTCTACCCTTCAATCTACGTCGCTCTACCCCTTCAATCTACGTCGCTCTACCCTTCAATCTACGTCGCTCTACCCTTCAATTTACATCGCTCTACCCCTTTAATCTACATTGCTCTACCACTTTAATCTACATCGCTCTACCCTTCAATCTACATCACTCTACTCCTTCAATCTACATCGCATAACCCCTTTAATCTACATCGCTCTACTCCTTCAATCTACATCACTCTACCCCTTTAATCTACATCGCTCTACCCCTTTAATCTACATCGCTCTACCCCTTTAATCCACATCGCTCTACCCTTCAATCTACGTCGCTCTACTCCTTCAATCTACGTCGCTCTACCCCTTCAATCTACGTCGCTCTACCCTTCAATCTACATCGCTCTACCCCTTTAATCTACATCGCTCTACTCTTCAATCTACGTCGCTCTACCCCTTCAATCTACGTCGCTCTACCCTTCAATCTACGTCGCTCTACCCTTCAATCTACATCGCTCTACCCCTTCAATCTACGTCGCTCTACCCTTCAATCTACATCGCTCTACCCTTCAATCTACATCACTCTACTCCTTCAATCTACATCGCTCTACCCCTTTAATCTACATCGCTCCACTCCTTCAATCTACATCACTCTACCCATTTAATCTACATCGCTCTACCCCTTTAATCTACATCGCTCTACCCCTTTAATCCACATCGCTCTACCCTTCAATCTACGTCGCTCTACTCCTTCAATCTACGTCGCTCTACCCCTTCAATCTACGTCGCTCTACCCCTTCAATCTACGTCGCTCTACCCTTCAATCTACGTCGCTCTACCCTTCAATCTACATCGCTCTACCCCTTTAATCTACATCGCTCTACCCCTTTAATCTACATCGCTCTACCCTTCAATCTACATCGCTCTACCCTTTTAATCTACATCGCTCTACCCTTCAATCTACGTCGCTCTACCCTTCAATCTACGTCGCTCTACCCTTCAATCTACGTCGCTCTACCCTTCAATCTACATCGCTCTACCCCTTTAATCTACATTGCTCTACCACTTTAATCTACATCGCTCTAGCCTTCAATCTACATCACTCTACTCCTTCAATCTACATCGCTCTACCCCTTTAATCTACATCGCTCTACTCCTTCAATCTACATCACTCTACCCCTTTAATCTACATCGCTCTACCCCTTTAATCTACATCGCTCTACCCCTTTAATCCACATCGCTCTACCCTTCAATCTACGTCGCTCTACCCCTTCAATCTACGTCGCTCTACCCTTCAATCTACGTCGCTCTACCCTTCAATCTACATCGCTCTACCCCTTTAATCTACATCGCTCTACCCCTTTAATCTACATCGCTCTACCCTTCAATCTACATCGCTCTACCCTTTTAATCTACATCGCTCTACCCTTCAATCTACGTCGCTCTACCCTTCAATCTACGTCGCTCTACCCTTCAATCTACGTCGCTCTACCCTTCAATCTACATCGCTCTACCCCTTTAATCTACATTGCTCTACCACTTTAATCTACATCGCTCTAGCCTTCAATCTACATCGCTCTACCCTTTTAATCTACATCGCTCTACCCTTCAATCTACGTCGCTCTACCCTTCAATCTACGTCGCTCTACCCTTCAATCTACGTCGCTCTACCCTTCAATCTACATCGCTCTACCCCTTTAATCTACATTGCTCTACCACTTTAATCTACATCGCTCTAGCCTTCAATCTACATCACTCTACTCCTTCAATCTACATCGCTCTACCCCTTTAATCTACATCGCTCTACTCCTTCAATCTACATCACTCTACCCCTTTAATCTACATCGCTCTACCCCTTTAATCTACATCGCTCTACCCCTTTAATCCACATCGCTCTACCCTTCAATCTACGTCGCTCTACTCCTTCAATCTACGTCGCTCTACCCCTTCAATCTACGTCGCTCTACCCTTCAATCTACATCACTCTACCCCTTTAATCTACATCGCTCTACCCCTTCAGTCTACATCACTCTACCCCTTTAATCTACATCGCTCTACCCTTCAATCTACATCGCTCTACCCTTTTAATCTACATCGCTCTACCCTTCAATCTACGTCGCTCTACCCTTCAATCTACGTCGCTCTACCCTTCAATCTACGTCGCTCTACCCTTCAATCTACATCGCTCTACCCCTTTAATCTACATTGCTCTACCACTTTAATCTACATCGCTCTAGCCTTCAATCTACATCACTCTACTCCTTCAATCTACATCGCTCTACCCCTTTAATCTACATCGCTCTACTCCTTCAATCTACATCACTCTACCCCTTTAATCTACATCGCTCTACCCCTTTAATCTACATCGCTCTACCCCTTTAATCCACATCGCTCTACCCTTCAATCTACGTCGCTCTACCCCTTCAATCTACGTCGCTCTACCCTTCAATCTACGTCGCTCTACCCCTTCAATCTACGTCGCTCTACCCTTCAATCTACATCGCTCTACCCCTTTAATCTACATTGCTCTACCACTTTAATCTACATCGCTCTAGCCTTCAATCTACATCACTCTACCCCTTCAATCTACATCGCTCTACCCCTTTAATCTACATTGCTCTACCAATTTAATCTACATCGCTCTACCCCTTCAATCTACGTCGCTCTACCCCTTCAATCTACGTCGCTCTACCCTTGAATCTACATCGCTCTACCCCTTTAATGTACTTCGCTCTACCCATTTAATGTACTTCGCTCTACCCCTTTAATCTACATGTACATCACTCTACCCTTTTTATCCATATCACTCTACCCCTATAATCTACATATCGCTCTTCCCCTTTAATTAATCACTTTACTCATCATATCTACACGGTTCTACCCATATGACCTACACCGGTCTATCTCTTTTATCCGCACATATTTATATTGCAAATGCATTTTCTCACTCAAAACTTTCTCTATAAACAAAACAGCCAATCCCCCAATCAAACCCCCAGACGGTCAGCAGAACAGCTCGGAATCCAAGCGCCTACGCTACACAACCCTGTTGCCAGCCGACAGTCAACAACAACAACAAAGACACCACCAGCACCAAGACTATCAGAACCTCAGCGATCAGCAGTCGTCATTGACGGCGAATCAAGGCGACGGCGAACTAGCAACACCTGATTCAGACCACGACGATAACGCTGGCACAGACAGTGGCAAAGCCTGTTACACAACTCTATTGCATCAGCAGCAGCCAATGCAAAATCTGGTATCATCTTATCAAAGAGTGCAGTCACCGCTGCCGTCACAGCCTAGTACATTTGTCTGACTGACTGTGCGGCTTGTTAATCCCAGTCGTGGATTAACGCGCAGACGTGGAGGTTAGTAGAATACTGATCATACTGTGATATCTCGTACCTTCTTGGTGAAATTGTAGGAGTGAAACAGGGCAATTGTAGGAGTGAACAAAGGGCGATTGTAGGAGTGAACAAAGGGCGATTGTAGGAGTGAACAAAGGGCGATTGTTGGAGTGAACAAAGGGCGATTGTTGGAGTGAAACTCAGCGATTTTAGAATTAAAAGGCCATATTTAATTAATTTAAATCTAACTTGCTCACAAAAATCAATTACCTCAACTTATTGATCTGCAAAGTATTATGCTTTCGCGTGTATTAATAATTATTATTACGATAATTTTTGTTCAATAATTGTATTTTATGATAATATGCCAGCATATGCTCTAAGCACTACTGATTGCAGATCAGCTGTATTTGTAGTAGTATGCAAAGAATGTTTAACAAAAGGCCCAATTATTGTTATCGAAAATAATTTTATATTAGTTAAAAATACGATCATTTTTAACTGTGTCTTAGTAACCGTTTATTTAGCGCGCTCACACTTTACTTATTAACGTTACATTATAAATAGTTGTTATGGAAAATATACAATCGAATATGTAAATATAAGTGTGTTTGTTGATGTAGCTTATTCGGACAAAAAATGCTTGATTTTTAAAGCACACTTGTTGTCATTATCATCAATTTTTTTTTGGTTTATTGTATTGTTAAAATGCAAATCTTTTGTTTTCTAAGAAAGACCAGCAGACAAGACAGTAAAGCCTATAAAATAATGGTCAGTGGATTTTAAATAAATTTAACGAATTATATTTATGAGTTAGCGGACTTCCTGAAAAGAAGTAACGGACTTCATTAACTAACTTAAAACCGCCAGCTAATTTGGATTGAAATGTTGGACAAGCCAGTCAGTCTCACAGCAAAAACCGGCCCTGCTCCTGAATCTCGGCCTGCAATCTGGCCACCTCTTTCTCGAGCTCTTCAACCTGAGCACGAGCCTCTCCCAGGTCGGGCGACAGTCCGTTAAACTTGGCCATACTAGACAGTAGCGCTCGCTTCTCTGCGGTTAGATGCTGATTGGAAAGGTGCGACTCGACTAGGCTTTCGTGCGTCAAATCATCTGAGAAGCCTAGCGCTTCAAGATTGACCTATAGAATTGGTTTAGGGAAAATTATATAAATGAAGTTTTTTGATGTCCTACTATAAGTAGAAATGAAAGATACGTTCTATTTTACTACTTTTTGTTATTAGTAATAAGTAGTACAATGGAGAATGCATTGGATGTGCATTGAAAATAATGTTGCATTTAAAAATTTAATGCTACGCCGATATGTATCGAAAATTTAAATTTAGGCATGTGCAAAAAAAATTAGGCTTTAATTTCACTAACTCCGATATGTATCGAAACTATTTTTGAGACATATACGTTGAGTTAAGCCGGTATGTACTGAGAATATTTAGACACCCCGACTTTCAGCAAGATGTACAGCCCTACGGAACAGTCGCAGCTAGTTGCGCGGCGCATCTGAGGGCTGTGTACAGCTGTTCAGTCCTGACGGGCTGGAGGGGCCGCAACACCAAACTCTACATTTCCCATCTAAAACTGATACACGATCTCAGAATCAATGAGTAATAAAGTGCCTTGCTCAAGGGTACAATTTGTCGTCTGGAGCTGGGGCTCGAACCCCCGACCTTCCGGTCATAAGGCAGATGCCCTAAGTACTAGACTACAACTCCATTAATTTTGTGAATGCAAGATCTTGGTTACACATGATATGTATCGAAAATAATTTTATGAATCTGAATATTTAGCTACGGCGATATGTATCGAAACATTAATACAAATCAACATCCGAACCTCAAGCGTGTCGGCCGCAGATTGAAATTTCTTAGTCTCTAACGAGTCTTTCTCGATCTGGCGTTGAGCTGAAGCCGCTTTGCTGGCTTGTTTACCAATGCGAGCTCGTTTCTGCTCAAGCAAACTAAAATTAACGAGTGGCAAATTAAATAAAATCTTTGATTTTTAATTTTAAAGAAATTCGTCACTTAATAATAAACTAGAACAATCTTACCTGTCAGTTTTAGCTTGAAGTTCAGCAACCTGTTTTAAACAGTCATCAACAGAGTCTAAGGTTCTTTGCAATCGGATATTATCAAGTTCCATCTTCTCTAACGCGATTTGATCGTTTAGAAGACGAATTGCAAGCCTAGAATAGAAGAAGTAGAAATGAACGAGTAGATAGGGGCTTTTATAAGGGTAGGTAGATAAGAGTGGGTAGGTAGATAAGGTTGGGTAGGTAGATAAGGATGGGTAGGTAGATAAGGTTGGGTAGGTAGATAAGGGTGGGTAGGTAGATAAGGTTGGGTAGGTAGATAAGGGTGGGTAGGTAGATAAGGGTGGGTAGGTAGATAAGGGTGGGTAGGTAGATAAGGATGGGTAGGTAGATAAGGGTGGGTAGGTAGATAAGGTTGGGTAGGTAGATAAGGGTGGGTAGGTAGATAAGGGTGGGTAGGTAGATAAGGTTGGGTAGGTAGATAAGGATGGGTAGGTAGATAAGGTTGGGTAGGTAGATAAGGGTGGGTAGGTAGATAAGGTTGGGTAGGTAGATAAGGGTGGGTAGGTAGATAAGGATGGGTAGGTAGATAAGGTTGGGTAGGTAGATAAGGGTGGGTAGGTAGATAAGGTTGGGTAGGTAGATAAGGGTGGGTAGGTAGATAAGGGTGGGTAGGTAGATAAGGGTGGGTAGGTAGATAAGGATGGGTAGGTAGATAAGGTTGGGTAGGTAGATAAGGGTGGGTAGGTAGATAAGGTTGGGTAGGTAGATAAGGGTGGGTAGGTAGATAAGGGTGGGTAGGTAGATAAGGGTGGGTAGGTAGATAAGGGTGGGTAGGTAGATACGGGTGGGTAGGTAGATACGGGTGGGTAGGTAGATACGGGTGGGTAGGTAGATACGGGTGGGTAGGTAGATAAGGGTGGGAGGGTGGGTAGGTAGGTAGATAAGGGTGGGTAGGTAGATAAGGATGGGTAGGTAGATAAGGGTGGGTAGGTAGATACGGGTGGGTAGATAAGGGTGGGTAGGTAGATAAGAGTGGGTAGGTAGATAAGGGTGGGTAGGTAGATAAGGGTGGGTAGGTAGATAAGGATGGGTAGGTAGATACGGGTGGGTAGGTAGATAAGGATGGGTAGGTAGATAAGGGTGGGTAGGTAGATACGGGTGGGTAGGTAGATAAGGATGGGTAGGTAGATACGGATGGGTAGGTAGATAAGGGTGGGTAGATAAGGGTGGGTAGGTAGATAAGGATGGGTAGGTAGATAAGGGTGGGTAGGTAGATACGGGTGGGTAGGTAGATAAGGGTGGGTAGGTAGATACGGATGGGTAGGTAGATAAGGGTGGGTAGATAAGGGTGGGTAGGTAGATAAGAGTGGGTAGGTAGATACGGATGGGAATTCACTAAAACACGCAACGAAGGTTAACATGCTACGCAATAAAAACGATACAATTTTAAGGAAAAAGTGATATTCATTAAAACACAGACTGAAAAATAACGCACTGCTCACGATCAAGCGTATCCAAGCCCTGCTCGACAGCCAGTTTGGACAGGCTAAACAGCTCCGGCAAAGCGTCTGGCGACATCAACGAGTCGGCTAAGCGCTTGCCAAAGAGGCTGGTAAGGAAGCTGCGATGAAGCAGCGCTGCGGGTTGTTAATATTGGTTTATAAATGGCCACCTCTTTAGGTTGCAAATTAAAAGTCTTCCCAGCCCGTCAATTTAGTTGCTTAGAGTTGCTTAGCAACTGACACAGATCCTGAGGTTGCTAGGCAACAATTATTCCAGATTCTAAAGTAACTACCATTACAAATCCGCCCGTTGCTAAGCAATTACCATTACAAATCCGCCCGTTGCTAAGCAATTACCATTACAAATCCTCCCGTTGCTAAGCAACTACCATTTCAGATTCTCATGTTTCTAAGCAACTAAATTCCTAGATTCTCAGGTTGCTAAGCAACTACGTTTTTAGATCTTCAGGTTGCTAAGCAACTACCGTTTCAGATACTCAGGTTGCTAAGCCGTAATAAATCCTACCCTAACCCCTCAGCAACACAAACCTCGATTCTCGTGAAATCTCAAATCGTCCAACTGTTGCTCCATCACTTCGGCATAATCCGAGGCAGCTGATGAAGAAGCAAATTTTTTTGTTGAATGAGAACTCATTTTTAGCTGCAAAATCGGTACGAGAGAATTATTTAGTAAGAAATAAATCCGCAGTAAGTACGAATATGCATCTTAATTCAGAGGCAAAATTTTGAAAAAAAAAAGTTCTAAAAAAGTTTTTTAAGTTTTCATTCACAAAAATTAAATTTACATAGTGTAACTTTTTTTCTTTTTTTACTTTTTATTTACTTAGCTTTAAAACAAAAATCAACTTTTTAGAGTACAGCGATAGCATGGTGATATTTCATTGACAAATTTCTGCAAAAATCTTGTTTAAATTACACATGCTAGCAAAAAAGCATTAATATTATTCGCCTTTCACAGTGAGGGCTTTGGGATTTTTAACTTTCCTGATTTTGGAATCTGGGATGCTAAAGCCCGAAAAATTAATGACCTGGGAAGTTAAGTGACAAATTTATAGATGTGGGATGTCAAAATCACCAATTTGAGGATTTGGGATAAAATCCACAACTTAAGGATCTGGGAGGTTAAAATCCTAATTTTGAGGATCTGGGATGGTAAATCCCCAACTTGAGGATCTGAGATGTTAAAATCCCCTATTTGAGGATTTGGGATGTTAAAATCACCTACTTAAGGATTTAGGATGTTAAACCCCAACTAAAGGATCTGGGATGTAAAAATCCCCAACTTAATGACCTTGGATGTTAAAATCCCCAATTTGTGGATCTGAGATGCTGAAAACTCTAATTTGGGGATTTGGGATGCTAAAACCCCCAATTTAGGGATCTGGTATGTTAAAATCCCCAATTTGAGAATCTGGTATGTTAAAATCCCCAATTTAAGGATCTGGTATGCTAAAATCCCCAATTCGAGAATCTGGTATGTTAAAAACCTTAATTTAAGGATCTGTTGCGTTTAACTTTCCAACATGATGATTCGGGAAGAATCTAGTTTGTTGTTGGGAAAAAAACGTCACTCATAATTGGTCAAAGCTACAGCATACTATGAACCGATTACCGAAAGCAGTTCCAGTCACAAGGTTAATTTTTATCCGCTTTTTTTCAAAAAATTCAATTGGCAGCCGGACTAATTGCAGCAGCCGAGCCAGACAGGGACAGATTAAGACCCTCCTTGGCCTGAAAGAAGCAATAAGACAAAGTGATTTGTCGCACGTCTCTCAGCCGGGGATCGTTAACGTACTCCGGGTCGATGTAGAAAAACACGGGCATGTCAACCTCCTCTCCGGGATTTAAACGCTGCTCCTCAAAGCAGAAGCATTGAATTTTGTTGAAATACTGCGACGCCTGATAGGGATTAACAGTGTAGGTGGCGATCCCCGTAACGGGCACATCCGTGGGATTCTTGGCCGTATAAAATACCAACACAGTTTCGCCGGGCACCAGTTGAACCTTCGGCTGTTGGGGCCGAAAATTCCACGCCAACTGGGAGTGCGTGTCGGCGATAAAGTTAACAGTCAGTCGGCAATCGTTCACAGGTCGCATCTCGCGAACCCGATCAATATTCTCAACACGGGCTAGCAACGGGTTAGAACCTGTGCCGGCCATCTGGCAGAATTTTCTATAGAGCGGCACTGAAGCGTAGGAGACGCCTAGCATGAATACGGCCGCGGCCGACATGTACATTGTGGCTGTGGCGCCGCGATTGGGCGGCGGGCCGGTTTGGCCGGCTTGGCCGCGGTTTGGCCACGGCCCGCCCGTGCCCGGATTGCGGCCAATCGGTTTTGAACTATTGAATCGTTGGGAGAGGCTGGTTAGCCTTTGAAACGAATCCCGAGGTCCGCTTAGCAACAGATGCAGGCGACAACGGTCGCACAGAAGACGGGACAGCATGTTTGAAAGTTTTGTTCGTGCGCGCGTCAGCTAGAGAACACCAGATCTGAAGGGTCGAAAGTGGTAGGGTTTCTTCAGACTTTTTCGCTTCATTGAGTTTTAGCGATGTGTAATTTTAGCTTCATGGAGTTTTAGCGATGTGTAATTTTAGCTTCATGGAGTTTTAGCGATGTGTAATTTTAGCTTCATGGAGTTTTAGCGATGTGTAATTTTAGCTTCATGGAGTTTTAGCGATGTGTAATTTTAGCTTCATGGAGTTTTAGCGATGCTAATTTTAGCTTCATGGAGTTTTAGCGATGCTAATTTTAGCTTCATGGAGTTTTAGGGATGCTAATTTTAGCTTTATTGAGTTTTAGCGATGTGTAATTTTAGCTTCATGGAGTTTTAGCGATGCTAATTTTAGCTTCATGGAGTTTTAGCGATGCTAATTTTAGCTTCATGGAGTTTTAGTGATGCTAATTTTACCTTCATCGGGTTTTAGCGATGCTAATTTTAGCTTCATGGAGTTTTAGCGATGCTCATTTTAGCTTCATGGAGTTTTAGCGACGCTCATTTTAGCTTCATGAAGTTTTAGCGACGTGCAATTTTACCCTCATGGACTTTTAGAGATGCTAATTTTGGCTTCACGGTGTTTTAGAGATGTGACATTTCAGGGTCATAAAGTTTTAGCGATGTAATATTTCAGCGCAGTGTTGTTTTTAAGTGCTCAAAATATTCAATAATAGAACTGGTTTGGCAAGAATTTGTCAACTACAAAAGCTACCCAAAAGCGTTACGATACAATGAGGCAGAAATTTCAATTACAATTAGTGGGTACTAACTATAACTGACACCTTTTTGATTGCATTGAATTCTAAGTATACCTTCACGCAATGTCAATGGATTGCTGAGCAGAAATTTAATAGAAAAAGCAATTGGAAAAAAGTAGGCAGTAAGTCTGTGCGACTTTTCATGCATAAAATTTACGTCTTCCAACGGTTCTTTTTTGAATGGCACATTGGCAACCCGCTCCGTTCTCACTCTCTTCCTACCTGGCTCTCTCTTTCTCTCTTGCTAGGTTTAAATTTCAACAGACCAGTAAGTCTTCCGAGGCCGCAGAGATTGAGCACAGCACTGGCCTGGGTCTGTGCTAAGAGAAAAAACTTAGAAAAAATACTACCATCCAAAGAAGACGCTGTGCATTAAAAGTAGAAGTGAATTTTCAAGCTTTCATATTTAAATAAACCTTCTCTACAAAGCTTCTTACATTTCAGCCAGAGCATTTTTTTGCACAGAGTTTAACACACTTCAGTAATATTATTGTAAATAGTCCGAAGAGCGAATCTTAAGTTAAAAATCTTAGTAAACCAGAAGTGCCTGGACTGACTTCTAACAGAAATAAAAAAGAAGACTGAAGTTGGTATATCAGAATGGAAATTTCAACGATGACATCTCAACTTGACGGCCAAACTATCAGTCAGCATTTAGTAATCAGGATTCCAACAGCTGACAGCGAGCCAACGGAGGACACAATTGGTGAAGACGAAGCATCCACACTAGAAGTGTCGCTAACTAGACACTATTTGGAACAACTAAACAACAGAAAAGGAACAAACAGCGGTCCAGCTATCAATCAATCATCGGAAAGCAGCGCATCAGAAGAAACCGACATCCATAAAAGCGTCAACAATAGAGACGACACCGATGTCGAAGTCGAAGTTCAACAACAACGAAAGAAACTAACACGACGTCCAGGACGTCGAAAATGTCAACGACAAAACCAACCAACAGCCGGCAAAAAATATGATTCCCTGCAGAATATCAGTCAGCAACAATTATCGAAAAGCTCAAATTTTCTGAAGGCTAGACCGGCAACAGCGTCTGGTTTGTTGCTAAGCAACTACGACCCAAGTTCTATTGCACCGGCTGTAAGTATTCAATAATTATCTATAAAAATTCTGACTTTTTGATCGATTGTTTAATCAACTTTCTTCGCTACAAAAAAATTTGAAATGGCGTTAATGGACAATCTTTTCTCTATATATTCTGAACTCCGACAAAATCAATTACAATGTCCCTACATACCTCCAATAGTAGTAGCGAGCGAATATTGCATGAATAATGTCGAATTTATAGTCCTTACCAACAGTAAGGAATAAAAGTACACAAAAACACAGGCAACTTAAAAAGCTTCTTATTAGCACAGCATTTTCCAATATTAAACAATTACACAGCCAGGCTACTTTCTACTAGCACCTCGGCTTGGCGAGAGAGGCCTATTGGAATGGCGCCGACGCATGGGACTGCTTCGCCGATCAACAAAGACTGGCGGTGGATTAAGAGTAACCAGCCAACAATGGGAGACCGAACGTGGATTGTGTCATTTAGAGCTCGGCGTGACTGGGGAGTGCTTCCAACCAAGAATAGGTGAGCAAATATAAGCGGATTGAATATCGCTCAACATTCTCACTTTAAATAGCTTAATTCAAGATAATACACATATCAGGGAAAAGATAACGTTGCAAGTGATGGTAATTAATTAGTATTTAATTAGTTAAATTCATCATTAACTAACTATATATCTATCTATCTATCTATCTATCTATCTATCTATCTATCTATCTATCTTTTTATATATCTATCTATCTATCTATCTATTCATCTATCTATCTATCTATCTATCTATCTATCTATCTATCTATCTATCTATCTATCTATCTATCTATCTATCTATCTATCTATCTATCTATCTATCTATCTATCTATCTATCCATCAATCTATCTTTCATCTATGCGTCAAGTATTTAATCTGACTTCTCTAATCATTTCTTTTCCACATTTGATCAATGAATCAAAATCTCGTAGCCTGAAAATGAGCACAAAATAAAAAATAATGATAAAAAATCCCATTAAGCTAAATATTAACCCACTTAAGTTTCGAAAATTTAGTTTCTTTTATCTCCCTTCCGTACAAGTCTCAACTGGTGGGCAAAAGACAAAAAAAATTCAAGAAGCAACCGTTTTTTTTCTGTCACTAGCTCGGAAAAAAAGCAGCAGCTCTATCTCCCTCACTAAAAGGATGGCGGGATGAAAAAAAAATAAGAAGAGAAGGAAAAGGCGGTGACCAGAGACAGTCAAGATGCGAGAGCCGTGTGGCGCGTCTGTTAGAGGGATGGATGGTGGGAGGGCTTTCGGAGTGGGGGGAGGTGAATGACCAGCCATCCGTATCCCTCAAGTCGGGCCGACTGGGACAGTGGCAGCAGCAGCAGCAGCCTGGCAGTGAGGGAGGGAAGGGCTGGGGCTGAATAAGACAGATAGGAGCGCAGCGGAAGAGGCGAACAAAAAAGGGAGAAAGAGAAGAAACGAAGATAGCCGATAGAGGAGACCACTAGGGAGGTGGCCGGCAGTTGCCAGCTAGGGAGAAAGAAAGATGAAGAGTGAAACGAAAAAAAAGCTTTAAAGGAGAGTTCAGAGTGGAATTGAGTTGAGTTGGTGAGAGCCTCCTGAGCGAGAGAGAGAGAGAGAGAGAGAGAGTAAGTGAGAGGAGAAAGCTAAAGAGAGGGAGAGAGTGAGTTGGAATCGGCTTGGAGGCGACTGATTGCACTGGCCAACAGCGCAAAGGATGGCGGTCTGGTCCCAGAATGACTAAGGAGGGAAGACCCGGCATGGCCAACAACTTGTGAAATGCTCTTTCCGAAATTCCCCGGTTCCTCCGACCAGCCGTCTGTCTCCCCCCGCTCAACCTCCCCACTGCAGTCTCTCCTCACCTCAAATATCCCTACCCCGAGACCCTCGATCGCACCAGTATTTCGCTGCGACCGGCAGAAAAAGCCCAGATAATGACGGCGATAGCCGGTTGGGGGGGTGAGAGGAGAAAATAGGATTGAAGCAGATGAGGTTGGCGGCGGAAACTGGTATAGGGATGGGGGAAGTGAAGGGATCGAGGAAGAGAGGAACGGACCGACAGACACACAGAGAGAGAGAACAAATCTCTTCCCCTTGTAGTCATCCGACACAAGGGTAGGATAAGAGCGATGGCATAGCCTACAGAATTCGCTTGTCGTGTACGGGAAAGAGCAGCAGCTAAACAAGTACACAAGGCTGAAGGGAGGGAGACAGCTCCCAGTCTGTTTCCACTCTGATCTAGTTCCACATCGGTGCACAGCATCTCTTTCTTCAGTACTTTGCTAACCGTACAGTTTGCTGAAAGAGCATTAACTGGTCTAGCTAGTGGGTCTACAAGCTCCTCTCCTCCATAGATTAGACTCTAGGCCGTTCTCTGCTCAGCTCAGAGACACGGGCTTCGAGCAGCATTCAATCAAGTCCTTGTCTTTCTTTCCTCGCGTTCAGTCCTGTCCCAACCCCACTATTTCCCCACACACCAGAACTCACGCCTCTCCTAACATTCGAGTAGCCGTAGAGTCACAGCCCGATTTGAACATCTTCCTCTTTGAAAATAAAACCCAAAATTTCTCTGCGCCCGGCGTCAGTTTTGTCGCCTACAGAATTAGCCGCAGCTAGACGAGAAAGACACGGACAAGGACCAGAACAAGGACAAGAGGACACGACAAGAATGGCAACACCTAGGCCAGCAACAGCCGGGTAAGCAACAGACCAATTGTATTTTAACTAAATGTGTTTTGCATTCTATCGATTATTTATTTGTTTGCTTGTTTGTTTCAATCAAACTTAGACACAAGCAGCCGCCACCGCATCCACGCCGAATTCAACAACAAAAACCAAATGGACATCCAACAACCAACCGGAAGCTACAACTCCGCACTTTAAATTCTCATCCACCAACATCGCGGCCTAGGTTCAGTCCCTACACGCCGCCGTTGAGCAGTTCAATACCAATCAGTAGCAAAACAAGAAGCCGGCACGCTACGGTGTCAACAGACGCCGACATTACTGATCCAAGAATCTATCCAACTGAGTTGTCCTCAAGCAGAGACCAACAACTGGCTCACGCGGCCGCCATGTCGCGCAGCTACGATTGCGCGTTCTTTTCGGCCGGCGCGGCTGGACGAGGTCACGGACGTCGGGGAGAATTTATCATACATCCGGAATGGCTGAGCGAAAGTGTCAGCATCGAGCGTTTAAGAATCAACGAGAGACCGTTGATTATGCCGACCGGGTCTCAAGCTCAAGTTCAACAACAACAACAGAAGCAGCCATCGCTGCAACAGCATCAGCAGTGTCAGCCAGCTAGGAGCAACTGGCCGAAACGCTGTCGGAGCGCGCCGCCGCCGCCTCTGACGCCTCAGAATCAGCACCAATCAAGCATCAATCCAATAACTTGGCAGTAGCCTCGAAAGTTGATAGCTAACCAAACCAAAGTCATAAGACAAGACATATAGCAAATGGCTTGCTTTTATAAGGGCTTTTTTTGTTTTAATTAAAACGCTTCGTTGCCTCCTTTATTAAAGTACGCTTAAATATTTAATGCATCAGTAATTCTGCTTTCAAACAGATGCTTAACTATACTTGTACTTTAAAAAATATCTTCCGCCTTCTTCAAGAAGCGTGTTGTCACAATATAAATCTGCGTTATTAATGGATTGAAAGCAAGTTTTTCTTGTGAGCTTATCCTTCTGCGTAATCATGATAAATTATTAAATTTAATAAATAGTTATAGCGCCTTTTACAATCCATTAGATAACGAAAAGTATAAAAATTTTGTTAACACTCTTCTTAATTTAAGCAATAAATATGAAAACATGTATAACTTACCAAAATACAATTAAGTTGTTTGAATTTGCACCTGTAGTCACTTGCTTCCTTGCTCAATAGCAATTAGAAAATCATTTTTTTACTGAAAAGAAATATTCATTCCGTTGTCAGAAGCGGCAATTGTAGCTTTTTCATTTTAAAAAAGACTACCTAAACACCAACCTTAGTACCTTTGTGCTTAACAGTAACGCAACAAGAATGGATTATGTTAATCCACCAGGGGGCTTGGATTAAGGAATATAATGGATTGCTAATCTGGATTAATGGATTGCTAATGGATTAATCCAGAATGGATTGCTTATCTAGACAATGGATTAATCCAGAATGGATTGCTAATCTAGAACATGGATTAAGAAGCAGAATGGATTGCTAATGTAGACCATGGATTACTAAGAAGCAGAATGGATTGCTAATCTAGAAAATGGATTAAGAAGCAGAATGGATTTCTAATCTAGACCATGGATTAAGAAGCAGAATGGATTGCTAATCTAGAACATGGATTAAGAAGCAGAATGGATTGCTAATCTAGAACATTGATTAAGAAGCGGAATGGATTGGTAATTCAATTTAATTCCTTAACAATAATTCAAAGAAAAATGAGCAAGTCAAAAACTCAGTTAATATTTTTTTATTTATGATACAACAGATATGTTGTACATTACTATGTATTTTTCCTATACACACGCGTCTAATTAGCTTCATATAGTAAATTTAGTATGCATAGCGAGATAATAGTATGTATAATATATTTATAATGTATGCGTATAATAAAAAATGAATGCATTTCAAATGAACTGCGGTTAGGGGTTTAACAAACAATTAGTTTTTTCACTAAAAAGTTTTTGATAACAAAGGAGAAAAGAAAACATTTGTTTCTTGGTGCAAGCAGTTCTTATTTTATACAACACTAACTATAGTCGAACTTAATGGGTTATCTATGAGCTATTAGTAACAATAATAATATAATAACTTTACACTACTAAGCATTGTTTAAGGGTTAGAAGAATTCAGAAATACTTAAATATTCACTCTGCATCAAGATAAAGCGTTTATATGCAATAAAAGGAATTTCTCCTCTCTACTTTAGAAGCAAAAACGATAAAAAAACAAATTGTTAATGTAACTTTCTCAATAATAACAGTGAGCGAAGTCAAATAGACGTGAGGATCAACAAGCAATGCAAAAATTATTTTTTTTATTCAAAGAAAAATAAGGAAAACAGAAGATTAGCAAACTAGATCAATTATATTTACTTGACTGACTAAAGTTAAGCCAACAATACGGACAAATTTTCACAGTAAGTTAACTAGCTAATACGAGACAAAAAAGAAACTGTATTGAGATTGGAGGTTAACATGAAGCACAAATAATGCAGGATAGCAATAGAATTTGACTGGCTTAATAGCATAGATACAAAATTTCACATTTTTTGTAATTTAACAGATATATAATAATAGTAATAATAATAATAAAATAATGATAATAATAATAATTCAAGCTTTCAAAATCTCAACAAAGGTTAAAGAAGGTCACACAAATAAAGCCTGGTCGTAATCTTCGATGTCACACAAACACATATAAGAGAACAACCGAACGATTTATAATTTATCCTTGCACAATCAAATCGTTCATATTGCACTTAATTTAAAAAAAAGCCACGCACATTGACTCTTTTGGATTCGGGTTTACTACATATCACTAATACTATTGCCAGATTAACAAATAACAATGGAAAGGACTTTAAAACAACAGTTTGTATAATAGTAATAAAATATTACACACAGTGCAGCAAAGAAGCTACACAAAATATATTCTGGGAAGTATGCGAAATGCCGGCATTATTACATTATTACGCATAGCGATTAATAAATTTACAATAAAATGTGTGTTGTTATGTATAACGCAGATTTTTTTCAATTGAGCTGCCAATAATAAATGAGAAAAACCACACGAGCATTTACTCACTCACACAGTTAAATTTTTAATAAAAGCACAAACTAAGCATTAACTAAGGCTGGACCAAACACAATGACTTGGTGGTGATGGAGCTAATATTGTTAAGCTTTACTTTTATTGAAAACCTGAGTAAATTAACTTTTGAAAGTTGTTACCCTAAACAAACCTAAACACTAAACAGCTATTGCGTAACAAAAATTCATAATAAAAGCAATGAAACAATCTGAAAAAAGGATGCCAACAAAAACGAAAGCAAACGTTATAAATACTAAACAAAAAAAAAATAATTCAACGAAGATAATAAACTACTAAATAAGATAACAATAAGGGATAGGAATTTGAGGAAGCGACTAATAAATATAAGCAAAAAGCTAAATTTTTTCAAAGGTAAAACTTGAGAGTTTGTTAAGTACACACAGTTTTCTAAAATCGAAAAAAATCGTAAACATAATATGCGAACTAAAAAGAGAACAAACTAGGGTTGAGTAAGAGGGGGCATAGTTAAAGCAGCTTAGCAGTCATCTCTGATGAAATCAGCTGCTTGTTTTTAAAAAACAACAAATCGAGGAAGAGAAGCCAGTTTGGGGAGTTTTCTTTTCTGTTAATTTAGGCTTCAGCAGACGGATGGGACTCGTACGGGGAAGCGTCGGCTGACATAGACGCCTGAGGCGGCATCTGCTGCTGCTGCTGTTGTTGCTGTGGCAACGGTGCCGGCTGATGATGCAGCTCGTGGTGGGGAGATTCTCCTTGTTGATGCTGATGCTGCATCGGCGACATCATTTGCTGCTGCTGCTGCTGAGGAGGCTGCCTGTGCAACTGCTGCTGTTGCTGCTGCTGCTGCATGCTATCATTCTGCATAGCCCTGTAGGAAGAGCAGTTCTTCTTGTGACAATAGTAGGAAGCACCCCATCTGAATCGTTTCTTGCAGCCTTCGCATTCGTATCGACCTTCTACACTGTGCATGCCTTCGATGTGCTGTTTGAGTGACAGCTTTGAACTATAAGAATTGTTGCACTGAGGACACACATAGCCGCTGCCCATTGAGGGCGGCTGCTGCTGCTGCTGCTGTTGCTGCTGTTGCTGCTGAGGCAGAGGCGGCAGCGGCGGCGGCAGATGGTGGTTCATCGGACCAGAAGATGACGAGGAAGCGGCAACGGCGGCAGCGGCCGCGGCGGCTGCGGCAGCAACCAGAGCGGAAGATTGGCTGCTATCTCCGCTGCCCTCAAGCAGTAGGGGCGGCAGCTGCTGTTGCTGCTGAGGATGCATGCTGTGCAGATGCGGCTGTTGCTGACCGTTGATGCCGCCGCCGTTGCTGCCGGCTGCTGCGGCTGCGCCAGCGTGACTGTTCCTGCGTCGGCCGGCTCCGCCCTCGCCAGCAGGTCGTCTGGCTTCGGGATTCGGGTTCAACTTGCACTGGCGCTGGTGCTGATAATAAACCGGAGGCCAGCGGAATTTTCTATGACAATAGCGGCATTGATAGGCTGGCGGGCGGTGAAGGTGCATGTGCTGATCGAGCAGGGTCTTGGTGCGGAACAGCTTGCCGCACTCTTGACAGGCGTGCTGCTTTAATTGTTGCTGCTGCTGCTGCTGTTGCTGAGTCTGGTGGTGCAGCTGATGCTGCTGATGGTGCTGGTGATCCAAACCGGGATTACCGCCGCCGCTAGACATTAACTGGTGATGATGCTGCTGCTGCTGCTGCGGCTGCGGCTGCATGTGATGATGATGCTGCTGGTGCGCCAGGTGCTGCGGCTGAGGATGATGCTGCACAGTTGAAGACTGATGATGCGCCTGCTGCTGCTGCTGGTGGTGATGCTGCTGATGATGCTGGTTGTGATGATGCTGCTGCTGCTGTTGTTGGTGATGCTGGTGATGCGGCTGCTGTCCTGGCTGCTGGGAGCAGACGTGATCGGCTAAACCGGACATGCTAACAAACAGCGTGTCACACTTATGACATCGGTGCAGCGGCGACAGATCAGTTGAATTCTGCGGCACGACTGAAGCTGGCGAAACTGATGAAGGCTGATGCTGCGCCGGATGATGATGGTGAATCTGCTGGTGCTGCTGCTGCGATCGTTGCTGATCGACAGCTGTCAGATGCGGCGGCGTGTGCGAAGAATTCGAAGACGATCTGGCGGTGTTGCCGCCGTTACCGCCGCCTCCAGCGGCTCCAGCGGCAGCGGCGGCTGCGGCAGCCACAGCCGCGGCGTGCATCCCGTCCAAATGTTGGCGCAATATTCTTTGCTGTTTGAATCTGGCGCCGCAGAATTCGCATTGGAAGCGACGCTCGGCGCTGCCGACACCGCCGCTGCCGCTGCCACCGCCGTGGCCATTGTTGCTGTGCCCGCTGCCGCCGCTGCCGCTACAGGCGCTACCAACGTGACTAGGCGGACTGCCGTGCGCTTCAATCATGTGCTGCTGAAGCAGATCCTGGGACAGGCATTTTAAACCGCAACGATCGCATTGGATCTGCTGGTACATGATGTGACTAAACTGGCTAATATGATTAGTCAGATGTAAATTGAAATCTTTCTCGTCTGAGCAGGCGTAGCCGCAGATCTGGCAGGACAAAGTTGGCCGCGAGGGCGGACTAGGTGTCAGCCCGGCGCCGCCAGGATCCGAGAACGGATTAATCATCGGGCGTTGATAATCTTGATCGGATTTCACCGACGGTGAAGTTTTAGCTAATTGTTGCTGAGAATCGAGCTGCGGAGCCTGCGCCTGCTGCTGCTGCTGTTGCTGCTGAGTTTGTTGATGCGTTGAAGAAGAAGAATCCTGTTGCGCCTGTTGCTGACTAGAAGCAAAATGATCTAGCGCGGATAGAGGCGGCGCCGAAACAGAATTGGGCGCACCGGCTCCATTAGAATGCAGCTCGCAATTGCCAACGTGGTCCAATAATAGCAACAAAAAGTCATCGTCGCTGGCATTCTGCAGGCTAAGCAACTGTTTAGACTCGATAAAACGAGAATAAGTGAACAGATTGACCGGTATGCTGACTATGTTGTCCATGTCGCTTCAAACTATTGGAAGAGGCGACAAGCCTGTTAAGCCCAGTGTCTGCCTATGCCTCTTGGTCCGTGTGAGGCGAGTGAAGCAACAAAGACAAGAAAACAATAAATTAAGAAATGCTTTTTGTTTTGTTTATTGCCTGCCAGTCGATGCAATCAGTTTGATTTCGCTGAAAATAAAAATATTATTGATTTAGCTATTATAAATAAATTCTTTGTCACAGATCCAACTTATAACTTAGAGATTTTGACATGAGCAATTTCAAATATTTAAAATTATAATTAAGTTGAAAAAAATCACTAAAAAGAATAGTTTTATATTTGATAATATAATATATCTCCAAAAATGTACCTGTGCTAGGTGAAATTAATGAAAGGGATAATAAAAATATATTTTAGCTTGTTAATAAAAATAAAAATATTTAAAAAATTTTAGGTTTCTAATGAACAATATCATTGTAATACTGTATACTGTAGAATAAAACTTATTGTGACATTTTCTAATAGAAAGTACTAAAAATTATTAGACAGTAATTAAATATACAATAAATACTTTCCCATATTGCATGATGAAGCTGTACTATATGTCATTTTGTTAGAATGATGGTTCTTTCTTTATAATGATAATTATGACAAAAATGGGTCTCATAGATATGAAAAAAACCACATAAAATTTCAATTTGCTTTTACCTGCTAAGCACCATGTCATTGAAACACTAAAACTGATTTTTTAGACCTATAAAATATTATATCAACAATATGCTTCTAAAAGAAATTCTACAACTTTAAATAATAAATCACAAACTTTTCCTTAAAATCATTGGCCTAAGTAAAAATTTTAACAATATATAATTAAAAAATTAAATTAATATTTTAAAACTTCTACAATTCAATAAAACTTAGCTAATATGAACATGCTTTTGTATTTTTTAATTATTGATTAAAAAATTTAAAAAAATATATAAATATATAAATACTTTTGTAGCTTTACCTATTATAGAATTATTCAACCTTAAAACAGCCATACTCAAATTATACATTGCTAAAAATATTTTGCTTTTTAAATGAAACAATAGCTACTTATAATCTGCAAAACAATTTTTTTGCAGCATTAAAAGTGAACTTTTAGCTATATATTTTTGTTCTTATAATTTTTTTCTAAGTAGGCCTAGGCCAATTTTATAATCAAGATTTACTCATAGGTCCTAGACTAACCAAATCCAAAAAAATAATAAGTAACCATTTAAAAAATAAACTAAAGCATCAAAGTATTGCTAAATAAATGAATGACATGCATTTAAATAAAAAGATTCTTTTTTAGGATTATATTATATTTGATATTTCAGGTATTACAACAAAAATAATAACAATATACTTATTATTAATAATATTATAATTTATAAAAATTTAATTTTAGCACTTGAATATTTTTAGATTATATAAAATCATTTTAAATTTTGCCCAATTCTATCATATTTATAAGATGCTAAAATTATATCAATATTACTTTTTCATTACCATTTGTTAAATAATGTTTAGATACAATATGTGCAGCAAAAAATACTTTTGATCATATATAACCAAGCTCAAATTTTTACCTATCTAATGCAACTTAGTTTTAGCAAAATTTGCAAATTGCATTAAAATTTTTAAGGAACAAAACAGGTTTTATAAACTATTTATTAGCCAATAGCTAAACCTTACTTTATATAATTTTCTTTTCACTAAATTCTATCATTTTCCCCATTTTTCTATCTACAATACTACTAAATTTGCAACTTATCTCTTCAAATTTGACCAATTTTTTGACTTACTTCCTCAGTTTTTAACAATTAAGTAACTTACATTACCAATTTAGCAACTTGTCTATTTTGTAATTTATCTTGGCTAATTCACATTCTTTTTATAAATTATATATCCAGTTTGAATGTATTGGGCATATATGATTTTGTTAATATTAGTTTGGTATATCTTTAAATTTTAGAGGCCTATAATTTAGTTATATTTGCTTAAGATTTTTAAATTTATGTTTAGCCTCTTACTATACTATAGGCATTTTGCTTTGAATCAAAGAAAAACTAAATTATACACTGGCAATGACAAAAACTGGCACTTGGGAACAAATGTGAACTATATATATTTTTAAAATTGATATAAAAATTTGTAAACATACAGAGTATTTGTGCATTTTAAAGGAAGCAAGCATAAAGTAGCAATAAAATTATAAAATGCTACATAATGACACCTGAAGCACTAAAATTGGCCATAAAATAAAAAAGTTACAAGGTTTCAAATTTGAAAAATATGCTTTTTTGCATGAAAACAGTTTCACTTTCTAGTGCATTAGAGATAAGAAAATAATACCATTTTTTGACACAAAATCTCAATAACTTTTTTATTACTGGATCAATTTTCAAAAGTTTGGTGTCATTTCAATTATAACATCCAGGGCTATAGCATGGCATTATGAAAAACATGGATTTTAGAATAAATGTTCTTACTGGAGTCTGGACACCCTAACTAAAAGCCAAAATATTATTTTCTAATAAAGAAAATAATGCTTTACCAAAAAATAACTAAAACAATGTTATATTAGACTCTTAAGCAGGAGTTGGACTCAACCTAAGGGCCTAGCCCTAGGGCAGTTTTAGGGTAGGCCTACTGCCACTGGGTACAGTATTTAAAATATTGCTACGAAATTAATAGCTAATTTTTCTACCATACGGTTGTAATTAATAGCTATATGAACACTTTATCAAGCCACTTATTGGCCCAATTTTAGTAGTACTAGTACTGGTAGCCCTTGCGTAGCAGCTAGCTATTGCCATAAATATAGTATAGACATGGTAGGCCTCGAGCTATTTTTTTATTTCCAAAAGACAAATTTGTCACAATTTTTTATACTTAAATGTAATCTTATAAAGAAGACATAATCCAAATTTATTTTTAAAATGAACTATTTGAGCCACATTCAAACAATTCCCGACTTAGGGTTATTGTTTATAGCACACTATACAGTACTAGGCATTAATTCATAGACTAATAATAAAACTGCGACTACCAACTTTTTTAAATTTGTTCACAACATTTTTAACATTTTAAACAATTCTAGTAGTTATTCCAGTACATATTGATGACATTATAAATACTTTTGCTTTTTATTTCTTTAATAAAATATTGGAAAACATTTTGCTAAAAAATTATTGACAGAATTTACAATTAAAACTACAGTCTGCTAAGTGCTAACGGTAATGATTTACATACAGGTCTTCATAAAAATCGTTTCTTATTTTCCTTATTCAGCAAATCAATGCCGTCTTCAGAAAAATTTTCACTGTTGGTCTTTGGCTTCATAAAGAAGAAACCATAAAATTCCCTGTATTTAACTGTAGTTAACCCAGTAACTGATTCTCGGAGAAATCTCATCGATATACATGTATTAGTGCGTCTCCAGTGTCTTCGATACTGTCTCTATTCGTCACTTTGACCGCGTTCACTGCAGTCCTTGCAGTGAATTAACAGAGGCTTCATTTTTAAATTCAACGAATGCGTGAGGCTTATGTAGGAGGCAAGGACATCTTAAAGTAGTTAAGTAGTACTACTTAAGATGTCCTTGGTAGGAGGGCCTACTGCACAGCGTTTTTATCCATCCGTAACATATGGCTGTAATGACGCAATCAAAAGCCATCTTTGCGACCGGACCCGATGATAGATGCATAGTGGCATGGCCATGATTTGTATTTTAATCAAATGCATATGCCATTAGCACGAGAATGATTCTAAAAGTTGACCTGGCATTCAACCGGGGCACACGTGACACGTACTTGCGTGGTATATGAGAGCAAAATGAGATGCACGAGTTCTTCGTTAGTAATTTGTCCTTGCATGATCAACACACCGTCACTATTGATACAAGAGAATCTAACACTGCTACTGTAAACGCCGTCGACGACGAAGGAGAAGAATTACTGGGGCGAAACCAAAAAGCGCAAAAGACATTATGAGCTCGGTGTCAAAGCTCGATATAGCTGTAGTAAGAGGTGCCCATGGAAGCAGTAATGCGCATCGATGATAAGTGCATCAACCGAGTATTCAGTCCTGACGAGCTAAAAGGGGCCGCAACATCCGCCCTAAATTTTCCCAGTTTAAACTGGTATTCGATCTCAGCTTGATGGACTGAAGAAATTGCGGGATTAAGTGCTCCGCTGAGTGTCCTATAGAGCTGGAGCTCGAACCCACGTCCTTCCGGTCATAAGGCAGACGCCTAGAGGACTAGGCTACACTATACAACTCTTACAAGTTAAGTGGGCCTTTGCAAATTTTGCAATGGTCAAGTTTAGTACGCCTGTGACAACTCCTTGGTTAGCCACGGACATCGCATGCCATGGACGACTACAAGTAAATAACAGACACTAACAGTGTCACCCGCCAGCTAGGTTAGCCCGAAATGACTTAATAGACCCTGAGAGCAGTCCGGAACACTCTTCTCCACCTGATCTTCTTCTGCAGCTGGACGACCTTCTCCTGGGTCGCGTCGGGCTCGTCTAGGTCGGCCAGAGCCTCCAGCGCCGCCATCGTCTCGGCGTCCTCCTCCGACATCTGGTGGCTGGGCTTGCATCTGGCGGCCAGAGCTGCGCACAGCAGCAGTCCGAGAACCAGTTGCCACTTCATGATTGCCTGCTCGAGTCTCTGGGGTATAGCTTGATGAAGCTGAGAAGCTGGGAGCTTTAGCGCTGAATTGGTTGGGCAGCTTGCGTCTTCAAAGAGTCGGCATTTATAGAGAAAAATCGGCACGTTTTTCCGGTCGCTGGAATGCGGGGTTTCGAGCTGAGGCTCCGCGTGCCACGAGAATAATTGGCTCTTTCTGCTGGGTCTTTTTTAACTGCCAACAATTAAAAGTTTAACTGCTAGAGCTGCTCAGTGTTAAAAGGCCTTGAACTTCAGCTGTGCCTGCAGCTAGAAAGCATTTGTTTTGCAGAGTACCTTGGGTACCCTTGCTGCAAGGCTGAGAGGGGACAGGGGCCTCTATTCAAAACTTGAGGTTAGCACACAAGTTAGGAGTGATGAAAGAATAATGCATGCTATATTTTTTCAAACCTTTTGATGAGCCATTGTTACGAGGGGCACTGCAAAAGTTTTTAGCCATGACTACATAAAAGCTCAGACGTGCTTCATATTTCACACGTTTAAAATAGCACATTAGAGAAGCCTGCAGGTCAATTTTCAAACAAAAAGCTTGCAGACCTGTTTAGCTACACTTAATTTCCCAATACACTTTCAGCATCTGTTCCATTTGCGTTATGGAACTTAATCGGGAGCATTTTCGTGCAATGATTTACTATGATTACAAATCTGGTTTAGACTGCCACCAAAGCCATCAAAGGCTGTCAGCAGCTTTCTCAGACTCTGCCCCGTCCTTTGCAACTGTCACCGGCTGGTTCCGCGAATTTCGGCGCGGACGGGATTCGCTCGAAGATGAGGCTCGGGCAGGCAGGCCGCCAACTGCAATAACACAGGAAAACATTGCAGCTGTGCGCAGCATGATTGAAGCAGATCGGCGAGTGACCTATGAGGAGATACGTAGAGGCGACCCTGGGCATTCATTCGCATGCCATCCAGCAGATCCTGCACCATCACATCGGCGTGCGCAAGCTGACGAGTCGCTGGGTGCCTCACTTGCTCACAGCTGAGCAGAAGCAGGCCAGGTCAGATTGGTGCCAGCAGATGCTCCGGAAGTTCGAAAATGGCCAAGCCAAGGCAGTTTCCGACATCATCACGTGCGACGAGACTTGGGTCTACTGCTACGAGCCAGAGCGAAAGTGTCAGTCGCGTGTGTGGGCATTTGCTGAGGAGGCACCTCCGACCAAAGTTGTGCGAGGCAGGAGCACTGGCAAGCTGATGCTGGCTGTGTTCTTCAGGAGAGGCGGCCATGTGGCAACTGTGAGGCTGCAGCAGCAGCGCACAGTCACAGCTGCCTGGTACACAGACATTTGCCTGCCCGAGGTGTTTGCCAGCATCAGAAAATCACGACCAAAGACAGGAGTGCGGGGCCTGTTGCTCCACCAGGACAATGCCAGCTCGCACACTGCGCATGCAACGCAGGATTTTCTGAGGTCCAGCGGTGTTTCTCTGATGAGCCACCCGCCCTATTCACCTGACCTCGCCCCGTGCGACTTTTTCTTGTTCCCGAAAGTCAAAGATCGCATGCGTGGCAAGCGATTTACTTCGCCTGAAGACGCTGCTGATGCCTTTGATGAGCTGGTTTCCGACATGTCTGATGCTGAGTGGCACCACTGCTTTTCTGCCTGGTTTGAGCGCATGAAACGTTGTGTGCAAGCTGGCGGCGAGTACTTTGAGAAGCTGTGAAAGTTTCATGATGATAGCTTGTTCTGACCAGGCATGGCTAAAAACTTTTACAGTGCCCCTCGTATTTGTTATCTCTCAAATTTAAAGGTAATAAAGAAAGGACAGTATTTATTTTGGCAAAGAATTTAAACTTGCTGAAACAAATAATTTTTTAACAGGATTGATAGAGGAAAAAGAGTTTCTAATCAACAGAAAAAGACAATAAGTAAATGAGGTAGTTGTTTTGTAAAGTCGTACTATATACTTTTATTCCTTACAAGAACTTTACGATTTCAACTGCTAGAAGACTGTAAAGTGCTGTCGTCTGGGAACCGTGGAACAACCTTGTGAGTTGCATTGTCTCGCAAGCAGCATTTTCGCGAAAGAGGGATGAGTTTTTTTTCAAGGCCAATTAGAGATTCTCTTTGAGTGTGGTTGCGGGAAATATTTTTTTCAAAAGTCTAATTCTGTTTGTCTCTTCACAACCCTCTGTGGCCTTAGCGAGCATTTTCCTGACCTTGGGCTGTTATTCTTATTAAAAAGTGAATTTTTATGAAGTTTTTTATTCCTTTTAAGCAGATTTATAGATTAAACTGAGTATACGACTTCAACGAAATGGGGTCTTTTTATTAAAGTATTGACTTGGCTTTTACATGTACGTGCATTTAATAAGTTCCAGCTAGTTGAACGACAAAAATAATTGCTAACGAATCTATCTCTGAAAATTATTTCAGTTTGAGTTGGCCTGGCAAAAATTAAAAGCTGTCGAGAAATTCTTTCCTGCGGCAGGAAGACGAACGAAGAACAGACAGACACAAAGACAGACAGACAGACAGACATACAGACTGAAAGACAGACAGACAGACAGACAGATAGGCAGACAGACAGAAAGACAGACAGACAGACAGACAGCCAGATTTGCTTTTAGGGTGGTGAGGATTCCAATTATTCGTTGAATTTATCGGAAAGCAGATTTAAATGGGTGAAAAATTTTATATTCTATTTAGTTATTAGTAGATCGAACAGGGATTTATTTGGCTGCTGAATGAATGCAAGCTGCAAGTCCTTCTAGCGACTTCGGAAACTCCATCATCCTCTTCATCGTGGCTCGCATGCAGACTCTACGATACGAGGCGGCTCACTTAACTCGCCCCTTATCTAACTTGACAAGGGGAGATTAACAGACTTGAATATGATTGAGTTGCAAAATCTAAATGTTTGTTTCACTGTGTCCTCATTGAGAGCGGCAGTAAGAACAAAAACTTCGACCGTATTTTCAGGATCCAGAAACTGCCATTAGGTGTTCGGGCCATCAATAGGATGCTCGAATGTACCTACCTGTTATAGCCAGGCACCAAGCGTCAAATTATTCATTGGCGTACGCATGCCACTGAAATGTTTCCAGACTCAATTTATCCACCATAAGGCCGTCAGCACTAATGTCAACGCTCGCAAAAACTAGAAGCGATGCCCAACTCATAGACAGCTGCCTGGGCGTTTTAGGCAGGTTGTGTTCCCAGCACATTACTTAGGAATTTGGAGAGTAATATTGACGAGAGAATTTTCTGCAAAGTAGATCCTGTGTATGGCCAATGCTTAAAGCGGCCAGCGGTAGTAAGCTTCATCAGAGAGGGGAGAGGGCGAATCGGTGGAGTAGTAAGCAAGAGGGACTACAGTACGAGTGCGAACACCCCCCAGACCCCACCATGAGATACAAATCCGGGCATGAAAGACGGTATTGGTGGTTGATCTTATTGTGGCGAGGGTCTTGAGGCGCATGAATATGCAGGATTGGCTATTAGAAGTATCATGACAGGCGTTTTTCTGCTACATGCAACGCCGTATGGCTACTTCCGTTTTTGACTTGGAAAACCGAAATACTTTCGGTTTTCCAAGCTCAAGGGTACTTCTCTACGCATGCGGGGTCAGCTATTGCGTATTGTATATTGCGTTATCCTTAACTAGGCCGATATGTAGCGATATTTCGAATAGAGCAGGGGCATACAGAAGGGACTGCGCGAACGACTGGACTAGTAGAACTTGCAAATCACTCCCGGGAATCTTGGCCAAGACGCCTGAGAGGGGTAGATCTAAAAAGGATTGAGACAGGGGGAGATGTCTCCCCAACTGCAATTCCAGTTCGCCTCTAAAAAAGCTAAATCTGCAGGAGGGCTGCAGGCACTTTGACGCTTAAAGCGACATCGTCCAACAACCAGCGACTGGGCATGACTGTCGATTGCGCTGACTCCTGAAGCGCGTTCAGTCACACTAAATACGGTATGCAGGCATAGACACACACACAGGCCGGCACCCAGTCACGCACTCGCATAGGGTGTACAAGCGGCGGTTCCAGGAATGTACACTCTCTATGCCTTGGGGGGTTGCCCTCAAGGGCGTAAATTGCACAAGTGGCCCATAGCCCAACCAATTCGTGCACAAGGCCCGAAATTAATGTGACCCTGCGCACAAAACCGCGCTAGGGAAAATAGCCAACCTACAACGCGGGGTCGAACCTGGACCAGCGGCACACAAGGCAGACGCGCTGGACCGCCGAGCCACTCGCCCCCAACCAGTTAGCCTCTGCTTCGGTACTCTAACTGCCACGCACGATTTTCATTGCCCACCTGCCTTAGCTTCCATTTGGTTCCAAAAAATCTGCGTCACAGGGGGACACGCCGGCAGAATCAGACAATGGAGAGCTTGTCGAGAAGGCCAAGAAATCAAGAAAGGATTTTTTTCTTTACAAATTTCTTCTTCGATTAGCAGTGACAGATCAGTAGACTCTTTGCTTGAAATTCAATTGCTGTTGGCTTTTGGGCCTGCTATTCAGGGTTAGGCAAGTACGCTCGTACTGGATCTCATCTCTTCCATTCACTAATTTCAGAGCATCATTCATTTGCACAGTAAAACACCTTACGCACTTGTAAAGTGGCTTTAATTTAATAAATTATTTAAAATTCATTTACAAAAACTACTTTAAAACGCAAATCACTGCAGATCAAATTAAATTAATGTCATTGAAACATATTCTAAAGCTCCACTGCGAATGTTTGGTTCAGATCAAACTTTTTTTATTGTCCAACTGATCATCTTGAATGTCTAAGCTTCGCATCTTTATCGACTATTTTCCAGGATTAAACGCTTAGAGTAGAGAGTTAGAGTACCGACTCTAGAAAGCACAAATGCATCCTTGACAAGGCACTTCATTTCCCACATAGATTTGGTCCACCCAGACGGGGTCTGATAGCTCATTTAGACTCTCATGGGGAGATAAAAAATCTTCAACAAAACGGTTAGTAAAAGACCTGAGAAATTAATTATTTATGATGTATTTATATAACTTTGAGGTACAACGGTAAAAATTAGTTACTGAGTTCTGAAATACGATAAACTGAGTAGGCTAAGTTGATAGTTGTAACGTTGCGCTGTCGAGGGCTGAGTCAGTCCTGAGTCTGGTGAGGTGAGCTGAGGTGACCACTCGGCTACTTGCCGACGTAACGGTAAATTCCGGCCGCAACGCGGAGCAAGCTTCGCCACCTGATCTTCTTCTGCAGCTCGACGGCCTTCTCCTGGGTCGTGTCGGGCTCGTCTAGGTCGGCAAGAGCCTCCAGCGCTGCCATCGTCTCGGCGTCCTCCTCCGACATCTGGTGGCTAGGCTTGGCAGCGGCCAGAGCTGCGCACAGCAGCAGTCCGAGAACCAGTTGCCACTTCATGATTGCCTGCTCGAGTCTCTGGGGTATAGCTTGATGAAGCTGAGAAGCTGGGAGCTTTAGCGCTCAATTGGTTGGGTAGTTGCGTCTTCAGAGTGTTTGTATTTATAGAGCGAAAATCGGCACGTTTTTCCGGTCGCTGGAATGCGGGGTTTCGAGCTGAGGCTCCGCGTGCCCGAGAATAATTGGCTCTCCTGCTAAATTTTTTAACTGCCAGCAATTCACAGTTTCAATGCTGGAGCTGCTCATTGTTAAAGGGCCTTGAACTTGAGCTGTGCCTGCGGCTGTATAACAATTTTTTTGCAGACTACCGCGAGTACCTCGGTGCAAGGCTGGGGGGGGGGGACAGTGGCCTCACAACAAGCAGTCTTTTGAGGAGCGGTTACTCTATTCAAAACTCAAGGTAAGAGCAGCAGCTCACAAGTTGTTTGACAGAATAATGAAAGCAAAAACATTTAAAGCAAGTGCAACCTCTCTATGCACCCTTGCCATTTGTTATCGCTCACATTTAAAGGTTTAAAAACTGGATTTATTCAGAAAAAATATCAGCTGGATAGATAAGAGATAGATAGATAGATAGATAGATAGATAGATAGATAGATAGATAGATAGATAGATAGATAGATAGATAGATAGATAGATAGATAGATAGATAGATAGATAGATAGATAGATAGATAGATAGATAGATAGATAGATAGATAGATAGATAGATAGATAGATAGATAGATAGATAGATAGATAGATAGATAGATAGATAGATAGATAGATAGATAGATAGATAGATAGATAGATAGATAGATAGATAGATAGATAGATAGATAGATAGATAGATAGATAGATAGATAGATAGATAGATAGATAGATAGATAGATAGATAGATAGATAGATAGATAGATAGATAGATAGATAGATAGATAGATAGATAGATAGATAGATAGATAGATAGATAGATAGATAGATAGATAGATAGATAGATAGATAGATAGATAGATAGATAGATAGATAGATAGATAGATAGATAGATAGATAGATAGATAGATAGATAGATAGATAGATAGATAGATAGATAGATAGATAGATAGATAGATAGATAGATAGATAGATAGATAGATAGATAGATAGATAGATAGATAGATAGATAGATAGATAGATAGATAGATAGATAGATAGATAGATAGATAGATAGATAGATAGATAGATAGATAGATAGATAGATAGATAGATAGATAGATAGATAGATAGATAGATAGATAGATAGATAGATAGATAGATAGATAGATAGATAGATAGATAGATAGATAGATAGATAGATAGATAGATAGATAGATAGATAGATAGATAGATAGATAGATAGATAGATAGATAGATAGATAGATAGATAGATAGATAGATAGATAGATAGATAGATAGATAGATAGATAGATAGATAGATAGATAGATAGATAGATAGATAGATAGATAGATAGATAGATAGATAGATAGATAGATAGATAGATAGATAGATAGATAGATAGATAGATAGATAGATAGATAGATAGATAGATAGATAGATAGATAGATAGATAGATAGATAGATAGATAGATAGATAGATAGATAGATAGATAGATAGATAGATAGATAGATAGATAGATAGATAGATAGATAGATAGATAGATAGATAGATAGATAGATAGATAGATAGATAGATAGATAGATAGATAGATAGATAGATAGATACATAGATAGATACTGTGATAACTTGAAGGCTGTTGAGGCTTGTAGTCAGAATTTGAGAAATGAATTCAGTGCCTGAGCCTAGCTGTGATTTGGCTCTTATTATGGCGCGTTTATTTTGAGTGGGGGGCTTAAGCCGGGGTTGGGCTAGACTGGCCAACCCCCAAACACCTAGGCGCGTAAAGTCCAAAATGTGCGTACAAGCACACAGCATAGCGCGTAAACAACTCAGTGCAAATGTACTGACTTTAGACAAAATTCAACAAAGCCTAAATTCAACTCGCGCGCACAAGCATTGCATCGCAAATAATATCACACTTCCCCCCTGAGTCAGTTTTCCCCATCACAGCTGAATCCTCTCCGGCGGGCGCCGAACCCTCAGTAGGTACCGCCGAGGCGTGGCTGACTCGGCTTGAGCACCGCTCGCAGATTCGACGTCCGTCTCCGGCCGCGCAGCGCCAGCAGAGGTGCCGGCGGCAGCGGCATCGGTGGCGCGGCCGCCGCCGTCGCTTTGAGTCACGCCTTCGCCAGGAACGGACGGCTGGATGGCCTCGTCAAGGTCGGCGTGGGCTGTGGGGCGCCAGGGTGGTCGTGCCGGCGGCACTGCGTCAACAGGTGATCAAGGAGCTGCACGAGGCGCATCCGGGCATCAGCAGGATGCGCGCCCTAGCTCGCAGCTACGTTTGGTGGCCCGGCATCGACAGCGATCTGGAAGCTGCTGTCAGGACCTGTCGCACCTGTCAGCTCAACCAGCCCGACCCGCCCAAGGCGCCCGTGCAACCTTGGCCATTCCCGTCCGAGCCTTGGGAGCGTCTGCATCTCGACTTCGCTGGCCCAGTCGACGGCCACACGTATCTGGTCGTCGTGGACACCCACAGCAAGTGGCCGGAAGTTCAGCGGATGCGCAGCACAACGTCGGCGGCAACGATTGCGACCCTGCGAGAGATCTTCGCGCGCCAAGGCATTCCACGCACCCTGGTGTCAGACAACGGGGCGCAGTTCGCCTCCGCCGAGTTCGCCGAATTTACTCGAGCCAATGGCATTCGCCACGTGTTCTCGGCGCCGTTCCATCCGGCAACTAACGGTCAGGCCGAACGTTTCGTGCAGATCCTGAAGCGACATCTCCTCAAGAGCGGCCACTCCGATGTCGAGCTGCAACGATTTCTGCTCGGCTACCGCAACACCCCGCACAGCATCAGCGGCGTCGCTCCCAGCCAGCTGCTCATCGGCCGGCGGCTCCGCTGGCGCCTGGATTTCCTGGCGCCGTCTTTGAGCGAGGACGTTCAAAAGCGACAAGAGCAGCTGCTGCCAGACCGCAAGCCTGCGCGTGAGTTTCGGCCCGGCGATCGCGTCCTCTTTCGCGACTTCAGCATCGACGCACGCAACGGCAACTCGCCGCGGTGGGCCGAGGGCGTCGTGACTGACGCCGGTAGCCGCAACTGCACCGTCGACTCGAAGCGCGGACAGCATTTCCGACATGCTGATCAGCTCGTGGCAGCCCACGCCGACCTTGACGAGGCCATCCAGCCGTCCGTTCCTGGCGAAGGCGTGACTCAAAGCGACGGCGGATTGCCGACGGGCGAAGTCATCGAAGTCAGCGCCAATGCGCGCGCCGGTCTGTAGACAGCGAAGCACGCGACCCAGCGAGGCGTCCGTCCGCGTGTGCCGCGCCACCGCCTGTGCTGTGATGACCGATCCGGCGCCCTCGTCAAGCAGCAGCGAGTTGACCGCCGCCTCCTCCTCGAACAGGTGCGGCAGCGGCAGCCGTGAGAGCGAGTCGCAGTTGGCATGCTTCTCAGTCGGCCGAAACTCAAGCGTGTAGTTGTAGCTGGCCAGCCGTATTGCCCAGCGCTGCATTCGGGCCGCCGCGTGTGCTGGGATGCCCTTGCGCTCGCCCAGCAATCCTAGCAGCGGCAGATGGTCGGTGACGATAGTGAACTGCCGGCCGTAGAGGAACTGGTGGAAGCGATGCAACCCGAACATGATGGCCAGTGCCTCTTTGTCCAGCTGCGAGTAGCCGCGCTGCGCGGCCGTCAGGCTGTGGCTGGCAAAGGCAACCGCGAAGTCCTTGTCGCCGATGCAGTGCGTCAAGACGACCGCTAAGCCGTAGGGCGAGGCGTCGCACTCCAGGCGTAGCGGCAGATCCGGATTGTAATGCACTAGGACTGGGGACTGGAGCAGCAGCCGCTTTGCCTCTCAGAATGCCTGTTCCTGAGCTGACTCCCATGACCAACGCGCGTTCTTGGCCAGGAGCTGGTGAAGCGGCGCGAGCACAGTGGATAGGTTCGGCAAGAACTTGCAGTACTGCGCCAGCATTCCGAGGAATGAGCGCAGCTGGCTGACGTCCTTCGGTGCCGGCGCGTCCTGGACCGCAGCGACCCGGTCTGGCAGCGGGCTGAGGCCGTTGGCGTCGATGCGATGGCCCAGGTACTCAACCGAGTCCTTGAAAAAGTGGCACTTATCCTTGTTGAGACGAAGGCCGGCGTCTTGCAACCGTCGCAAAACCAGCGACAGGTTCTTCTTGTGCTGCTGCAAAGTGCTGCCAGTAACGAGGATGTCATCGACAAAAACTTGGACGGCGTCCAGATCCCCTAGGAGGGTGTCCAGTGTGCGCTGGAAAATTGCACTGGCGCACGTGATGCCGAATGGCAGGCGATTAAACTGGAACAGGCCTCTGGGCGTGTTGATTGTGAGGAACGTCTTGCATTCGTCGGCCAGCGGAAGCTGCAGAAAGGCGTTGGAGAGGTCCAGTTTGGTCCATTTGCAGCCGCCGCCGAGCTTTGCGAAGATGTCTTCAATTCGAGGCAGCGGGTAGTGCTCCGGTTTGCTGGCCGCGTTGTAGGTCAACTTGTAATCGCCGCAGATACGAACACTGCCGTCCTTCTTGACGACAGGCACGATCGGCGCAGCCCAGTCACTGTGTTTCACGGCTGTGATGATCCCGCAGGCCTCCATGCGCTTCAGCTAGGCGTCAACGCGCTCCTGCAGCGCGTAAGGAACCGGTCGCGCCTTGAAAAACTTGGGTTGTGCGTCATTGGATACTTGGAGCCGAACCTGGCCGTGCTGAAACTCGCCCAGACCGTCCTCAAAGACTGAAGCAAACTCTTTGATGAGGCTGTCGATATCGTCGGAGGTGGAGACGGCGTGGACCTGCGCCATGATGCTCGGCCAGTCCAGCTTCAGCCTGGCCAACCAGTCTCGTCCTAGCAGAGCTGTGTCGCCGCGCTGAACGACCAGCAGAGGCAACCGCAGCTGCTGACCGCCGTGTAGGACGGTGACTGATGCCTGGCCAAGGGGGCGGAACCGCTCGTCCGTAAAGGTGCGCAGGACAGCCGCGGACGGCGACAGTGAAAGCTGCGGCAGGAGCTTGCGCTGCAGAAACTCGGGCATCAGCGTGACAGCTGAGCCCGTATCGATGACGAACTGGCATTGACGGCCGTTGACTAGCAGCTGCACTGTCGGACCCGCGCTGCCGCTGAACGGCTGAACAGTGAAGATCGGCAGCTGGGTAGTCGCTTCAGGTGGCGAGGGTGGCGCTTCCTGCAGAAGGTGCAGCTTGGCTGAGCGGCAGACTTTACGAATGTGGCCCGTCTTACCGCACGCGTGACACTTCGCGTCTCTCAAGCTGCACTGCTGGCGGCTGTGGGCGCCGCCGCAGCTCGCACAACTGCCGTTGCCAGCGCCTCCACGGGTGCCGCCTCCATTGTTAGTGCTGTTGCTGGCTCCGTTTCTGCCCGTGCTGCTGCCCCCCTTGCGTTGCTGGGAAGCTTCAAATGCAGGCTTGGAGCCTCGGCGCTTGCTCTGCTGGTTGCCGTACGCACGTAATTGGGCCACCGGCGCGGCTGTCTTCTGCGCCATCTCCAGCGATGATCGCTCGGCAGACTCGAGGGAGAGAACTCTCTCCTGCAGCGACCAGAAGGTTGGATTCTTCTCTTCAAGCAGCTTCACGCGGTATGCATCGCTATGCAGCCCGAAAACGAGCTGGTCCCGGAGGCGCTCCTCCAGGGCTTTGCCAAAGTTGCAGTGAGCTGACAATGTCTTCAAGCCAGCTACGAACTCAGCGAGAGTCTCGCCGGGCTGCTGCAGGCGTCTCTGGAAGCGAAATCTTGCTGCCAGCTCAGAAGGCTTCGTTGAATAGTGCTGCAGCAGAATCTCCGTGAGCTGTGCCAGCGACTTCTCGGAAACCTTAGCAGGTAGACACAGGTTTCTCAGAACCGAGTAGGCTTCCTCGCCGATTGCTGTGACGAGTGTGGCCACTTTAGCCTCTTCCTTTACCTCTTTGCAGGTAAAGTAATGGTCGAGTCTCTCCAAATAGACTTCAATGTCTGTATTTGCAGAAAGAATTGGAATTCCAGGAATTCCACCCAGCGTCGAGCTCGTCGCCATTGTGATAACTTGAAGGCTGTTGAGGCTTGTAGTCAGAATTTGAGAAATGAATTCAGTGCCTGAGCCTAGCTGTGATTTGGCTCTTATTATGGCGCGTTTATTTTGAGTGGGGGGCTTAAGCCGGGGTTGGGCTAGACTGGCCAACCCCCAAACACCTAGGCGCGTAAAGTCCAAAATGTGCGTACAAGCACACAGCATAGCGCGTAAACAACTCAGTGCAAATGTACTGACTTTAGACAAAATTCAACAAAGCCTAAATTCAACTCGCGCGCACAAGCATTGCATCGCAAATAATATCACAAATACATAGATAGATAGATAGATAGATATAGATAGATAGATAGATAGATAGATAGATAGATAGATAGATAGATAGATAGATAGATATAGATAGATAGATAGATAGATAGATAGATAGATAGATAGATAGATAGATAGATAGATAGATAGATAGATAGATAGATAGATAGATAGATAGATAGATAGATAGATAGATAGATAGATAGATAGATAGATAGATAGATAGATAGATAGATAGATAGATAGATAGATAGATAGATAGATAGATAGATAGATAGATAGATAGATAGATAGATAGATAGATAGATAGATAGATAGATAGATAGATAGATAGATAGATAGATAGATAGATAGATAGATAGATAGATAGATAGATAGATAGATAGATAGATAGATAGATAGATAGATAGATAGATAGATAGATAGATAGATAGATAGATAGATAGATAGATAGATAGATAGATAGATAGATAGATAGATAGATAGATAGATAGATAGATAGATAGATAGATAGATAGATAGATAGATAGATAGATAGATAGATAGATAGATAGATAGATAGATAGATAGATAGATAGATAGATAGATAGATAGATAGATAGATAGATAGATAGATAGATAGATAGATAGATAGATAGATAGATAGATAGATAGATAGATAGATAGATAGATAGATAGATAGATAGATAGATAGATAGATAGATAGATAGATAGATAGATAGATAGATAGATAGATAGATAGATAGATAGATAGATAGATAGATAGATAGATAGATAGATAGATAGATAGATAGATAGATAGATAGATAGATAGATAGATAGATAGATAGATAGATAGATAGATAGATAGATAGATAGATAGATAGATAGATAGATAGATAGATAGATAGATAGATAGATAGATAGATAGATAGATAGATAGATAGATAGATAGATAGATAGATAGATAGATAGATAGATAGATAGATAGATAGATAGATAGATAGATAGATAGATAGATAGATAGATAGATAGATAGATAGATAGATAGATAGATAGATAGATAGATAGATAGATAGATAGATAGATAGATAGATAGATAGATAGATAGATAGATAGATAGATAGATAGATAGATAGATAGATAGATAGATAGATAGATAGATAGATAGATAGATAGATAGATAGATAGATAGATAGATAGATAGATAGATAGATAGATAGATAGATAGATAGATAGATAGATAGATAGATAGATAGATAGATAGATAGATAGATAGATAGATAGATAGATAGATAGATAGATAGATAGATAGATAGATAGATAGATAGATAGATAGATAGATAGATAGATAGATAGATAGATAGATAGATAGATAGATAGATAGATAGATAGATAGATAGATAGATAGATAGATAGATAGATAGATAGATAGATAGATAGATAGATAGATAGATAGATAGATAGATAGATAGATAGATAGATAGATAGATAGATAGATAGATAGATAGATAGATAGATAGATAGATAGATAGATAGATAGATAGATAGATAGATAGATAGATAGATAGATAGATAGATAGATAGATAGATAGATAGATAGATAGATAGATAGATAGATAGATAGATAGATAGATAGATAGATAGATAGATAGATAGATAGATAGATAGATAGATAGATAGATAGATAGATAGATAGATAGATAGATAGATAGATAGATAGATAGATAGATAGATAGATAGATAGATAGATAGATAGATAGATAGATAGATAGATAGATAGATAGATAGATAGATAGATAGATAGATAGATAGATAGATAGATAGATAGATAGATAGATAGATAGATAGATAGATAGATAGATAGATAGATAGATAGATAGATAGATAGATAGATAGATAGTTTGTTTAGGACTAACTTTGGACGGAAATGAGCACCAATCTTTTGGGAAATATTTTGGAATGAATTTGAATGAAAATTCTTTGTAATTCTTTTGCGCTCAGCTAAACCACTAAGCCTATTAATTTTTTGAAAGAGTTTAAAAGACCTTGAACTTAACTTGGGTAGTTAAATAGATGCGTCTTCCATTCAGCAATTTTCATTTGCACAGAATACTAGGAAGGGCGGGAGTTTTTGGTAGGAAGGCTTCGCACTCGAAGATAGCAATGCTCGGTGGGGGCATCTCTGCTTGGACAATTGTACTGCCTAAACAATTAAGCCCAGCTCAAAAGAAGACAAGACAAGCTAAGCACAAACGTAAGTATTATGCTGAGCTTCTCTTGAGCTTCTGAGCTTTGTCTGAGCTCTCTAACGGCAAACAAGCCCGTTTTATAAATATGCAATTTTGTATCTCTAACTTTTGCTTGCGACTGATCTGTACCGGTAATTCAAATTAATTTTTTAATAAAAAGTTGTTTATTTTGTTTGCTTAAAAGGTTTTATTAAATTAGTGTGACTGTCTTAAGAAGTATAAGAAAAAAATAACTAAAAAATCTCAGCTACCAATTTTTGTCAAGACTAATTAATAATAATGATAAATGTGTGTTGTACCTTAACATTCCGAAATTTATGAAGGCAAAAGCATGTAGATTGGCGAGAACTGCTGCCTGTCACACTAAATTAGTAATTTATTGAATGCAGGTGCTTTTTTTCACTGTCGAATATCTCATTCTGTCACCAAATGAACGCGAGCAAAAGTTAATAAATCAAAAATCATTTTTATATCCAATTTTTGGGGTGTTCAACTATTCTAATACAAAAAACATCTGCACGAAAGAAATTTGGCTTTATCTATGAAATTAACGACGCAATGAGTAAATAATTTCTCTGAATAGTCGAAGTAACATTGCTTTTAAGGATTGAAGTCTCTTTCTTTTTAACTCATTAAACGATAATGGGTAAGTTAGAAAGTTACGTAATCTTACGTTGATTTTTTCAAGGAACTAAACAATAATAATAACAGACGCTGACAGGTAAACCTGTAGCGCGGGTTCTGATGCAGGTGAAGACTGCACACCCGTTGCACCTGAAACACTCTCGGGCATGGTAGGCACCCCACTGCCAGCTCCATTTTTTATTTTGAACCTGTCTGGTGAACAGTGAATATTCACTCGCAAAGCCGCACAGTGACAGGGTAAGATGGGCCTGCTTCAGGATCAGTTATTACCCAGCATATGCTGGTACCCAATTACAGCTGGGTGGACTGAAGCAATGCGGGATTAAGTGCCTTGCTCAAGGGCACAAATTGTCTCCTAGGGGCCGGGAATCGAACCCACGACCTTCCGGTCATAAGGCAGGCGCCCTAGCCACTAGGCTACAACTCCCTACTAGGCTAAAACTCCCTGAGCGGCGGAGCCACTCAGCTAAACTAAACAATAAAAATACATTTCAGATACAAGACGATTGGCCCAAGTAGCATCAGTGATAATAATACTTAGCTCTATTGCCTGCAGTCAAGTTGCTTGCGTGGCTGTTGCTATGGCGCCTTCAAGCGAGGTGGCCTCGATGAGCTCAATGCTGTCAGCAGCGATGGCATCAATTGGCGCTGGCATCGGTGATTCGGTCAGCGGTGATGACGCTATAAGCGAAGACTCCAAATTAGTCGCTAATTTATTCGAAGCTCTGGCTCAAACTCAGATCAAGAAAGGCAAATCAAATAATCCTCAAAATCCTCCTAATTTCGGGAAGCAGTTGATGACCGCCGCCAAAAAGCAGAGCCTGTTGGATTTGCACAACAGTTTGCGCTCTAAGATTGCACTGGGACAAGCGCACAAGCTTCAACCGGCTGCTAACATGGCTCTGTTGGTAATGACTCGATATTGTCAATACGATTGGATTCAAAACAGCAGATTTTTTTAATCCTAAGGGATAACTCATAGCAGCATCCTTTCTAATGTTCAGTGGTTCAGTCAACCATTGATAACCCTGTGAGAGAACTAAGCTATTATAGGGATTAAGTTTCACGATCAATGTAAAATAACTTGAGATTGATATTTTTACCTGGAACCTTTACCTTTACTTCGAGCTAGACACTCGACCTTTCGACCAGATGTAATCCACTATACTAAAAATGAAATGCTTGGTTGGTTGGTTGGTTGGTTGTAATTGATTTTCTCCCGAATGGCTCAACCGATTTTCACCATTTCTTCACCAAAAGATGGCAAATATGGGGACAATTGTACACGTATTTTTATTAAGCTTAACTTCATTGCTAAGGGGATTAAATATTCGAAAAACGAGTTTTTCTTATGCTGTCAATGCGAGGCTAAAAAAGGTCAAACTCGGCACTGGCAGAAAGGTGATTTTATTTTAGATTGCGTCATAAAGTTTCTCTTGTTAATTATTGAAAAGTGGGGGCCACCAAATAATCAAACACTGCATCGTCAAAATTGTGATTTTAAAAAGTTGCGTAATAAAGCTAGAGTACACTGTCCCAATATCGGTTGAATTGTGGTGTCAAGTAAAGAAAATAAATTTCTCACCTAGCTAGAGTACACTGTCCAAACTCTGACTAAATGGTGGTCCCAAAATGAGATAAAACTAATGCTCAGGCATCGTGTACATTTTTACTGCTTAAAATATTTTGCCAAGCTAAAGTATGCTGCGCTACTTGTAACCCTAAAAAATTGATTTAAAAGTTGGAGGAGGGGGGAGAAAAATTGCACGAGGCCAAGAGTGTGTACAATTATTCATAATTAATTAAAGTGGGCCCTCTGACTGGCTGGCCTCTCAATCATGGTTCATAGCTCTGTTTCACACTGGCCAACAAGCTGTTGAAACTGTCTTATCCGAGAATAATGGTAAGTAATTGTCCGAAGCATTATCATATTTAATAAAACGTTAATGTTGGCAGGATTATAAGTTTAACAGTGCCTGTGCTCCTAGGCCTCAAAGCATCTCACTATTCTAGGTTATAATTTTAACAGTGCCAGTGCTCCTGGGCTCCTAAAAATCACTATTCTCGGCTTATGATGTCAACCAATTTCTTGGCTTATGCATCATGACTGTATGCTTTTGTGTTATTTTGATTTTTGGCTTACTTTCATTCGGAATTCATAATTCGAGAATTCCGAATTCTCGGGGACACGCTGCATGCTCGGGAAAAATTTTGAATTCTGGGGGGAAACGCAGGAAAAATTCTGAATGCTCGGGTGGAAACCACATGCTCGGGAAAATTCTGAATGCTCTGAGGGAAACGCTGCATGCTCGGGGATATTTTCTGTCTGCTTGCGGGATTTCAGACTGCTCGGGGATATTTTCTGTCAGCTTGGGGATTTCTAACTGCCCGAAGGGGAGTTTCTAAATGCTCGGGAGATTTTCTGTCTGCTTTGAGGATTTTTTTTCTGTTTATGGAGATTTCTATCTGATTCCGGAGATTTCTGACTGCTGCGAGGTTTCCAACTGTTTGAAAGAGATTTTCTAACTGCTCAATGAAATTTTCTATCTGATTGGGGGATTTCTAACTGCTGGGAGGTTTCAAACCGTTGGGGGAGATTTTCTCACGGCTCGAAAGATTTTTTAACTGCTTGGGAAACTTTTCTGTCGGCTTTGTGGATTTGTAACTGCTCGGGATAATTTTCTATCTAATCAGGGGATTTCTAACTGCTCGAAGCTATTTTCTTACTATTCGGAAGTTTTTCCAACTGTTTAAGAAGATATTCTTACTGCTCGGGGAGATTTCTAACTGCTCTGAGAATTTTTTTTATCTGATTAGGAGATTTCTTACTGCTCGAAGGGGACAGCTTGGAGAATTTCTGACTGATCAAAGAGGATTTTCTAAATGCTCGTGGAGGTTTTTCTGTCAGCTTAGTGGATTTTCGACCTTACTCGGGGGAGATTTTTCGGCTTGGAAGATTTTGTACCTCCTATTGAGATTTTTCTGTTTGCTTAGGGATTTGTTGCTGTTTGGGGAAATTATCTTTGTGACTAGGGATTTTTAACATCTCGAACGGCACCTAACTGCTTGGGAGATTTTTGACTGCTCAAAAGGGTATTGTCACACTTTTTGGGAAGATTTTCGAATTGCTTGGGGAGATTTTCTGTCTGCTTGGGGGATTTTCTATCGGCTTAGGGAGACTTTGTAACTGCTCGCGTGTGATTTTCTTTCTGATTGCTGGATTTCTGAGACTGCTTGAAGGGGATTTTCTAACTGCCTGGGGGATTTTTAACTTCTCCGGGAGGAGTTTTGGCTGCTCGCAAATTCTTTTTAACTGCTTGGGAGAGTTTCTAACTGCTAGGGAACTTTCTGTCTACTTGGGAATTTCTGACTGCTCGAAGAAAATTTTCTAAATGCTCGGGGGGAGGGACATTTTCCGTCTGCCTGGGAGATTTTCTACCTCTTCGATATCTTACTGCTCGGGGAAATTTTCTATGTGAGTGGGGGATTTCTAACAGTTTGAAAGGGACTTTCTAACTGCTTAGGAGATTCCTGACTGCTTTAAAGGTATTGACAAACTTTTTGGGAAGATTCTCTATTTGCTCAGTGAGATTTTCTGTCTGCTCAAGGAGATTTTATAACAGCTCGGTGTGATTTTCTATCGGATTGGTGGATTTCTGAGACTGCCGCAAGGGGAATTTCCTAACTGCTTGAGGGATTTTTTTCTGCTCGGGGAAATTTTTTGGTTGACTTGGGGATTTTTTTAATGCTGAAGGGGGATTTTTTAACTGCTAGGTAGCTAACTTCTCTGGGGTTTTTTTACTGCCCGGGAAATTTTTTTTGTCTGCTTGGGGGATTTCTAACAGCACGGGAATAATTTCTACCTGATTTGGGGATTTCTGACTGCCCGAACTGGACTTTTTTACTTCTTGGGGGATTTTCGACTGCTCGAAGGGTCTTTCTAAATGCTCAGGGAGATTTTCTGCTTGCTTGGGAAGATTTTTTAACTGCTCGAAGAGGACTTTTTAACTACTTAGGCGATGTCTGACTGCTCGAAGGGTATTTTCTGTCTGCTTGGGAATTTTTTCTAATTGCTATGGGAGGTTGTCTGTCTGCTTCGAGGATATCTTCTTACTGCTCAAAGGGGATTTTATAAATGTTCGGGTAGTCTGCTTGGGGAATTTTCTGTTTACTTGGGGGATTTCTGACTGCTCAGGGAATTTTCTCTTTGATTTTCTAACTGCTGGGGGGATTTTTCCGTCTGCTTGAGGGGCTTTCTACCTGACTGCTGGGAAAAGATTTTCCGACTGCTCGCAAATTTTTTCGACTGCAAGTGGATTTCTGACTGCTCGGGGAAAGTTTCTAAGGGATTTTCTAACTGCTGGGGGGTTTTTTCTGTTCGTGGGTTTTCTACCTTATCCTGGAGGAAGATTTTTCGGCTGCTCGAAAAAAAATTTAGCTGCTTGGGTGATTTTAGACTGCTTGAAGGAGCTTTTCTAACTGCTGCTTGGGGATTTTCTAACTGCCCGAGGAACTTTTCTGTCTGATTAGGGGATTTCTTCGTAACTGCTTGGGTGTTTTCGGACTGCTTGAGGGGGGTTTTCTAAATGGTCCGGGAGATTTTTAACTGCATGAAGAGTTTTTCTAACTTCCTCGGGCAGATTTTCTAACTGCTTGATGGGGATATTCTAGCTGCTCATTGAAATTTTCTAACTGCTTGATGGGGATATTCTAGCTGCTCATTGAAATTTGCATGAGAAGTTTTTCTAACTGCCTCAGGTAGATTTTCCAACTGCTTAAAGGGGATTTCTTAAATGTCCGGAAGATTTTTCAACTGCATCGGGTAGAACTGCCCATGAGACTTTTTTTCTGCTTGGGATTCTTTGTCTGGTTGGGGAATTCTCTGTCTGTGGGGGGTACTTTTTACCCGAAGATTTTTCTTCTTTGGTGGCTTTTCGGTCTGCTTAGGGGATTTTTAACTGCCCGGGGAAAGTTTCTATTTGATTGGGGGGGTTTCTAACTGCTGGCGGGGTTTTTTACTTTACTGCTGGGGGAAGATTTTTCGACTGCTCTAAAAAATTTTCCAGCTGCTCGGAAAGATTATCTAGCCGGTTGGGAGATTTTTCAAGTGCTCGGGGCAATTGGCTAATTGCTCAGGGAGACTTTCAGTAGATTTTCTGAATACATGAAAGGATATTATGCTTTTAGGGAGACTTTAATTTTGCTGCAGATATTTTCTAGTAGCTTAGGCAGATTTCCATTGAGTACATGAGTGATTTAAAATGCCTGTCTGCGCCCCAGGGGGGGGGCACCGAAGAGCTAGTAATTTATACTGTTTATTGCACTGACTTCTGAAGTGCGCGTTCCGTCACACTAAATACGGTATTCAGGCATAGATACACGCATAATGTGCACCCAGTAACGCACTCCACATAGGGTGTACAAACGGGATACTTAGAATGTACATTCTCTTCGCCCTCATGGCAACTGGCCCATAGCAAAACCAATTCGTGCACAAGGCCCCAAATTAATGTGACCCTGCACACGAAACCGTGCTAGGGAAAATAGTCAGCTTAACAACGCGGGGTCGAACCTGGACTATAGTGGCACACAATGCAGATAAGCTAGACCGCCGGGCCACTCGCCACCTTTGACCAGATGTACAGTCTACGTCTCAGCTGGGCGAACTTAAGCATTGATAACCCTGCATGCAGGATTAAGGGCCTTGCTGAAGGGCACAACTTGTCTCCTAGAGCAGGGGCTCGAACCCACGACCTTCCGGTCGTCAGGCAGAAGCCCTAGACACTATGCTACATCTCCTCTGAATGCTCTGACACCTAGAAAAATCGTCAAAAATTCCGCTAAATGCTACAAATACAAATTCTGTTTCCATAATAATGTTATCCAGTATCGCTCGAAGGGACAAACAAGGTTAAATTTTACATCAAAACAGGAATGGGACGATTGTTTAGCCGAGACAGCAGCTCACTGGGCCGCTCAGTGCATCTTTGATAAGAAAGATTCTCCATCAAATCGAGCTATAGCAGATTGGCCTGGAACAGTTGGTCAAATCACTGTGGCTGAATATCTGGACGATATAAATTTAATGATGACCTCGTTGTGGGAACAGAGTCGCTTTTGGGATCCTCCTACTGACCAGTGCAAGCAGAGCAACAGTGTTGGTAGCCATGGTGACAGCTGCGCTGGTATCCGGCAGTTAGCTAGTAGTTCGGCTCGACTAGTTGGCTGCGATCTGAGAGACTGCAGTGGCATCAGCGGCGGCGGCGGCAACCAGCGTCAGTATGCTGTGCTGCTGGTGTGTAACTATGCCGAACTCGGGGGCAAAGCCGGCAGGAGCAGCAGAGGTGGCTACCTAGTCGGACCTGCTTGCACAGCTTGTCCTGGTGATTTGATGCACTGTCTGCGAGGCCTCTGCACCAATAAGGAAGTTTGCAAAGCGTCAAAAACTCAATGTGAAGGTAATTTTGTGCGTAAAATAATTTTTTCTTAAATAATATAAATGATTCTTAGCTCGTATCATGTAACCAACAAAATTTTACAGTCGCTGCATGCTTGGATAACCCAACCTGCTCTTCAAAAACGATGACCAAAGATTGCGCCAGCTCAAACTTAAGAAAACTGTGCCCAAAACTTTGTGGAGTTTGCGGAGCAGTTTCCGCTGCCGAATCAAAGCTTAACAAAGCTTATCAGCCGCTAAACAAAGACAACATCGTGTCCAGAGTGGTTGACAAGCCTTAATTTATTCATCAACGTACTATAAACTCACATAATTTTATTCACGGTATTTGGAAAAAAAATTATAAACGTTTGGTGACGCTTTATTTCACTATTATTCTGCAATATTATATGCGTTAATTCCTACATTATAAGTATCGGGGTAAGAAACGATATAATTAGTATCAAACTGTTAAAGTATGAAGCATACACAGACAAAAATTATTGATAATTTTCTAAGGATAGAATCATCAAAAATCGCTACTGAATTTTCCTTCTATCGCTCTGGTTGAGCGAATTGACACAGCAAAACTTAAGCAAAACCTAATTTCTAGAAGGAACAATATTTTTGCATCCTCGTCAAGAAGAAAAAAAACTTTTCTACAATCGAAGCATCTGAATGGTGCTAAAGTTTTCCTGCAAAACAGGATCTCAATCCGACGGATTAATTCTCTGCGGCTATCGATTCTAGTCAGCAAAAGAAATTCCCTATAGTTGATACAGGATGTGAACTGGCAGGAAGACTCCAGTCAAAGAAGTTTAGCTACTTTCCGGTTTACTGCTTGCATTAGATTCTTCTAGAGAGTTGATGCCACTTCCTTTTCTTTTGAGCTACGTAGTCGTCAGCCTTGCATTGTCGTGTAAGTTTGTAACAATGCAAAGATCTTCTTTTTTGTCGAAAATTTACCAACTAAATACAGGCTATAAGGGAGTAAATAACTATATAGTCTCCAAGGACTGCTTGATATAGAGATATTTTTGGGGTTTTCAAAAAGTTTTCAGTAATTTTTAGTACAAGACGGTACAAATTACGCTCGTATTACAACCAAACTTCCATCAAATTAGTTGATTTTGATTAGTTAGTATACAGTGAGCGTGCAGCTGTGTGATGTACATATTCGTACTCAGCAGCATTTTAAAGTCGTCATCTTTTATGCCTGTGAGGAGTTGTAGCCTAGTGGCTAGGGCGCCTGCCTCATGACCGGAAGGTCGTGGGTTCGAGTCCCGGCCCTAGGTGACAATTTGTGCCCTTGAGCAAGGCACTTAATCCCGCATTGCTTCAGTCAACCCAGCTGAGATTGGGTACCAGTTTGAGCTGGGTAAATTTAGTGTGGGTGTTGCGGCCCCTCCAGCCCGTCAGGCTGAAAGCTGTACACAGCTCTCGGATGCGCCGCACAACTAGCTGCGGCTGTGCCGTTGGCTGTACATCTGATCGAAAGATCGGGTGTCTAAATTTATTATTATTATATTATTTATTGTTGTGTATGTGGCTGGCTCACGCCACCCACCCTAAGTGCACGCGCTGTCGCTGGCCTCTGATTGGCTGGAGGGGGTGTGTTTGTCTGCCCCCCACCCAAACCAGTCTGAGCCGGGCGGTCGATTGAAAAAATAAATATTAGCGGCTGGGGCGGTTAGAGCCTCACGTTTTTTTGTGTCATCTCAAATATTATTTGAACTCTTAAGTTATTTGGGCCAAGCGCCCTACAGAACACAATATGGCGACGAGTCTGGGCATTTCTGAGCCCCGCGTGTTTCTCGCACACCCTGGACAGCCTCACACGCCTTGGGATCGCTGGATTAATGGCTTCAAGATCTACTTGGAGGCCTTGGACCTGAGCGAAGCGGCAGACTCTCGCAAGAAAGCCATCCTTATCCACCTGCTCGGTGAGGAGGGCCAGCGAATCTACTCGCTCAGGAATCTCGCTGCGGACAAGGTCGACACCTTCGACAAGCTGGTGACGGAGCTGCAAGCCATCTTCGGGCAGTCGCGCAGCACGATCAGCAACCGCTACAGATTCAAATCCCGCGCCCAGATGCCAGGCGAGGCTATCAGCCAGTTTGTCGACGCCCTTCGTGAACTGGCTGCCGATTGCGAGTACGGAGCACTTCGCGACCAGATGATCAGAGACCAGATCATCGAGAAGACGCACTCGTCACGCATTCGGGAGCGACTGCTCATGGAGAGGGAGCTCGACCTGGACAGAGCGACGACGATTGCCATCCAGGTGGAGTCCGCCATCAATGACGCTAAGAAGCTGCGCGACGGCAAGGTGGACAAAGAACAAGACTTCCGTTTGCAGAAGGTGAGCCGCCACGCACCACGCAAGGTCAGCGGCAAGCAGGCGGCGTGCCCGAAGCCAGGAGCGGACAAGCGCTGCAGCAACTGCGGCAAGGTTGGACATGTCGCCCGCGCTCCTGAGTGCCCAGCGAAGGATAAGAAATGCCTGCACTGCCACAAAGTCGGGCACTTCAAGGCATCCTGCCGACAGCTCCGCCGCGAAGTGCGCGCCATCGAGGACGAGGACGAACCATTCGAGGTGTCAGCAGTGCAAGGCGGAGAGTCCTTGCTACACTTCCTGACGTGCAGCATCTCCGATCTCGACGTGAAGCTGCTGTTGGACACCGGTTCCAAAGTCAACATCATCAACGAGTCGACATTGAAGCGCCTGTCCAAGCGTCACGCCAGCAGCTTTTTTCCTATACGGGCTCCGCGATCGAGGTGTTAGGAACGACCGAGCTTCAGATTAATTATCAGGGCAGGTCTGCCAACTGCCGCTTCTTCGTCACACGGCGAGGCACCAACATTCTGGGCCTGGACGGCATGGACAAGTTGGGCTTCTCCATCAGCGTCAACGCGATCAGCAGCATCGACGACATCGCGGCCGAGTTTCCCGGAATCTTCGACGGCATCGGCAAGGCTAAGAAGTTCTGCCACAGACCGCAGCTGCGCGACGACGCGACACCAATCGCGGAGCCACTGCGACGGGTGCCGCTGGCGCTGCAGGATCGCGTGAAGCATGAGCTGAACAGGATGGAAGCCTCGGGCGTTATTGAGAAAATCGACGCGTCTCCATGGGTCTCCAATCTGGTCGTCTCCAAGAAGAAGAACGGCGACCTGCGGCTCTGCGTCGATCTGCGCAACTGCAATCGGGCCATCAATCCCGACAAATTTCCGGTGCCGACGCAAGAGGAGCTTGCAGCAGAGTTCGCGGGCGCGCAGGTATTCAGCAAGCTGGACCTGAATATGAGCTATCTGCAGATTCCACTGCACCCAGGAAGCAGGCAGCTCACGGCATTCATCACACACTGCGGCCTCTACCAGTTCACGAGGGTCCCGTTCGGCATGTCCAGCTCCGGCGCTTGTTTCCAGAAGATCCTGTCGACGATCCTGGCAGACATCAAGGGCGTCCGGCACTCGGTAGACGACATCGTCATCCACGGCGTCAGCATGGAGGAGCACGGCAAGCGACTTCAAGCAGTGCTGAAGCGCCTGAGCGACAACGGCCTGACGCTCAATCGTGATAAGTGCCAGATCGGCGTCCCGGAGATTACCTTCCTGGGCTGCAGGATCTCAGCTGACGGCGTACTGCCATCCAAGTCCAACATCGAGGACGTGCTCAGCATTCCAGCGCCGAAAACAGCGCGAGGCGTCGCTTCATTCCTCGCGACCGTCAACTACTTCGCCAAGTTCATCCCCGACTTCGCCAAGACCGCGAGGCCGCTGCGAGAGTTGCTCAAGAAGGACGCCAAATTCTGCTGGACAGCTGAGTGCGACGCAGCTTTCACTGAACTGAAGCGAGAGTTGACGAGTCCGCCCGTGCTGAGCCACTTCGACTGCAACGCCGAGACCATCGTGGAGTGCGACGCGTCGGACTTCGCTGTCGGCGCCGTGCTACTTCAGCGCATCGGTGAGTCAGAGAAGCCTGTAGCTTACGCATCCCGAGCCCTCACGCCGACCGAATCTAGGTATTCAGCAAGCGAGAAGGAGGCGCTGGCGTGCATCTGGGCCCTAGAGCGGTGGCACATGTACACCTACGGCAGGAAACTGACGCTACGCACCGACCACTCAGCGCTCAAGGCACTACTCTGCACCCAAGGCACCGGACACAAGCCACTGCGCATCCACCGATGGAACGACCGGCTTCTGAAGTACAACTTCAACGTCGAGTACAAGCCGGGCAAGGATAACATCGTACCGGACTTCCTGTCGCGCTTTGAGAGGCCAACCGAGCAGCCGGACGGTGACAACGACGACCTGGAGTTGGCCGATATTCACCAGGTTCTGGACGGCGTGCTATCCGCTGACCTGCTCGACAGGCACTCCCGCGACGATCCGGTCATCAGCAGCGTCTCGGCGAAGCTGCGTGCCGGCTGGAAGGTGCCACCTACGGAGGAGGAGAAAATCTACTTCAAGCTCAGCGACGAGATGACGACCTTCGGCAACTTCCTGGTCCGCGGACATCGGGCTGTTGTGCCAGCCAGTCTCCGAGCTACGGCACTGGCGCTGATCCACCAAGGGCACTGCGACATCGTCAAGATAAAGCGTCGGGCCCGTGACACGGTCTGGTGGCCAGGGATCGACGCCCAAATGGAGGAGCTCGCCAAGTCCTGCGTCAGCTGTTGCCTAGCTGAGAAGTGGAGGCGGCCGGCGGCACCTTCGCAGTCGACCGAACGGCCGACGGAGCCGTGGCACACCATTCAGCTCGACGTTTTCGGCGAGATCCACGAAGCACCGGCCAGCAGCCGATTCGCCATCGTGGCCATCGACGTCCACTCCAAATGGCCGGAGCTCAAGACTACGGGTTCCGTGACGACTCAGGTCATCGTCGAGTTCCTCAAGGACCTGTTCGCTCGATGGGGGCTCCCGGCTAAGATCGTCACCGACAACGGGCCCCAGTTCAAGAGCCACGCCTTCGCGGAGTTCCTGAGCTGCAACGGCGTGCAGCATGTGACCACATCTCTGTACCATCCGCAGTCGAACTCGAACGTCGAGCGTCTCAACCGGACCCTGAAGGAGTCGTTGAAGGCCCACCTGAAGGACGGCATCAGCTTCAAGGAGGCGGTGCGCGAGTTTCTGCAGTGCTACCGGTCGACAGCGAACGGCACGACGGGCTTGACACCGGCGCAGCTGATGATCGGCCGGCCGCTCCGAGGACCGCTCAACCAGTGGAGTCGCGGCATTCAGCTGACGGAGACTTCGATGGGGCCGCCTGTTGCCGAGACGGAGCGCCGAGTCAGGGCCAACAAGGAGAAGGCCAGGCTCGCTACTGACCGACGCCGCGGCGCCCGACCATCCAGACTGCAGCCAGGCGATTCCGTGCGGGTCCGCAGACCACAGACGGCAAACAAGCTGGCGACACGGCTCGGCGACGCGCGCCGAATCACCCGGCAACTGGGCCCGGAGTCCTGGCAGCTTGACGACGGCTCGCGCTGGCACTCTGACAATCTGGTCCGGGTCCCCGACGGCTCAACGACTGACGGCGACGCGGCTGAGGCTGGGCTCGGCACACTCATGACCCCAACAGCATTGCCGGAGCCGCCAACAGCACAAGCCAACGCGCCTCTACCGCCGACCCCGAGGAGAAGCGGAAGGACAAGGAGACCGCCAACCCGGTTCAGCCCTGGTTGACCTGGAAGGGGAGCTGATCCCAGTTGACGTTAGCGGACTCTGATTGATGGACTTAGAGACTGTTTTTTGAGGGGGTGATGTTGTGTATGTGGCTGGCTCACGCCACCCACCCTAAGTGCACGCGCTGTCGCTGGCCTCTGATTGGCTGGAGGGGGTGTGTTTGTCTGCCCCCACCCAAACCGGTCTGAGCCGGGCGGTCGATTGAAAAAATAAATATTAGCGGCTGGGGCGGTTAGAGCCTCACGTTGTTTTGTGTCATCTCAAATATTATTTGAACTTTTAAGTTATTTGGGCCAAGCGCCCTACAGAACACAATATTTATCATGCCTATAAAAAGTAGTATATTACACAAAAATTACGTAAACTTATTGCGCAATCAACAAACTAAACAAGCGAGCCCAAAAAATGCTTGGCAGCACCGTTTTTTCACTGTCCTAATAAGGGACATTGCCCTGTTATTTTACAGGCTATAGGGAAGTGAAAACTTCGTAGTACGCGAGTCATTGGTAAGCGGAGAGACAATCTCGCCTCAATGCGATTGGCTGAAACAAGACAGAAATAAATGGATAAAATCAAATGCAAACAGCTTAAACTAACTAGCCTTTAAAATCTACTGCTTTCAAGAAAAAATGAAGAAACTCTTGCTACTTTTTCTACTTTTTGAAGCAATCATCTACCGCCATTGCGTAGGCGATGCCAAGACGATGAATTATCGAGTATTGCGCAATGACTGCCTGAGTACTGGGCTGTCGGTTTGGAAGATGTCACGACCCTCTGCTTCCCTACTCGACTGCTTCATGTCGAGTCGCTCGTTCGGCCTGGGCAGAGTCGGTGTGGTACAACGCAACAATCGAGACGCCTCGTGCGAGCTGTTTCAGTTTTCACAGGTGTGCCACCTGCTTGACCTTATCAATTTGAGCTCCAAGCCTACTTCCCAGAACGATTGCGACATATTGGTTGACTCTGAGTACGATGCGGCAACTGCGAACAAGCATTTCCAAGCAGTGTGGGTTGCAGACAGAGGACCCTCGATGGAGAACCTTGTTTGCGGGCCGATGGGACAGAAGAATCCGGTGAAGTCTTACAACGTGACATGGACCAGCGAGGGAGTTCGCATGGACGGGGTCACTTCACGGATGTGGGTGGACGATCCCACAGGCCTGGACTTCACAACATCCTACACTTGGTTGCTGCATCTGAATAGAACTCCTAGGCCACAGTGTTTGCTTGAACTTGCCCAATGCAGCTCTCTTGGAAGCACTCACCTAACTCATTTCTGGGAGTACAGTGCGAATTCTGGAGTAAAGCGCTCTCTTTACCTATATAAAAATCCGCCTTATAGATATGAGACTGGTTCCGTGATGCCAACTAATTCTGAGCAATTCTTCATCGCTGGAGAGGCCTACAACAGTTTTGAAGTTCGCTGCAGCTTCTTCATGGGAACTAACCATGTCCGAGTGATTGATCCCCAGGTCACTGCTTCCGTGCAAAAATTTTTCGATCAAGCGAGTGCTTGTCTGAAGATTGGCTGGCGGCATTCAGCTGAGGGCCTGCTCGATGGCGTCGTCCGTGCTGTCGCTGTGGCCAACTCGGCTCTGGCTGAGGACAAGATCAAGCTGCTGCTGCATCTGCTGTGATGATCTGTACGACCTAATAATTATAATAATAATTGATTACAGCTGTCCCAATCGGGCCAGATGTGCAGCCAACAGCACAGCCGCAGCTATTCTGAAGACTGCGTACAGCTGTTCAGTCCATGGACTGGGGGGACGCCACACCCACCTTCAATTACCCCAGCTGATGCTGGTACCCATTTAACAGCTGGGTGAACTGAAGCAATGCAGAGTTAAGTGTCTTGCTAAAGGACACAAATTGTACCAGTGGAGTCGGGAATCGAACCCCCGACCTTCAAGTCGTGAGTCCGACGCTCTAACCACTAGGCTACAATCCCTATCGATACAGTACGACCTGTATTGATACAAAAATACGAAAAGAACTAAAGTGATGCCCGTTGAAAATTTTTTCCATGCGATTGATACTTTTAAACGAAAATTTTGTTTAGTGCTTATCTAAACCAACACTTTAACTAATGGTGATGCAGATTGAGAGCTAGCTACATCTTACGCCTTGAGGCACAGTTGATTACGTAACTGCAAGTAATCTTTGCTAGAAACATACCTACGCTTAGCCGGCTTGACTTTGTTTTCTTAACTGCAATGCGATCTTTTGTGGTGATTTGCAGTCTTTGAGTTGCAAAACAATTTATATTGCTTATTAAAAAAATAATGCTCCCATTTTTGCACCAACTTTTGACTGCTGATATGCCAGAAAGCGACACAGTTGTAACTGCCAATGCAATGGCTCATGATGTTTCCCTTATGATATTAAAGGTCTAATTGACAAACAGATTGTCCAATTGTAGTACTTGTAGTAGTAGTAATTGCTTATTGATTGAATGTCATGAATTTATTCGAAAATATATTTAAATTTTATTCAACTAGATTAGGCCAATGTAATGTGCGAGATGCTGGTATCATGACTTAAGCTCAAACACGTTACTTCTTCACCTGTCTGTCTGTCTATTAGTCTGCCGGTCTGTGTGCTTGTATGTCCGTCAGTCAGTCAGTCTCTCTGTCTTTTTAGAAGCAGTCTGCCGATCTGCATCTGCATTTTCTGACGAGATCCCTTTCCTTATGGAATGGAATGCATCCTGTCCATTAAAAGAGTTGGCTCTTTGCAAAGCAGCTATTCTCAGATAAATTATTAACACTCTATGAGTTTTTAGAGAGCTAAAGAATGCACGGGCCAATTAGCACGCAGTACCGCACCGCTGCTTCGATCGGTTGCTAAGCGACGAAGAGAAGCAGCAAGGCACAAGAAGAAAGCGCGTTAAATTCCCAAGCGGTTAAATTCCCAGTTAGGCTTTTTCCACGCTGCCACGCTTTTCTGCAACTAAAAATTAGCAAGGCTAAAACAGAATGGAATCTCGATTTACGACATTTTTAGTTTTATTCACCTTTTTGTCGAATGCTGCTGCGACTTTAAATCCGAGTTGGACGACCCTGCGAGATGACATCACCGAATACCGATTGCTAGCTTTTAAGGAGGCACTCAACGATAGACACTGCGTGATGCTTGCTGAAAATGCGGACACAGTGTACCTTAATGAAACATCCAGCTCCTGTACCCTGCTGGCCTGCAGTCGGGGAGCCACGGGTTGCAGGAAGTGCCGACAGTCAAGAAACTCCAGTCTGCCTCTCCTGTGGGTGAGTCGCATGACCATTGAGCGTAAGGAAGGCTTTGTGTGCGGTTGCTATGCTTAGAAGAATCGCTGTTGGTCATACTGCAGGTCAAGGAGCCGTCGAACGCGTGCTGGACGACGTTCAGCACAGAGTCGACGCCTCCGTCAGCTTCAACCGAAACTGGTCGGAGTACGCGAGCGGATTCGGTCAGGGCGAGAGTCTGAACTACTGGATGGGACTGGAGCGGCTTCACGAGCTCACTGCGACCGGAGTGTGGAGAGTCCGATGGGAGTTCAGCGACTGGAACGGCACGTGGTACTGGGCTGAGAACGCTCCGTTTTCAGTCGGCGGAGCGGCTGACAAGTACAGAGCCTCGATGGGACCGCTGGACGCGAGCAGGTCGAGTGTCGGTCAGCGAACTACACCTGCTTGGTCACCAAACAACCATCAGTTTAGCACGCCCGATTCGGACAATGATGCTTATGCAGCTGGCAGCTGCGCGTTTGGTACCCTGTCTGGTTGGTGGTTTGGTCAGTGTCAATTTATGAATCCAAACGGAGTTTATAAAGAGCCACCGGCGGCATTATCAAGTGGTGGAATCTACTACATTGACTCGGGCCCCATTCTGCAATTGAGCTACTCAATGAAAACTTTCGAGTGCATGATACGGCCGTAAATATTTTTGGCACTCTTTATAGGACCGGTTTCAAACATAAGTAGAATCTGGATTAGAAATTCAAAGGTGATAGAAAGTTTTGATTTAGAGCGTCAGTTAGCACACTCAAAATAGTAGAATACGATGCGTCATCATATTTAAATGCATACTTTCGAGTAAATAGCTGCTTGAGTAACGTTCGTTTGCTAGTTATTAAGTGATTTACCCAGCGACCCCATCTCTGCGGTATCCACTCCCGCGTATCTATAGTGACTGTCTCCCTCTCTTCTCCTTCTCCTCCTTTGCTCGGCTCCTTTGCACTCTTTTTTTCGCACTTTCCCGCTGGCTCTGCGCATCTAATTTAAACAGTTGCCTCTTTTCCTAGTTATTTCCCTAAGTCCTAATCAAGGACCACTAGAAGTCACTTTTGTTACTCTAGAAGTCCTTGGTCTTAATGTGCTTTCTGACCCTAACCTAATGCCATTTTAAACTGTTATCCTTTATTATTCTCGGAATGTTCGGATTCTTCACCCAAGCCTATTGTTCTCTGTTGCGCAGCCTCATTTTTCATGACGTCAGGACACCTGTGGCCAATCGAGGAGAGAGAGTCATGGCCACGGCCTTGGATAAGGATTTCAAGCCCTAAAAACTAAACTTAATCTGCAGGAGGGCTGTAGGCACGTTGACGCTTGAAGCGACATCGTCCCACAACCAGCGACTGGGCATGACTGTCCATTGCGCTGACTCCTGAAGCGCATTCAGTCACACTAAATACGGTATGCAGGCATAGACACAAACACACGGTGCGCAACGGAATTCCAGTATAGCACCCAGTCACGCACTCACATAGGGTGCACAAGTGGTAGTTCCAGGAATGTACACTCTCTATGCATTGGGGGGTTGCCCTCATGGGCGTAAATTGCACAACTGGCTCAAAGCCCAACCAATTCGTGCACAAGGCCCCAAATTAATGTGACCCTGCGCACGAAACCGCGCTAGGGAAAGTAAACGACCTACAACGCGGGGTCGAACCTGGACCAGTGGCACACAAGGCAGACGCGCTAGACCGCCGAGCCACGCGCCCCCGATTTCAAGCCCATTCTGAGCTGTATTTAAGCGGCTGGATTTTGGCATAAAAATCTTAATCCCTTCTGAGTCTTAGGGCTCTACAAGCCTCTCCGTATTGAAGTGCATCTGTCTGTCCATCCGGGGACCGTACCGGCAGCACCTACAGCTACATCGTCCTCCTGGGGTCTGTACCAGAACATCATCAGCATCATCAGCTCCATCCGGGGACCGTACCAGCGCTACAGCAACATCCAAGGCCGAAGCCACCTCTCTCTCCGTGCAGCCACCGGTGAGCCTGTATTATTTCTATTCATTGCTTATTATTTGTACTTTTTAATTGCCTATTTGCACCTATTATGCTGTCTCTAATGAGAATCCGAATTCGTTATTATTTTTAGCATCATCTTTAATCATCATAGATCATATTTGTCTCAGTTCCTCTTTTGAGCGATCCATGGCGAGCTAAACCCTCCCTGGAGCGGGGGAAGTTTGGTTATGCAAGTGTGGTGTCTGTCTGCATAGTCTGACTGGAAGCGGTGCATTTCCTAGAGATATCTCAGTGTTAGGGATCCTACAGAGCCCATTTTTGCCTTATACATGTACTACTTTAAGTACACTCTTCCCCTCAACTACCGACTTAGCCACAGCCAAAAAGGATCACCATAATAACAAAGTCCTCTGGTGTGTTGTAGTCAGGCGCGGCGTAAGGGAATAAATATGAGGGGGGCACAGGTTTCAAAAAAGGAAACTGAAAGTCACTTTTTTAAAGTAAATGTTGCCAATTATATTGTATATATATCCTATATTTTAGCAACTTAACACAAAAAATCACTTATAAATAATGACAATGGATCATTCATGTTTTGCAAATGTTGGGAGCGGCTGCATACATGTACGCTAGCACTGGCACAAGCGCGCCGGTGTATTTTTGGCACACTAAGGCACGAGCGGGCACGCTCCGACCAGCAGAAGCGCGCAGCCAAAAATGGAACACATCGATCTGACCTCTGAGCAATGCAAAGCAATGTAGTTGGACTGAAAATACAGTGTATGCTTGAAATGCAACAGCGATCGTCATCTGGGACGTCAGATGTGTGCATCGTTTTCAACGTGAAGACAGTCGGCACAAAACGTCTGAAGAGCACTCGGTATGTGCTCCAGGAAGGACCAGAAGTTTGAATGGCTGACCTTGATCCAGTTCCGCGCACTTGTGCTGGTGCGCGCTTATGTGATCTTCCCCAAATTTTTTGCTGGTACTCGTATTTTGCAATTAATGCAGCACTGAAAGCACTCACAATGGTAAAATTAATATTTCCGCAGAAATGCAAGAGGCATTTTCATAATTAAGCACGACAGTGAGCAACCTAAATATTACAGAAGCCAAGCATAGTTCTTATTCTAAGATCTACCCTGGGGGCGAGTGGCTCGGCGGTCTAGCGCGTCTGCCTTGTGTGCCACTGGTCCAGGTTCGACCCCGCGTTGTAGGTCGTTTACTTTCCCTAGCGCGGTTTTTTGTGCAAGGTCACATTTATTTGGGGACTTGTGCACGAATTGGTTGGGCTATGGGCCAGTTGTGCAATTTATGAGCTACGCCCATGATGGCAACCCACCAAGGCATAGAGAGTAAACATTCCTGGAACTACCGCTTGTACACCCTATGTGAGTGCGTGACTGGATACTATACTGAAATTGCGTTGCGCACCGTGTGTTTGTGTCTATGCATGCATACCGTATTTAGTGTGACTGAACGCGCTTCAGGAGTCAGCGCAATGGACAGTGATGCCCAGTCGCTGGTTGTGGGACGATGTCGCTTCAAGCGTCAAGGTGCCCACAGCCCTCCTGCAGATTTAGCTTTTTTAGCCCCCCCCCAGGGACCGATTTCATGAAGCACTGCTAAGTTAGCAGTTAGCAGGGGCTGTTGTGCATGTGCATGTTGTGCATGTAGGGGCAGTTGCCCCCCCCCCTTCCCGGCTCCGCCGCGCTTAGTTGAAGTGCAGAGCTCCAATTAGTGCCCTTAGCAGAGTCCCTTAATCGGCTTTCGTTCGCTTCCGCACGAGTACAAAGATTCCTGGCGCATCCAAAGAGAATTTCATTGAAATACGTTTTTGCTGCGATAGTACTATTTTGAAGTGAAATATGAACACAATGACCGTACTTAAATAATGGAAAATCATACAAAAAATTTTACTTTTCATCCTATAGAGAAATACGAGTATGTAGGCTTTATTCAATTCGTTAAAAGAATTTTCAATAAGAAAGCGTTTGAAAAAGACTCATGCACGTTTAATAAAACTAGAAAAAAGTTATTCTATTTCGTAGGCGCTTTTACCAGCTAAAAATGAGATAATTACACTACTTTTAACTACTTTTTTTGACTACGCATGATAAAAAATGGAAGGCTTTGCAGTCAATTTCATACGAATTAAACTAAACATAAAGTATGAAAAAGAACAGGTCGGCAATCTGCAAAATATAAATTACTCGTGTATGCAGAAAAAATCTACAGTTGAATTAAAAACTACTAGAGTACAAAAACCTAAAAAAATTTGGAACGCAGTCGAATTAACAGTGAATTCTAAGTCCAACAATTAAACAGCACTTGATAGAAGTGAGCAATCCTTGGTTTCTTCAGCGGTTTTGGAAGTTTTTTTGGAAAAATTGAACCGACTTACTTTAAGTTTGAGTAATTCTGGAACCTTGGTGCACAAGTCAGTAGAACCAAATTTTTTTGAACCATTTGATCGCCTTCTGATAAGCACAAAAGCTGCAGCGATTGTTAGTAGAATAACCAAATTTATCGCTATCGTCAGCGAAATAAGCAGAACAAATTTCGGTCTGATTTCCTGGAGACCGCAGTTGCCATCAGTCTGGCAGTTCCACTGGTCGAGTTGGCATTTGACCCGTTTATTGGAGCAACTGCTCTGATGAAAAAGTAATCTGATGCTGTTTTTGGAAGACCAGCTATCCGCTTGAAGGGATACCTACAAATGAATTTAATTGAAAATGCACTAAGACATACATTGATAAATAGAAAATAGACAGATAGATAGATAGATAGATAGATAGACACTCGTAGAAAGATGGATAGATAGATAGATAGATAGATAGATGGATAGATAGATAGATAGATAGATAGATATAGATAGATAGATAGATAGATAGAAAGATAGATAGATGGATAGATAGATAGATAGATAGATAGATAGATAGATAGATAGATAGATAGATGGATAGATAGATAGATAGATAGATAGATAGATGGATAGATAGATAGATAGATAGATAGATAGATGGATAGATAGATAGATAGATAGATAGATAGATAGATAGATAGATAGATAGATAGAAAGATAGATAGATAGATGGATGGATAGATAGATAGATAGATAGATAGATAGATAGATAGAAAGATAGATAGATAGATAGAAAGATAGATAGATAGATAGATAGATAGATGGATGGATAGATAGATACTGTAGAAATCTTACGTCTGTAACAACAAATATCCTGCCGGATGTTTTCAACCAAGTGTGTATGCTTGAAACGTCGCACTCTATCAAGTTTCCGGTCATGACAGAGGCCGTTACTTCAAACGTGTCCTCAATAGTCATATTCTCAGAAATTTCAACAATTTTGCATTTAACCGTTTTGAAAGGTTTCAATATCGGGGAAACCTCAAGCAAGAGCTCGCGACAGCCCGCCGAAGAGCACTCTGGTCCCTGTCGCGGAGAGGAGATCACTGTCGGAATACTCTCTAGGGAAGAGGTTTCGTATGAACAGTCTGGTCCAGAGAATCCGCTCTGACAGACGCAGCTGCCCGACAAGCAGACTCCTTTGTCGGAGCACCGGTTGGGACACAGCTCCTGCTCAACCCGGGCAGCCGCAGTCCCATTGTCGACTGTTATCTCCGTGGCGTTGTACAAGAGACCCTCCTGGCACATGCCGAGCATCGAGTTAAAGACATTCTCAACAAACAAGTAATTTCCCAAGGTGAGGGCGTATCGAGTGCAAACAAACTCAAACTGGGTCATGGAATCGGCGGCTGAAGAGCAAAATTCGATGCTAAATCGTTTCTCTTTGGATCGAATCGTCACAAAATCGTTGCAGAATTTTTTTGCTTCGGATAGAGAAATAACTGTTTTGCTCTTGTTGAAGTACGCGTATTCCGCAACTGGATTTGGCGTCGAAATGCATGTAAACTGGTCGACACTTCTCTTTGTCCGCTTAACCTTTTTAACATTAGCAATACATTTCTCGCCAGCGCTGCTTTCACCTTCACAGCCGCAAAGGTCAATAAAGTCGACTAGCGGCGTAAATTTACTGATTTCTGGCATCACATAGGAGCTTGAGAACAGGCTTTTATCGCTTTGCAAATCAGTTCTGCTTAAGTTGGCAGCTTGCTCGCTGCTGTACATTAGACCCTCGACGTTTCCCTCTGTATCGTAGAATCCAGGCACGATCATCACGTCTAGAACAAAATTGTTGCCTAACTTGTCCTGCCGGTTCTCCCCGGTACAGTCTAAGCTCTGCATTTCCCTTCGCGACATGACGAAACCATGAATACACTTGGATACATCAGTTCTAAATCGCCAAACGTAGATTATGGTTCCATAAAACTCGAATTTTATTCGAACAACGTCCGATGTCGATTCGATTGTTACTCCAACAACGTCCTCCTCTGAGGCAATGATGATTTTTTTACTGCCTGGCGTCTTTTTTATGATTCGGTATTGGAGAGCGGCGTTCTCGACGCTTCCGTTCACAAATATTATGTAGTTGCTGTAGCGGATGGCAACTTGCTTTGTTACGGATGAATCCCGAATACTTTCCGTTCCTTTCCATCGTTCAATTAGTACTTGCACCTGATAGGGCAACATCTTGTGTCGCAAGGCGTCAAAAACGGCCAAATCCCCTGGCTCAACGACGAGCTCATAAACGGAATTGTCTTTGTAGGTTCCATTTGCCGGCTTAACATATGGGTCACTGAATACATGGAGATAGTTCAGCGTCTGGTTTGTCACATTATTCAGGTCTACCTTGAGCTCCAGTGAGTCAAGTAGTTCAAATTTTGCTCGATCGAGTGTTTTGTCGTACGTACTGATACCTGGGATTAGCGAACAACTGTACGATATGTTCAGTTTTACAAGGCTCAACTGTTCAGTGCTGCTCAGACCGAATACTAAGCGACCATCCGGATCACGATTCGTGAGCACTAATTCGATGCAAATCTTATTCCTTTTGCCTTCAGCAAAATATTGAGCAAACTCGCAGCCACTTTTAGTATTGTTCTCGTGCGTTGTTTTGTTTTCTCGCGACCGATGCAAAACTGAAACGCCTAGTCTATCGGTCGGAATGGTTCGCTGCATCGACAGTGATACGCGAAACCTAATTACACCTGATTGAACTGGAATACTACCAGTGTCGATGCACAGAGTCGAAGTGTCATTCGGTCGTAGCAGTCTCACCGTTTTTTGTTCGGATTTTTCGCTGGTTGAAAAACTGTATTTAAACGTGAATGAGTGCAGATTTGATAACAACTTTTGCTCGCGATCATAAGTTCTGGCCATTTTCATGCTGACCTCACACGCAAGTGTTGACCCGTAAATATTCACGGTTTCGTGATGATTTCGTATGATTTCGTATGACGGACAGTAAGCTGTCGCGCCTACATAGGAAAATATCCTAGATTTGCAATTTTTTATCTCAATCGTTTTCCCTAGCTTGTCCGTCCTAAGAAATCTAAACGAGTATTCAATTTCCTTATACTTTACCGGTGGTTCTCGAACGGCGCAAACAAACTTTCCATTTTCGAGCTCGAGCTTCGGTACACTAGCATTCGGAATGAATCCAATGGAGGACGCCTCGTTGTTTGGAACGACACTGGGCAAAAAACCTGAAGGCTGTTTCTCCAAAGGCTTTCCAATACAGTAGTGATTATTCTCCGGCAGTGGATAAAGGAAATACAGGATCAGATCGTCCGAGCAAATTAACTTTCGAACTGGGAAATATGTCTGCTCATTCTTCCCACTCAGATAGCAATTGCCGTTAGAAAAATCGCCAACCCGGTAGGCCTTGCCCGAGAATAAAGCCCGACTGTTAGTGTCCTCTCGGACCAAATCGTGAACGACGTAAGGATACTGACTACCGCAATCGAGTTCCGGACTTGGCCCGCAGCCCTCTGCTAGCGAGTTGCCAGCCGGCGAGCGCAGCCTGTACCAGCCGATTGGCAGGCGAGAAAATGTCAAACATTTTTCACTGTGAGACGGGCACTTACGACGATTTCCAGGTCGATGAGCTGCCCAGACGTCTTGCAGAGTCACGGGATTCGAGTTGCAAGGATTATCAGTTCCAAAATTGAACTGGCACGCGGCGCCGTGGTAGTGGGGCGTGCACAGGCAGCGATCGTACACAGCATCGTAGGTTGCACCGTTTTGACAGATCAAGGCTTTTGTGGAAGCTACCGTCAGAGCCACGGTGAAGTGCAATAGTAGTAATGAAGCCATGGAAGGGCTTAGGTTGCGTGCAGCAGCAATTTAAGGTCGTTTTAAATTTTGGTGACGAAGGCACTTTTCGAAGACAGGGAAGTGTTTTAAATTCGCGATCTCAAGGAGACGTTCAACATTACTAAAATGAATTTTTTGTAGCCTCCATGAAGTAGCTATTTAAGTACAGTGCAACATCCAAGGTCTGTACCTACCTAGATTTGCCTGGATATTTTGTGTCGAGGCACAGAAGCTTCTCTGTAAACAACCTATGATGGGTCAGACAATCGAACGGCTTTAGTCTGCACATTAAAAGCAGGAAGACTGCACAAGCGAGCAGATTAATTAACCCTCTGCATTTGGAAAAAAGAAGTTCACCATGGGACTGTACAATATACTGCACGCAAGTATGGAGTACTGTGTCGGGCACTTTGTCAATAAACGTCTGAGTTTACCTTGCTTTGCAGTCTTACCATTGTACGCGCAATACTTACTGTCTTCTAAATCTGCAACTCTCCATCCAGCACCTCATCTTATGCAAAGCGTCCAAAAAAGAGTGCCTGTCAAGGGAGACAATAGGGTCCAGGGTTCATGGGGGTTTTTTAACGTGCTCAAATTGAGCAAGATGAGAGCAGTAATTTTATCTCTTAAATAAGAGATTTAGGCACAAGCATGGTAACTAACTAACTAGCCCTTTTATAAGTAGCCCAGAGTCCTAGGGTCCCAGACAAGCATTGTGCTAGGACTTCTAGTTAAGCAGGTATAATATTAAGGATGACGCAAGTAACTAAGAACGCCGTACAATTTTTTAACTTTAAGACATCAACAAATTAAACATGGCGAAACAAAATTATTTCGTACCTATTTCTAACGAATGAATTTCTAACGAATTCCAGCCCTTTACAAATTGTATTTGTATAGCTGCATAAAAAATGACTAATAATTATGTCTACAAAAGCATAAGCGGTAAAAAACTGTGCAACAAAAAGCTAGCCACTAGTGAATTGAATCACTAGCTAAAAAATGCAAAATCACAACAATGACAAAAGACAGACAAGAGTAAATATTGTATTTTTTACAACTGCTCAAAACAAATTAAGACTAACATTACACTTAAAAACATAAAATACAAAAGAACTACAATGAAAAATTTATAACGAGCGTAATATAAAAATTTCAAGACTGAATGATTAAAAATTTTTGTTTCATTAATGCGCCATAGCTAAAATATCATTTTAAAAGCACAACATAAAAATAATATAATGAGCTGAGAATATTGAGACACAAGAAAGTGAAATTACACAGTAATTTTCAAATACTCAAATAGTTAAAAATCCACATAGTGGACTGCACTAACTTTAAGAGTGGACACCTTCGAATTATAATGAAAAATGCTTCTAAAGATCTTGAAAAAATCAAGAGCGGCTAAAAACTTGTTGACTAAAAATGCAACAAGCAATAATGAAAAGCTAGCATTGGCAACATCAAAAAAGCGGCGAGGCAACTAATAAGAAAGAGACAAGAACTTCAACTAGTGACTCAAGCGGTTTCAAGGACCTGATCGCGGATCTGACGCAGATCCCTAACCTTGCGACGCAGCTCAATTAATTCTTTGTCAAGAGCCGCTAGTGCCCGCTCCTCCGCAAGCTGCTGCACCTGCGGCGTGGATAGAAGCCTGCTACATCCTAGACACCGAACCAGACACTGACCTTCATCGCTTTCAACAAACACAGGCATTTTAATTGACAACGGTTCAGTGGACAAAAATTCGTCCTGAAGGTCGCTGCAAATGTCCGAAGCATCGTCCTCATCGCTGAAATCCAATTCGTCCATTTCTACACTTGGTTTCGACGAATCTTTGTCGCTAGAGAGCGCGGCAAAGTTGCCCGAACAAATTGTGGTAAACGCCTGCGGTAGCATTTCGATGCGTAGAACGTAGCGCCTTGTGGCCAGGCCGTCCATAAATCGGTCAACTCTTTGTAAGTAACACCAGCAATGCATGAAACTGTGCAATTTGTGCGGCGTGACACTTTGAATAGCGGTAGGTTGAACTCCCAATCCAGATGAAGGGGAAGACGATTTGCATTCAGCTTCGCTACCAAGCACAAATTTGGGTGACGAATCAGCTTCAACTTTAGAAGTTTTATTACAGCCATGGTTTGGTTTCTCTTCCCGAGGCAACTGGGATTTGTAATCGGCAACGGATAGTAAATGACGATTCATAAATGATTCGCCATTGGCTTCAGCTGCGTCACCTTTTCTAGGAGTATGAAATTCGGCGAAATCTAACAAAGACTTTGACAATATACTATTAGTAGAGTTTGGCGAGTCAGCACTACCATTTCCATTAGGTGGAATCGCACTAGACAAGTTCAAATCTTCGTTGAATTCATTCGATTCATCGCGACTAGAACTGGCAAGTTCGATATTGGTTTCACAATCGGTACTCTGCGGCGCTTGGTTACTAATGTACTCATTGACCTCGTCGGGCGATAGTACGGGTACAAAATTCACTCGATACCGATCCGGACCTACAGGCGGTCGGAATTTGCTAAACAAATCGCTCAGCTCAAGCATCACGTGTTCTTTCTCTTCGTTGGAGAACGGTAGGCCGCCAACTTGGCCGCGGTCGGTGACACCGCAAAGAACGACACCCCCGTCGAGAGAATTAGCCATAGCGCAAAGAGTGCGACTAATCGGCTTTTTGCCAGTGAATTTCGGATTCAATACGTTGCTAGGAAGGCCGCCACCGTGCGGCGCCTTAGCAACTGACTGTTGGTTCGTGATGCCCGACCAAGTTAGTGCGAAGTAACCTTTAAATTCAAATCGATGATCTTCAAGACAGTCCAGAGTGCAGCCTAGCGGATAGTAGAAGCAATTCTCTTTAACAATGGCGGATGTTGTACTAGGAGGAAGGGATTTGAGTGCAGCTTCCGGCGAGTCGGCATCAATATTGATGGAGCGGACATGTTTACCCGATACGTGCATTGACTAAAAATGACTTCACTGTTCGAAAACTTTCTGTAGCGTGGCAATCGAGCGGTCTCACTGGAACTGGAAGAGAAGTTTGACGATTATTGAAGGACTCTGATTGAGGGACGATTTTAAAAGGGCTCTGATTGAAGGGTGATTTTAAAAGGGCTCTGATTGAAGGGTGATTTTAAAAGGGCTCTGATTGAAGGGTGATTTTAAAAGGGCTCTGATTGAAGGGTGATTTTAAAAGGGCTCTGATTGAAGGGTGATTTTAAAAAGGCTCTGATTGAGGGGAGATTTTAAAGGGCTCTGATTGAGGGGAGATTTTAAAAGGGCTCTGATTGAAGGGAGATTTTAAAGGGCTCTGATTGAAGGGTGATTTTAAAAGGGCTCTGATTGAAGGGTGATTTTAAAAAGGCTCTGATTGAGGGGAGATTTTAAAGGGCTCTGATTGAAGGGTGATTTTAAAAGGGCTCTGATTGAAGGGTGATTTTAAAGGGCTCTGATTGAGGGGCTATTTTAAAGGGCTCCGATTGAGGGGCAATTGTTGAAAGACTCTGATTGAGGGGCGGTTTTAAATGGCTCCGATTGAGGGGCGATTATTGAAGGACTGATTGAGAGGCGATTTTACAGGACTCTGATTGAGGGGCGATCATTGAAGAATTGATTGATGGGCGATTATTGAAAGACTGATTGAGGGGCGATTGTTGAAAGACTCTGATTGAGGGGCGGTTTTAAAAGGGCTCTGATTAAAGGACTCTGATTGAGGGGCGATTATTGAAGGACTGATTGAGGAGCGATTTTACAGGACTCTCATTGAGGGGCGATTTTATAAGGGCTCTGATTGAGGGGAGATTACTGAAAGACCCTGATTTTAGAGTACTTTGATTCAGGGCGGTTTTTTTAATCGAATTTTTGGGTTGATTAGAGAATCAATGAAAGATTCAGATCCGTTCGGATTTAGGTCTTTAAAATGAACTGCAAATGAACAAGTTGAATCGAAGAACAAAAAAACGAAAGAAATTTATTTATTTCACGTTTGATTTTATGTGTATTAGCGAGACAAATAAATAAATAAAATTGTGTTTATAAAAACTCCCTCGCTATCAAATCAAGCATAGAAGCTCCTAAATTGTCTAGAAACACCCAAAAACATAGAGTAAGGTTGATAACAACTAGTTCAATAACATTCAGAATGTAGCGGTTGCAATTCAACATAAATATAATTTGAGTGCGCACTAAATTCTACTAACATATGGTAGAATATAGTAGAAAAACGACTTACCAATATAGTCTATTTTGTTCTAAAACTACACATTTTATTGTATCAATCACCTAGAAAAGCCTAAAGCGCACCTACTTTACTACCTAACGTACATTTAAGTAGTAAGTGCTAGGATTAATTATTATCGGCAGTCAGGGAGAAAGAAAGGCACACAAAAAGACATGTATTTGTACCAGCGTAAATTTATTACAAAATCTGTTGCGTTTTACAATTAAGCTGTAACTTAATAAAATTCCGTTTGGATTTCAGTCACAGAAAAAAATAACAAAATGAGACAATAGGCTAACTAACTCATAAGAAATAAATAGGAATGCTTAAACAGAGCACGCAGAACAAAAGTACATTAAAAAATTATTGATTTACACCTTGTTAGTGAAAAAAAAACTTAGAATTAGATCAATTCTAAATAGTCTAAAAAGATAAATAAAGGAAAATTCTGATACAACAATTAGTGCAAAATATCATTAGGAAACAAGTTAAAGCTTATAAAAAGAGAAAATGTAAGAGAAAAAACAAGAAGTACATGTTTTGTAACACGAATTAATGTACCTACCGATCGTGTTAATTTACTACGAAAAAACTCTAAAATTGTGGCACATCACAGTGTCCATGTACTTTTCTAACCCGAAAAAACAGATACGGCTTGCTCCGCAAATAAAAAATTTCAAGCTATGCCCTGAAATTCTTCATCATCATTGGCTGATTTTGAAGCCGAATGTTGCTGCTCTGAGACTTGCTGCTTGGCAGGGCTGGTAGAATCTGAATGCACTGCCTCGTCGCGTGTGATGCTGCGAATAAATTTATAAAAAGAAAAATCAATTTAAAGGAATTATATTTATTAATAAAGTACACAAATAGTTTAGTTTACACAAATAAACTATTAAATCTGCAAACGGTTACAAATTTGTTTAATTTATTGTGCAAACTTTTTGTAGTCAAAAATTATTTAGTTAGATTATGAAACTATTTAGTTAGATTCGGAAACTATTTAGTTAGATTATGAAACTATTTAGTTAGATTATGAAACTATTTAGTTAGATTCCGAATCTATTCAGTTAAATTCTGAAACTAGTTACTTAGATTATGAAACTATTCAGTTAGATTGGGAAACTATTCAGTTAGATTATGAAACTATTCAGTTAGACTATGAAAATATTTAGTTAATTATGAAACTATTTAGATAGATTCTGAAACTATTTAGTTAGATTCCGAAACTTTTAGTTAGATTCTGAAACTATTTAGTTAGATTCGGAAACTATTTAGTTAGATTCTGAAACTATTTAGTTAGATTCCGAAACTACTTAGTTAGATTATTAAACTATTTAGTTAGATTCTGAAACTATTCAGTTAGATTATGAAACTATTCAGTTAGATTGGGAAACTATTCAGTTAGATTATGAAACTATTCAGTGAGATTCCGAAACTATTTAGTTAGATTCTGAAACTATTCAGTTAGATTATGAAACTATTCAGTTAGATTGGGAAACTATTCAGTTAGATTATGAAACTATTCAGTTAGATTGGGAAACTATTCAGTTAGATTATGAAACTATTTAGATAGATTCTGAAACTATTAAGTTAGATTCTGAAACTATTTAGTTAGATTCTGAAACTATTGAGTAAGATTCTGAAACTATTTAGTTAGATTCTGAAACTATTTAGTTAGATTCCGAAACTATTGAGTTAGATTCTGTAACTATTTAGTTAGATTATGAAAGTATTTAGTTAGACTCTGAAACTATTTAGTTAGACCATGAAAATATTTAGTTAGATTATGAAAATATTTAGTTAGATTATGAAACTATTTAGATAGATTCTGAAACTATTGAGTAAGATTCTGAAACCATTTAGTTAGATTCTGAAACTATTTAGTTAGATTCCGAAACTTTTAGTTAGATTCTGAAACTATTTAGTTAGATTCGGAAACTATTTAGTTAGATTCTGAAACTATTTAGTTAGATTCCGAAACTACTTAGTTAGATTATTAAACTATTTAGTTAGATTCTGAAACTATTCAGTTAGATTATGAAACTATTCAGTTAGATTGGGAAACTATTCAGTTAGATTATGAAACTATTCAGTGAGATTCCGAAACTATTTAGTTAGATTCTGAAACTATTCAGTTAGATTATGAAACTATTCAGTTAGTTTGGGAAACTATTCAGTTAGATTATGAAACTATTCAGTTAGATTGGGAAACTATTCAGTTAGATTATGAAACTATTTAGATAGATTCTGAAACTATTAAGTTAGATTCTGAAACTATTTAGTTAGATTCTGAAACTATTGAGTAAGATTCTGAAACTATTTAGTTAGATTCTGAAACTATTTAGTTAGATTCCGAAACTATTGAGTTAGATTCTGTAACTATTTAGTTAGATTATGAAAGTATTTAGTTAGACTCTGAAACTATTTAGTTAGACCATGAAAATATTTAGTTAGATTATGAAAATATTTAGTTAGATTATGAAACTATTTAGATAGATTCTGAAACTATTGAGTAAGATTCTGAAACCATTTAGTTAGATTATGAAACTATTTAGATAGATTCTGAAACTATTGAGTTAGATTCTGAAACTATTTAGTTAGATTCTGAAACTATTTATTTAGATTCTGAAACTTTTTATTTAGATTCCGAAACTTTTTAGTTAGATTCGGAAACTATTTAGTTAGATTCCGAAACTGTTCAGTTAGATTCCGAAACTGTTCAGTTAGATTCTAAAACTATTTAGTTTGATTCCGAAAATATTCAGTTAGAATTAAAAAACTCCTAAACTAGGGATTAAGACTCTTAAAGCGTGTGCAGTTAGACCTCGTAGCTTCAGATAAAGATATTTTGGGTAGCTAAAAAATTAGTATTATATACTAATTCAGACTAAATTTATATTAGATAAACACAGCTGAATTCACGGATTAGGCAAATCATTAATTCGGTGCAAATTTAGTACAAATCATTCAAAAAACCTTAGCTTCTGACTACTAAAATGTCAACAGTAAACATAACTGCAAATATTGAGGAGAGGATTAACGAAGGGAAAAAAGTTCCAGTTTATTTTTGCACAGCTGTCACCGCAATTAAGTGCGCCTTGGCTTAGTAAATCTTCAACCACCTACTAATTCCAGTTGGGACAACAGGCACAAGGTTAATTTTTTATCGTAAATTGCTCACCGTTCCAAATAGAATTGAATTCCGCAGCAGACAACTAGGAAAAATACGCAGCACTTGAAGATGAAAACTATTGGGAAATTCTGGGTCAGAATGACCACCACAACTAGGTTGAGTGGAATGCGGAACAGGTTCATTATGGTGGCGCGGACTGGAATTGAAAAAAATATATAGTTAGATTTATCAAATGGGAATTATACATAAATAATATCATACAAGCTAGGTCTTTATCCAATGTGAATTACACACAAAGAATTCTTAACCAATCTAAGCCAGGTCTTTATCCAATCTGAATTACACACAAATAATTATCATCCAATCTAAGTCAGGTCTTTATCCAATTTCGAATTAGACACAAATAATTATCATCCAATCTAAGCCAGGTCTTTATCCAATCTGAATTACACACAAATAATTATTATCCAATCTAAGCTAGGTCTTTATCCAATCTGAATTACACACAAATAATTATCATCCAATCTAAGCTAGGTCTTTATCCAATCTGTATTACACACAAAATATTATCATCCAATCCAAGCTAGGTCTTTATCCAATCTCGAATTACACACAAATAATTATCATCCAATCTAAGCTAGGTCTTTATTCAATCTCGAATTACACACTCAAATAATATCACTGAAACTAGGTCTTTATCCAATCTGAATAACACACAAACATTATCATTATATCTAAGCCATGTCTTTATTCAATCTCGAATTACAAACAAATATCATCTAGTTAAAGCCAGGTCTTTATCCAATCGAAAACCTCAAACAAACAAATCAATCCAAGCATAAAACACAGTCTCAGAACTCACTATTGTCCGGCACGTATTTGCTCCGCATAGTACCAATAGCTGGCCAAAACAGTCCAACGCAGACTTCAAACACCAGGAAGCCAATAAAAGTGACGGGTATGAGAGAGTCGCTGCGCATCAGGGCAGGTTGAAATAGGCAAGCCGAGCTCAGGCCGAACACCCAGCGCATGAACGATTCAGGCCGGTCTTTGTTGCAGCAGAACGAGAACAGTTGGCCGCCAATCATTAGGCTGACCATGTAGGCGGCGAATATGTAGCCGTGGGGAATTTTGCCTGCGTGACCGCTGCTTAGTTTGGCTAAAAATAAATAAATAAACGAAAAATAGATGGACTAAATTAAGCAACTATTTCCGGCATAGCAACACCCGAGCCAACTCACACGTAGCCGTGGGAGTCAGAGCTGGCGTCCATTCCAGCACAAAGCAGTACATGCTGCCCTCGAACAAAGACTGTACAACGCCCAGACACAACACCCTACGATCAGTGCGCACAGTTTTAAAAGCGTCGACGAAACTTTTTTTTAAATCGGCGCCAGCGTCGCCGTAATTCTCCGGCCATTTAAACCAAACAATACCGGTCATTACAATCAGAATAATTAGGGCAATATCGAACGGGGCCACGTAGCCAAACGCATCCACAGCGTACTGGGCAACAAGGCCGCACAATATGGCTACGATGCTATTGCCAATAGTAGCCCAGCTAAGAATCTCTTCTAGTAGACGATCGCTATAGCCCCGACTATGATGCTCGTGTATTAACCAGGTCTCAAATCCGCTCCATAGGATGCTAGTAGCCGTGCCGCCCAATAGCCTACCAACTAGCAGTACCCAGAAATTGCTAGAATGCTTAGTCAGACAAGACAATCCGTAGATAATGCCATAGATAATGCAGTTACGCTGGCGACCAAATTTATCTGCAAACGAGCCAACCACAGTGCCAAATAGCATGCTGGCTCCGAAGCCGGCAACAAATAGAAATTCAATGTCCCGTTTTGACAGGTTGTAGTGTTCGTATAGGGCGTAGACGTACGGACCCTGTAGCCAGTCGCCAGCTAGATAAGTTGATTGAAGGGTTGACTGATTTAAGGCTTGTGCTGTTTATTTGAGATTGAAATAATCATAATCATAGATTTAAATTATACATTTAGGCCATTGGTTCCTAATGAATAGATTGTCCATTTGCTAGGCTTTCCATTTGTACTTTGAAGGAACTTTTTTGAAATGTTCTTTTTATTAATTTTGTAACTAAAATTTTAGCTTTATTACCAGTATAGGGGGGGGGGGGTTTAACATTCCCTAACTGCCAGTTCTTTCATATTCCCTAAAATTTTACATCCCCAAAACTTCATATCCACTAAACTGGATGCTACAGTCCATAATATTCCCTAAATTTTATATCCTCTAAAACAGAATTTGCAGGCCACTTCATAGTACCTAAATGCAAGAGACTTCATATCCCCTGAATGCACTGGAGTGCAATGCAATCCATTTAGGGAACATGAAATTTAGAGAATATGAAAGCACATAGAACTCTTAAGTTTAGCCATTTTGAAATTTATAAAGTGTAAATTTTAGGGAAAAAATTTGGGGAATTTGAAGTTTAAGGAATGTAAAGGCCCATGCATTAGGCATTATGAAATTTAGGAAATGTAAAAACACCTAAAAATTTTACATAGTAATATATACATTTATGCTTATGTTCTAGAGTACTATTTAGCTACTACTATTGCACATAGAGCATTGCTTCGTATTGCAAAAACAGCTCAGATAAAGAATAAAATAATAACTACTGCATAGGTGTGCATGCTTTGAGATTAATTTAGACATTTGCGCTTGTGCAAATCAAAATGTATCCAAACTTAGATAGCAAGACTAAGGTTTTTGTGATAGTAAGGTAATAATATGATTGTCAGTTTAATAACTATCCTTAGCAAATAAATGTATCCACCAAGACTTTACTTAAAGTTAAATCTTTAGAAAAACTAATGTCCTAGAAATTAAAAACTTGTTAATATGTTAAAAACCCAAATGTTAAAAATACTATATTACTTTATTTACTAAATATTTTGCAAATCTATTTAGCAACTTCAAAGCCCACTGTAAAAATGTTTAAAACTGTTTGGAAAGTTAATTATTTTACTTTTTGCAATAACAAAAACAAAATATGTTGCCAGATTGAAAATGCAAACATACAAATATCCATATCAATATAATATTTGCCTAAAATAATTTACCAGTCTCATATCAATATAAGTATTAAGCTCTACAATAAAATAAGCTATTTGCAAGTTAAGTGCAGCTTCCTGCAGGTTAACTAACATTGACTAAACTGCTATCCTAGAATATTCAATAGGAGAATAGCAGCATAGCACCTAGACAACTAAAGGACTTTAAAACATATAGTATGTAAACTAAACAAGACATTATATCCTTTATGACAATATAATTTATCCCATTTACCCACAATTTTCTATCCATTTTTTCTATTTGTTCTAGGGAATAACTATTGCAGCATATATTCTCGACAATTCTGTTTTCATGATTAAGTTGAAATTTCCATGTTTTTTACAGAGTTCTTTTTATCAATTAAATGCTTTCTTACAAATTTATCTAAAAAAATAATGGAATAACTATCATTAAAATAATATTTAAAGTCAATGTAATTTTTTGCAGCAATAAATAATAAAATATATAATCATTTAGTTATAAATATATGAAATTCCCAGAACACTCTGGCAATAATATATGTAGTGAGCCACCTGTTAGTTTTGCTAGGGACTCACTACATAGTCAGTGCCCCTCTTGCCCCTTTCTCCCTTGAGCTATGTCTGCTACTGGGCACAGTCTCTTCCCTCTTCCCCGGGTGCCTGCAATGCAGGGCTTGTGTGCCTTTTGTCCCCAGTGCCGCATTGTCTATCCCCCCTCTTCCTTTCCACCTCTCTCTCTTCCCCAGTCACTAGAGTCTTGACTAGTGGCTGACCTCTTTGTCTTCTCTTGCTCCGCCTCTTTCTGCAGTCTTTGTCACTAATGCATCACTTGTGGCTACATCAGTGATTACCTCTCCTCTTTGTTCTCTTCATCCTGTCATGTGATCTTTTAGTGCAATAAACATGTTTACTGCACTGGGTGACATGTTTATGCCCAGTTACCTTTTATGGCAGGTTTCCTGATGTCAGTTGCTAATAATAGAAACCTCATGATTTCTCATGTCAGTTCTAGCATTAGCACTGGCCCTATGGGACTGGGGGGCAAGTGGCTCAGTGGTCTAGTGTATCTGCCTTATGTGCCACTGGTCCAGGTTTGATCCCGTGTTGTAGGTTGTTTATTTTACCTAGCACAGTTTCATGTGCAGGGTCACATTAATTTGGGGCCTTGTGCACGAATTGGTTGGGCTATGGGCCAGTTGTGCAATTTACCCCCATGAGGGCAACCCCCAAGGCATAGAGAGTGTACATTCCTGGAACTACCACTTGTACACCCTATGTGAGTGTGTGACTGGGTGCTATACTAGAATTCCGTTGCACACAGTGTGTTTGTGTCTATGCCTGCATACCATATTTAGTGTGACTGAATGCGCTTCAGGAGTCAGCACAATGGACAGTCATGCCCAGTTGCTGGTTGTGGGACGATGTTGCTTCAAGCGTCAAAGTGCCTGCAGCCCTCCTGCAAATTTAGCTTAGGCCCTATGGGACCTGCTCAGGTATAAATATGGAACCTCTCTCCTCTCTGCTCTTCATTGGTTTTTGCTCCATCTTCCATCCCGTGTTTTAGCTTTTGTTGCTATCTGAGTCTTAGTCTTTGGGCTGTCAACTTGAACATCTTGAGTGGAGTGCCTGCCTTTGTCTTGTGCATTACAGAGACTAACTGCCCCTTTGAGATTGGCAGGAATGCTAACTGCCATTGCCATACTACAAATCACTGTGTTCTCAACTTCCTGATTTTCCTCTGCTGGAACCACTCTACTGTCAGCAGCCAGAGCACCCAGACAAGCTGGTAGCAGCCCCAAGTCTACCTGTTTAAGCTACCAGAATCTGTGAGCTTCAGATTGGAGCTTACTTGGCTGCAGTCTACTACTATCAGCAGGCCCAGGTACAACATATATATCAAATAGCTATAAATATACATAGACTTTGCTTCATTTGTCACACTCCCTCTTCCTTAAATTACAAAATTAGTACTATATGGAAAAAACTAATTAAACTTTTGCCTTTAATCTTATAATTCCTTTATTAGTTTATACTTGTTTGTAAATGAGAAGATTATTAGTTTCTTTAAATCTATTAACCTGACTTATTTGAATATAAACTACTAATTTTCTTGTCTATTTTAGTTGTAAAAACCTCAACCACAAATGCATTTTGACAGCTAGATATACCAATGCCAGTGGAATGTGTCTATTGGAGATATTTAGTATTATACTATTATTAGAGATATATATCCAAAAAATTATTCTAAAGTTTAGGCCAAACCCTTGATTAGAGAAAGTGCATATTAGAAATTTTTTGAGTATACCACCCTTTTTGCATATGGGCTAAGAACTACTATGCTAATAATAAAATTTCTATTTTGCCTAACTATAGTTTATTAGATGCACAGTCATTTTGTATGCCACCTTTTCGTCTGCTGGCAGACAAAACAACTATTTTGAAAAAGTATAAGATCTGTAAGAACATATTATTCTACCCATTTATTTTATTACGCAAAGTATATTTATGATGATATATGTTGTTAGCAAGACAAACTTATATAAATTTTGTCTAATAGCATCATTCATAGAAATATTATTAGAATTTTGAAATGGTCTTTAAAGAAGAATATTGTTGTCCTCCGTAGTTCAGCATTTGTTCAGGAATCTTATATAGGCTCTATTGTAGACAAAATATTTACTTAAGTTAATTCCTAAATAACCTATCATTAATTATATGACTTTTATATTACATCTCAATACAAAGCCCATAGTCAGGAAGGTGGCCTTTCTGGGGGGAAAATTCCCGCGCACATGAAAGGTCTTGGTGCACATTGGCCCACAAGCGCAGTACACACAAAGGGTCTTGGCGCACATTGGCACACAAGCATGGCACACAAGAAGGGTTTTGATGCATTTTGGTGCACAAGTGGTGGAAAATTGGTAATATAATAGGCAAAATAGGCAAAAATATAGCTACTTTAAGAAGATTTAGATGAGATTACAAGCAAAAATGTAGCAAATAGTAAGAAGTAGAGGAGAAATTGTCTGCAGGACCTTTTTTGGTCATTTGAACTTTTGCCCTGAACTTTTGTAAGTAAGCATACAAATGGCGCCTTGACGGCCACATACGCCTTGACACCTATGACAGTGCATAGCTTGTCCCCCTAAAATTTATTCCGGCGCACACTGTGCCACTTTCCTAACTATGGTACAAAGCTTGATAACATAATTTGTTATTCCGACTAATGCCTACATTAGCAGATGAATGGACCATATTATATATTGGCAGACAAAATGACTATATCATATATTGGCAAACAAAAAGGGGTCAGACAAAATAACCATCAACTGTTTATTATATTCTTTTGCTAATTAAAATACAGTTGGTCCAAAATGGACAATACTTTGAATTTGCTAGATGGAATGTTAATTGGCTTTAACTGGTTAGGCTAATAGTAAATCATTTCACCAATATTGCAAATAGTAGGGCAATAAGAGTAGGCTGAAAGTTAGGGCCTAGCTAGCAAAAAGTAATAAGTATTTAGTAATTTAGCCCTAGACAATCTTGAAAAATAGCTGGATTGCTAGGCGTATCAGTACAACTAGCTATCAAAAGGCCATTAAGCCGAGCTAGCTACATTGGATCATGATAGACTAGTATCAACAAGCCTAGCAAAGCTGGGTCTCGTACCAGGCCTAAATCTAGTTTTTTTTAATTTTTGATGAATAAGTTACTTACCCATGCCTAGCAGATACACAACCAAATAGAGATTGCGAAAATATACAAATCCCGGGTCACTGCTGCCTTCAATTTTCGGTCCGCTCTTTCTTGAATAAAAATATAATGCAATGCATAGCACAACCAAAATGAAGAAAGTAATGATAAAAAAAGACATTGCCACGTTGGCTCGTTGCAGCTACTTTGTTCAAAATTTAAAAGGATGATACCGAGAGCACTGGCTGTTTAATTATAATTCTAGTTAAACACAACAATAAGATCTAGATAAGAATGTATAAGGCCTAGTAGCTAGGTCTAAAGATAGCTAATAATGTGTGGCGGAACTCAATGCTTGTGCTTTATGTAAAATTAAATTATTTTAATAAATTCAACAAAATTAGCCCAATAACTTGAAATAGTGCGATAATTTAGATTAAGTACATTACAATTTGATTTACATTTAAATTTCATATGAACTGCAAAAAAAATTGTATTTGTTAATAATAAAAAATTTGTATACTCCCCGGCGGAAATTTCAATGAGTTTGCGTTCACTGAGAGTTATTTGATTTTAATTCACTTCGCAGTCTTCGATGATAATTTTGAAAATGCATTTTGATTGATACGCTAAGATAATCCTCGAATCCATATCATTACTTCAATAATTTTTATCTAACACACAATATATTTGTATTAATGTTGAAAGTTTAATAAATATACATGCACTCTTGTACCACAAATACTTAGTTGAATGAAGCTCGAAAAATTCATAAAACTTGTTGGACAAAAAGACTGCTCATATCGAATTTTAAGCATCTAACTAACTTGGAATTACTATAGCAGGCAAAATAACGCAGCGCGTAGGAAAAATTCCGAAGAATTGTTATGCCTAAGAGTTGCGCATTTCGAATTTTAAGCTCAAGTGCCCCACTGGCTTAGGCGGGTAGCCAAAGCTCGTACTTAAGTTCCAAAAAAGTTTCAGGTCGTACAATATTGAATCAAAATGCATTCAAGGACTGCTTAAGTATATACGTTATTCCTACCTAGTGGTCCTTAAATGAATTATGATGCACTATGATGCCTGCGCTTAAGCACAGGAGTAGTTCTAACAGAAAAACTTTGCTTAACGCATTATATTAACGCTTGGACGATAAGCATATCCAGCTAAATGTACATGTAGCACCCCGAAAATAAATGTGGCTGACCGTTATAACGTCATGGGCAGGTTCTCCCCGCCGGTAAGAAGCAGCACTTCCTGCACGATCTCCAGGCAGTTCGACTTGCTGCTGATGATGTGGCCTGCAATCTGCAGTCGCCGACTGTGTAAAAATTAATGGCTTGGACGGTGGTCCAGGTCAGGGCATGCAATATAGTGTAGTGTTGGACACCCGCTCAAGGACCACTAGTAGTCCTTGCACCCGCTCTACGTAGCCGATATTCAATGTGGCGCGCAGCAGGCCAGCATGCGCCGCTTTGACAAACTAGTTGCTCGAGTGGAATCCGTCAGCGTCCAGCGTTCACGTCTCGGCATTTTAGTGCAAGACGGTCTCGATCACCGCCTGAAACAGCGCCGCTCTCCGACGGTCTGGCAGGGCCTCGGACTGCAGGTCTGATCTTATCGAGCGGAAGGCAGCCCAGGCAAGTCCTCGGCAACGCCGCAGGTCTTCGCGGACGTCAGGGACCAGACAGCCGAGGTAGACGAACTGCTGACAGTACGCAAGTTCCGTCACCTGGCCGTTAGCGCCTCAGCAGGAAGTCGCAGCCTCGATGTCGCTCGGCACGCAGAGCACGATGATCTTCGGCATGTTGATCACCATGCCGAAACTCGCCACAACGCCACAACGGCAACCAGTCGTTCCAGCTGCCGTTGGGGGCCCTCGCGACGTTCGAGGACAGCAGGTTGAGATCTTCGGCGAAGCCAAGCGCTCTGAGCCGCCTCTCCGGTTGACGTCGACCCACACGTCGCCACAGCAGAGAGCCGTATGTACGGAATCAGTGCACAAGGACCTTGGTGATGCATTGTTCAGATTTTTTCTCATCTAGATTTTTTGGCATAGGTACGCGAGGTCACCCAATAAGGATGCCTGAATTGTGTGTGATACAAGATTTAAATTCCAAAATTCGATAGTTAACGATAGTACAGGGCAGTTTCTGATCCCCGTCACGCGTCTTGCAGCATGCAACTGATCTTTAACAACTCATAGTTGAAGTTATTATTACTAGTGCCGCGGTAAAAAAATTGTTTTAGACCAGCTCTGCAAGATCGAATTTATTTTTTTGATTATTCCCCATTTTTGACGTTAAAACTGTAGGTCGTATTTCAAATGAATTGAAGCTATAATTACAACAGAATTTGAAATACAATCAGCTTTCACAGCTAAGCCAGTTATAATAAGCATTAAATTTAGATATATTTTCTGCGTTTGTTAGTAGATTTGACCATCTCAAACACTACAGCGAAGCATTAGCTATAGCAAGCAATCTCCATCACGCACTTTGCTTTATATATATACCCTTCGAATTAGGAATTTAATTAATGTAGCGATTGATAAAGCTGGCGTAGCGAACCACGTTGGCGTACAGCGAGGTGGTGGAGCTGATGCCGGAGTTCACGCCGAGCTGGGCGTAGCTGCTGCCGGCCCTGATCACCATCGGGCCGCCGCTGTCGCCAAAGTAGATGGAGTTCGGCGTGCGGGAGCTGCAGAAATAAGCGGCGCTGCAGCCAGTCCTGGTCAGGGTGGTCTCGGCGAAGTTCAGAATGTTCGACTTGCCGTTGTGGTCGCCACCGTAGCCCATGCTGATGATGCGAGTGCCGGCGCCGGGCTCCGAGGTGGCCAGAGCGATCGGCTTAACTTTATCGTTGAACACAATGTCGCGGCTGGTCTTCAGAACGGCCAGATCGTAGTCGCGAACAACGGAGCACCCGCTGCCGGTGGGGTAGCCCGGGTAGATGTAGGTGTTGGACACCGGGTAGCTGACGCCTTGACCAGCCTGCACGGTGCCGACCTGAACAGGAAAAAACAAAGGTTAAGTTAACTAAACTTATTAAGTGAATTGGTCGAGTAGCTTGCGGGACAACACAAGTAGGTCTTTTCACGGAGCGCTCACGTTGTACATGTATAATTATACTTTGTAAACTCGTGTGTACACTGCCTCACTAAGATAAATAAATCATGCTACCTGCGTACTTGTATCTGTGTGCCCCAGAAGCCTACGAGACCCTCTGACAAGCGTGCATAAATCAAGGACTACCTAGACTAGAAGGATGCTTTCACTCCAAATAACAAAAGTGACTCCTAGCGGTAGTCCTTGGTAGGAAACAAAACTTTACTATCAAGTTATAATGCACTGACCTCAACGGAACGGGGAGCGGTCGAGCAGACGCAGTGAGCCGCAGTCAGGATGGTGTTCTTGTTCAGAACCGAAGCCGAGCAGCCGGGGATCTTCGCCATCCAGGGGAACTGGCCAAGCTTGGCGTTCTGGCCGTTCAGGATGAACGAGTCCAGCGGGTTGGCAGCGGCCACCGCGATCAGGCAGGCGAGGGCAATCAGGAATTTCATCGCTAGATGAAAAATCTCGATCCAAAAAGTATATAGAAAGCAGCTGATTGGTTGGTTCTGAATAACTTATTCCCTCCGTCGGGTGGGCCTCTATTTATCCCTATTGTGGCAACGTGAGAAAAGGTTATTCCGGCTTGGGAATGCGACACACGTCGACACAAAAACTTGCTTGCCTTGCGCAGTAAACTGCTGATAAGCCGTCCACCTATTGAAACGGTTCGCAACCAGTTTGGAAGTTTTCTCAAAACCAGCATTGTCTCCATTGTGCACGATTGCTTTGTTTCAAATGAACCGCATGCGTCGAGTTCGTGAAACTCTTATCGTTGCATGGTTCTCCAGCTATATGGGACGTGCGATTTTTGGGCTCAAAATAACTTGTTGAGTTGAATAATTCGCCTACAACCACCGTGCTGAAGTGTCAGCTGTGTGGAGCCATTTTGGGGACAAAAAAACTTTTAGAATTTTTGCTACGACTATACGAGTATTGGCAATGAAAAAATGGGTACTTTACTATATTTTGCTATAATAGATAAGACAATATCTTATGATTGAGTAAAGGCAAACAATGCTTGAGCACATGGGATACTTATTTTTATCACAATAAGTTAACACTGGCTAGTATTTTAGTTATAAACGGAAGTGAAATGTAAATTAAGATGCTTTTTGTTTGATGGAGCAGTAACTAATGCATGCCATTGGACAAGCAATGATTATACTTGCGTAATAAATAAACAAATTTCTACCTTTAGGGGAATGTCTTCATATATTTTACAACGATATGTTAATAATTGTTTACTTATGATGCAAGGCCAGCTAAAATCATGTACAAAACGCTTTGAACACGGTACAAGCGTCGCATACAACTCGAAATGGTTGACGCAACAGGCGACAAGTTTTCCGCTTGCATTCCGGATGCACGCCCGGATAAGTGACGGATCGCACGCTGTAGGGCCGGCCGCAGCACATCACACTACAGAGGATTTCTCGACGATAGGGACTGCTGCTGTCCTCCGTTGGCAAACCTTTGAGCAGGTTTTGACCAGCCGGTGTGTTGTCAGGCAAACACTCCCTGCATGGCAAATGATTTCTGTCTTAGTAGAGAGAAATCTCTAAATGGCAACACTGAAAACTAACCTGCCATGCGTAGCGGAGCAATAGTCCATGGAGTGCTCGTGAAATAGTAGCAACGTTTTCGGCGGTAGGCCTTTCACAATTCGATGACTGATACAACGCGGATCGAGGGACAGTGGATTTACGGGCCGTTTAGGGTCGTTTTCCGGACAGAGCTCTTCGTAACCAGCGTAGCCTGAACGATCGAATATAGCCTTGCGCATTTGGTGCTGAAATGTAATTAAGAAAAGTTCCGTGCTCTAAACATTGAGGACGTGCAAAACTAATAAGCCTTCTTTTCTTAGAGCGTATATAGTGCACTGCATGTTATCATCATGGACCGATTTCATAAGCAACTGGTAACTGGTAAATAACCGCAGCTACTTGAAGTTTGGTATCATGGCGAACTTTAACAGGTGCTAACTATATTAGCAGTCTGGTAAGCTGTGGTTTCACGAATTGACTGGTAAAACTGAGGCTGCTTGTATTGATTTAGAACGTCTATATCCATGGCTCAATGTAGGGTGTTCTCGGGCGCTGGTAACGGTTGGTTTCAGGAGCATACCAGCGCTGCTAAAATAACCAAATTTTCCACGGTCAAAACTTAGCATCCTACTTAGGTGGCTAAGAAATGGAACTGCCTATATACGACACCCTTAATTTGCTCGAAGAGGAACCTGGGCCGCGTCCAAGGGAACTTCGAGAGCGCATGAACTTCATCGACGATTGGGATTTTAGACAGCGCTTTAGAATGTTGCCACCAACGTTTGAGCATCTCAGAGGTCGAGCAGAAACACCCGAAGTTCAAATCGTATAAAACAACAAAGCTTTTCCTTATAAAAGCGTAAAGTACAACGAGCTCTAACTATAGAGCAAATAAAATCCTAACCGTATCATAAATCCGCATCAGAACGTCCAACGGATTTTTTCCAGTTCTACGAAACAAATTTCCGGCTAACATTAGCGGTTCTTCTTGTTGTTGCAGCTCGCTCTGCTGCCACCAGGAGCCTCCAATAGTTCCATAGTGCAGCACCCTATGGCAGGTGCGCACAGAGCACGCGGCGCTGGTTCCGTGACATTTACACCGGACAGCCTCGGCGTGTCGAGTTGCTTTCATCCCGACCTGGTAGTTGTGACCGTTTACCAGCTCGGCAAACTGCTCATAGGCCTCCTCGACCGGAGCATTCTCAGCGGTAGACGACCACGACGCTCTCGCCGTGGCCAAATTCAAGCGTCGTTTCAATCGACCAAGCGACAGAAATTTCCTAACCAGACGATTGCCAGCTCTGAGGCTGTCGTCGCATCCCTGCGATTTGAATGAGTCCAGTCGGAAATTTTCGGGAAGCTTGGCAGCCAGCCAACTGGGCGGCGGAACGGCGACCCCGAGCTTGCCACGTCCGCAGCGGCACTGGCTGATGCGGCCTTTGGCGCATTCGTTTGCCATGGTGAGGGTCAGGACGAAACCGGAGAGGGCGCGAACCATGGCGTGCTCGGCTGTTACTGCAAATAATTGTGATAGATGGAAATGACAATTTTTCAGATAATGACAATGACAATGATTCCCTAATGAGGATGAGGACGATTACTATGATTGTTATAGTGCCATGATGATAAAGATGACTTCCATGTTGTGACGATAATTCCCTGATGATGGTGATGATGATGATAATGACGATGATGATGATGATGATGATGATGATGATGATGATGATGATAATGTTGATGATGATGATGATGACGATGATGATGATGATGATGATGATGATATAGATGATGATGATAGTGATTCCCAGATAATGATGATGATGATGATGATGATGATTATGATGATGGTTTTGCCATGATAATGATGATAATTCGCTTATGATTATGATTCCCAGATAATAATGATTATGATTATGATAATTCCCCGATAGATGAGGTTTTCCCGACAAAGATTTTAAACCCCTAATGATAATAATAGAGACCTAATGATATTAATAGTTCCATGATGATGATGATAGCACTCAATGGTGGTCCCATGCAGTTTTAATTCCGTTAACTGCGTATTGCACTTTAGTACAAGCATCACTGAAACAAAGCCAAGTAGCTCACGCGCTTGCAGCTCCGGTGACAGCGCTGGCAGCTGACTAAGTGAACTGCAGTTCCAACGGAAGTGGCGAAACTGCAAGCCGCACAGAGACACCGCGGCCTTGGCGGCCGCCGCAACGGCAGTCAGAGTGGCTGGATTTTGAACAGATCGATGGCAGAAGCGAGTCTAGGCCCTGTTTAACATCTGCCTACGATGCAGGGTGGAGCACCTGACAACTGCGTCCCTGATCGATAGATTGTCTAACTTGTGAAGTCCTCTGTGGAATGGTTAAGGCATTTATAAGGGTATCATCTTGATCAAACATCGCTTTAACCCTTGCAACACAAGGCCCTATGCGACGAAGCAATGCTTGGGTCAAGGTGCATAAAAATTGAACAAAAACAATTCAAGCATACAGCTCAATCAGCTCCAATCAGACAGCTCAATCAGCTCCAATCAGACAGCTCAATCAGCTCCAATCAGACAGCTCAATCAGCTCCAATTAGACAGCTCAATCAGCTCCAATCAGACAGCTCAATCAGCTCCAATCAGACAGCTCAATCAGCTCCAATCAGACAGCTCAATCAGCTCCAATCAGACAGCTCAATCAGCTCCAATCAGACAGCTCAATCAGCTCCAATCAGACAGCTCAATCAGCTCCAATTAGACAGCTCAATCAGCTCCAATCAGACACTTCAACAATCAGCTCCAATCAGACAGCTCAATCAGCTCCAATCAGACAGCTCAATCAGCTCCAATCAGACAGCTCAATCAGCTCCAATCAGACAGCTCAATCAGCTCCAATCAGACAGCTCTAATCAGCTCCAATCAGACAGCTCAATCAGCTACAATCAGACAGCTCAATCAGCTTCAATCGCATTAGACAATCCACTTAATTAAAACAAAAGATTAAAGAAAACTTACAGCCATTTGATGCTGAAGCAGCAGTGCAACAAGGCTGCAATCAGCAAAACCGTCAATGGTAAAGATTGTTTCATTATTTTTTCACTTATAATCTTGTTATTATTTTCGAAATTTTTCGGTAAAAATCCAGAGAAAACGATAAAAATTCAGTCTTGTCCATCGGTGGCTTCACACCCGAGTATTTATACGGTTAGCTAGCGGTCCTACCTTACCTAGTGCGCCTTTGATCTTTGACCGCCACAAATTGACCAGCCTCCGCGCATTGCGAAACATCCTGAAATAGCACCAGGCACAAAAGCAACAGGGGGCACGCATGCACGGCCAAAAATTCTAAAATTACGAAACATGACAGAAGAGTCACATATCCTATATTGGGATCCTTCCACCGTCTATTTTTTGCGATGGTCTTTTTTTACGACCGCAATAAATCATCTCGGGTGGGTGAAAGGCGAAGGCACTTTCGGGAGGAACAAAGGAATATAAGAAAGTCAAAAAAGAAAGTCAAAGAAAAATTTTGCCGCCAAAAATTTTACAACAGTTTTTTTACGACAAAGTGGGTTGTTAGAGGGTAGGTTGTCAGTAAAAGTCGGAAAAAAGGGGAACAACAGCGGCTCTTCCCGGATAATGAACAATTAACGCCCACGCTCCGAGATGCAGGTAACCTAACCTAACTTCCCATTCGTGCAGTCCAGGCAGTGCAGCTGATGGTGTTGGTGACTTCATTTCTAGTTTGATGTCTGATCCTTGATTCCCGTGTCAAAATATAGGTTGATCAATTGGTAACATCTATAGCCATATTAGCTAAATTATTTTGCACTATTTTTCGTAGAAATAATGAAAATCGTTTCTAAAGAGCTGGAAATAAAACACGAAAATAAATATCTACCCAATAAGTAAGTTAAAAACTCTAACAAACTTAAATTTACTTTCATAACGAAGGCACAAAAGCATAGTATATTAATTTTTCTCTGCTTAGCATATTTTATAACAAGACCAAACTAACAACATGGCAATTTTAAATGATTTAATCACAATCAAAGCAAAATTAAACAAACAAATTTTGTTGCTTTTTTGCTTTAACTAGAATAGATGAAATTTAAAAAAAAATACATTTTCTGAGAACTAACACGGTTTGCGGTGAGTTTTGTGGGCATTTTCAATGCCAGTTTTGTTTTTTTTCATCTTTGGATAGAAAAAAAATGAAAAAAACTATAGCATATGTTAGTCGGTAAGAAAGATTCGCTAAATCAGTGTTTAATGAACAGGTTAGTGCATAGCAACACTTTTCCTTCAGTAATCATGACTATAAATAAGCAGCATCAAATTAGGAATCCGTATGAGGCTTGTTTTGCCAATATTCAATCAAGTAACAAAAGGCATATTAATTAAAAAAAAGAGAATCAAAATTTTGAGGAAAAATAGCGAAAATTATTTAGTACTAAAGCGTAATACTTCGTATTTCCATTGTTTTAATGGATTTCAGCCTTATAAGTAAGTACGTTCTTAGAAGGACAAAGCAATTAACGTTTTTCAAAGGGGGATCCAAACACCTTAAGTAGAAGGACTGGACACTTCGTTTCTAAGAAAATTTTTGAAGTCTAATGTTCGTGCAAAAATACACTAAGGAGATTGAAAATTTGCACTTTTTCGACATAATAAATTAAAGATTTATTAAAGATATATAGAGTACGAAGGCAGGAAACACATATAAAAATATGATATTTACATCTGCTTCCAGTTGAGCGTAATCTTTAACTGTCTGCTGAAAATCTGTCTCCGTAGTGTATTTCCTATCTCCGTAGTGTATTTTCGCGCGAAGATTAGACTCCAAAAATTTTCTTAGAAACGAAGTTTCCAGTCCTTCTACTTAAGGTGTCCTTGGGCAGGATCATTATCACTAATAGGCAATAAAACGTTTGTCAAAGTATGTCTTTGTTCAATTTAACTACCTTGAGCCTTTCTGATGCCGCGGTCAATCCAGTCTTGAATGTCCTTGACCTTCCGTTCGCCGGCTGTGTACCACAGGTTGGCAATGCTGTCAGCGGGTATCGGATCCAATTCGCGACAGTTTTTCAGTCCGGAGAGCAGAGACGATACGTAGATTTTAAACTCGCGATGTCGCTCGTTGGGATTCTCACGTTCGGCAATTCTGTCGAGCTCGTCCTGATCGAATTGCACTGGATGGCGCACCAGAATCATCAGGGTCACCTGCAGCAGGTTGTTCAATTCGGCGGCCTGCTTTTGAGCCCGGATATCGGATTCGGATTTGGCGAATAGCGAGCTGGCTAGCGAGTGGCCTCGCTTCAGTGTTGGCAGCGGGTTCTCCAGATAGTCGTACACAACCAATGCGCCCGGTCGTGTAGAAGTCTTTGTTTGGAATTTCATGCAGTTAAGTATAATGGTGACGAAGTGAGATAGCTAAGCTAAAAACCTTAATCTGCCGGATGGCTGCTGGCACTTTGACGCTTAAAGCGCCAACGTCCCACAACCAGCAACTGGGCATGACTGTCCATTGCGCTGACTCCTGAAGCGCGTTCATTCACACTAAATACGGTATGCAGGCATAGACACAGACACAGGCCGGCACCCAGTCACGCACTCCAATAGGGTGTACAAGAAATTCCAGGAATGTACACTCTCTATGTCTCGGGGCATTGCCCTCATGGGCGTAAATTGCACAACTGGCCCATAGCCCAACCAATTCGTGCACAAGGCCCCAAATTAATGTGACCCTGCACAAGAAAAAGCGCTAGGGAAAATAGCCAACCTAAAACACGGTGTCGAACCTGGACCAGTGGCACACAAGGCAGACGCAATAGACCACCGAGCCACTCGCCCCCCAAGTGAGATAGCACCAATCAAACCACCTAAAAGGGAGTACCACCAACATAACAATATAATTCCATAGAGTCCACTTACCAAGCTACGAGTATAACTCTCAAAACCTAATCCAAACACGCCAAACTAGCAAGGAAAAAAACAAGTGACAGACAACAACTAAAAGCGCTTCTACAGGAACAACCATTTTTGGGAAACACAGACCTTCAAATTTTTCAGCGTCATCGACCAAGGCAGCAATGCAGTCTCCTGGCCAAACAAACGCCAGATTTGCATCAAATCTTTGATCATTTGAAAGCCATGCAGTTTGGTGTAGGACTGGCTAGGTCTGGCTTCGATAGAATCTACCAAAGAACCGTTGTAGGCCGAGTGCAGAATGCACAGCTCGAACCTGTCGTTGAAGGTCACCATGAGAGTGATGGCTACGCATCGTTGATTTTTAACTAGATTGCCCTTCAGTAGATGGTGGTTCGGAATACCGCCAAGGAATGGCACTATCGAAGTAGTGTCAGAGGCGCCGCTTGTCTCGTTCTGCTGGCCGCTGCAAATCTGCGTGACCGTCACACCGATGCCGGATTCTTCTGTTCGTTCAAAGTTGGCGTAAGCTCGAGTCAGATGGCACAGCTGTCCTAGACAAGTGACGGCTACTGGCGCTGTCAGATCGGCCGACTGCAGTGGTCCATGGTGCTGTAGATTTCTGAGACCCTCGGCCGATACTAAGCAGAACTGCACTCTCAGCCAGACACTCTGCGCAATTGGATTCTCTTTGGCTAGCAATTTCTGTAGTTTGGCGGCGAATTTGTGCCTGGACTGGGACAGATTCAACAGGCAAGCTTCGGCTTGTTTCAGAGTGTAATCCACACCGGCAAACATTCGGCGAACTACAGCGTTCAGATCGATGCTCGAATAGAACTCCTTGGCAACTTCGCTCTTCCATTCAGGCGTGTTGGGGCTCTGCAGTTTGTTCTTATTGACAGTTGCAGCCAGCCATAGTTTTCTCACCCACTTGATGAAGCCAGCCTCAGACTTCCATTCCACGCTGAAGTTCAACTTGACGATGTTCATAATTAACTCGTCGGCGTGAGTTCGAATTAAACCTTGCCAAGGACTGGACGGTTGGTCCTTTGACTCTTTAGAAAACATTTTTTTAAGTTTTTCAACTTCATTAAATAGTACCGTTCGAACATCGTTGATTTGACGTTCAAGCGAATCTTTAATGTCAACGTTGAGCAGGTGAAGAACGTAATTGTTGATCTGTTCCCGGTACTGCTGCTCGACCTCGTTGTTCCGAATGCGACTGTAGAGTCGCAACGGTCCGAATTCCAAGCGACGGCACTCGTCTATGATTGAATTCTCGCTTCGTTTGTGAATTTCTGTCAAATCTTGTAGGAATTTTCTTTTACACTCTTTCAGTTTGGCTTTGGTGTCTCGGAAGCTGTTCAATATGAGCGCTTTGGACGCTTCTTCGGCTTGCTGCGCGCCTTCCTCAGCTTCGACGCCCGAGTCTCTGGTGAACGCATCGAAAGTGCGCATGGAGACAAGGAATAGTGTTGACAAAGCCAGCTCCATACGGCTGCGGCCAGTCTCCATTAGGCAGTCCTTCAGCGCTGCCACCATGGTTTGGTATTGCTTCTCGTAGTCTTTGTTCAACTGGTTAATCTGCTCCGAGTCGCCTTCAAGAGGAAATTTTTGACGCAGTACAGACACCGGGTACACAGATTGTTTGCCAGATAAGCCAGTCAGTTTGTACTTGGCCAATTGGTCAATGACAAGCCGCTGCTTCCTGTGCTGAGTCTTGAGGCCGCTGTCGTGAAAGCGCAACTCGTATGACTGCTGATCACCCTGGTCGTCTTGATCTGACTCGCCGTCCATCTCCTCGGCCTCCGGGTCGTAGTCAACTTTGTTGATGACGTAGAATATGCGAATGTCTGGTACGCTGGCTTTAAGAAAGAATAGAAACTCTCGGTCCTGCGAAGATTGAAGAGATGGATGATGATGGCTTGAGAGACAGGTGACGAGGACCCAAGAGCCATACTTGGGTCCTAGATACTCCTCGAGGCGACTATGTCAAGGAGCATAAAGTCAAAGCCAAAGTTTCGTTAACTTTTCGATAAATCAAAGGGCAGTAACTCACCGAATTTCCGAGACCCTTATTCCCGTCGATGATGTACACCACAGTCTGGTGATTAAATCCATATAATTGTCTGAGCAGTCGTTCCCTCAACTTTGGATCAAAACAATCGCCAGGAATCTCCAGGAACTGAACACGCGTTCTCAATATGGGATTACGGATGCCAATCTCTAGGACGCAGTTGTCCAGACTGCCCCAGGAGGCTCGTTCTTCGTCGCTCATCACTTCCTCGATAAATTCGCGAACTTGATGAGAAACACGTGAATGCTGAAAAAAACCAATTGCTATCGATTAGTGTCAAAGTGTTTATAAACATGGTTTCTGATTCATCGCTCCATACCATATTTTTAGACTGCTGCAAATTCTCTCCATCCTCATCAAGCACCAGCGGTCTCTCTGTGGCACTGCGGGCAATCTTAACGTAGCCAGTCTCATCGTATTTCAGATGCAGGATGCCGTTGCAAGGATGCTTGAGCATAGCGCCGCTGCTAGGAAGAATATCGGTGCCAAGAATCCCATTGATGACGGACGATTTTCCGCTGCCTTTGCCGCCAAGCACCAGCAGGATGGGATCAGTTCGCAGGACGCTCATGATGGTTTGCTCCTCGCTGTGCGAGATCCACGACTCGGTGTCAGTAGCTGACAAGTCACCGCCGCCTGATGACCCGCCGCCACCAACCAGCAGCTCCTGAATGCCAAGACAAGCCTGCTTCAACTCCTGATAAATCTGCTTGACAATTCGCTTGGTGCTATAGAAATTGCTGAAATATTCGTGCAACTCGTTGATTGATTTTTCTTGACTGTGCGGCGCCCATGAGCTCGATTGTTCAATGTCAGTCATCTCCGGGACGAATGCTTCCCCGCCGTCTGAGAGGTCGCAGTCGAAACTGCCTGTAGAGGTTTTTTTCGCGATTAGAGCAGACGTGTTTGTAGGTTCAGCCAAATCAGCCAATAATGCTCATAGTTTTGACATTACCTGATCTGCTATTGGAAAAGTTCGATGCTGCATTCCTGGATACGGCTGCCCCGGCAGGGTCCTGACTCTCCGTCCCATCTGGTTGCGCAGCTGCTGCATCCTTGTCGTCGCAGCCGGGACCGCCGCTGGTTTTCGTTGGGCCTTCTTGAACTTCAGCAGCAGCAGCAGCCTCTTCAGCGACTTTTTCTACGTCGGCTTCTTCACCTTCATTCGGGTGATTTTCAGGACCGATTGTAACAAACCCAGCCTGCTCCTTTAAGTTCATTGTTCAGATTATAGCTTATTAAAGTTTATTTTATTTAGCTATTAATTTACGGGTCTGTCCTTGGTAAGAAAAACTAGTTAGCCACTTAGTCAGAAACAGACCCCGGTATTAAAAGTTACGGTTTGCAGTATTTGGTATTTTTCTGTCTATCTGTTTCTCTGCCCTCTAGCTCTCTACTGTACTGCAGCATGGTGCATTTAACTGTACAATCTGCGCAGCACTGGTTGGTTCTTTCTCGTCTCTGGGCTGTTTCTTTCTATCTTTCATGTCTCACCAGCGCTATAATATATCTACTGTGATAAAGTGGGCAGCAGTTTTTCAAGCTGTGTGTACATACAAATTTGTACATCCACTATGTACGCAAAAATCTAATTTGCGTACATTTATCTGTTCGCAAGGATTTCATTTGCATTTATTTCTTATTTTAAATTTAACAATCGATAAACATTGGAGAGACACACTGCTTCATGACGACAGCTTGCATAGATAATTAGTGAATATAATTTTAACACTTTACCTTAATTAAGTATTTGTTGATAAATCGTTGACTTTAGCTTCTATTTTTCGTGATCCAGGATGTAATTAATTATAATTAAACCTATTCGAAAGTGCGTATTAAAAGCTTTTAAGGCCCAATTCAGAAGTACTTGGCAAGCGGCAAATTGTCACGTGATCGATACAGGTGACCTTTGAAAGTCTGCATGATTAGTACACGATTTTATCGTTGTCTGTGAATAAAGCTTTAAATGAAAAGGTGTCGTACAGACGGTAATTTAGGGCACTTACGACTAACTTTGACGCATGATTTAGCATTATATAGTTTGAAAATTTCATAAATAGATTGAGACAGCCTATAGATCATCCTCGAGCCTCGACCCTCGAGTATTATGATTATAATTTTAACAGTGAATGAATCTTAAAATAATAAACATCGCAGGAAGGGCACAATTTCAACTATGACATGATGAAACTGTTGTTTAGTGGAAAAATAACATCTTATGTAATTTACAAGTTTTTTCCTTAAATAAAATCCTTATCTCTAAAATTGCTTATACTGCCGCTAATAGAAGGGTGTTGAGTAAAAGTATTCCATAAAATAATTAGCTGTTTTTGCCCCACCTACTCATAATTGTCAATTGACAAATTTATCGATCGTGTGGTCTTTTGTCATGTGTACAACTAACTATAAAAAACTCGTAGCTTTCAGTAATCTGTCAGTAAATATCGGCTTCGATCTTAACTGAAACCATACATAATAGCACGGATTTGATTGATTTGCGTTTGGAAGCATTCTAATAGCCGTATCTGGTCTTTAAAAGCTTCTCCGGTTATAATTTTTGCGTTAAAAACCTTTCCTACGATCATTTTTGGAGTAATTTATTTTACAATAATGAACATTTTAATTTTAAGAATATAAGTTTTCGTGTTGAAGATAAACAAATACAATTTAAATACAAATACAAATGCAATGATAGTTACTAAAAAAGTTTTTGCGTCTTGTAAAATTTTTAGAAAATAATTATGTAAGGAACTAACAAACGATTAAATAAGATAATTTCAGTTTGTTGTCAGCAATATTTTTGACACGTGTCAGATAGCGACGTCCCAGATCAAAGTTCAGTACCAAACAAACGAATACTGAACATCGTCCGCCGTATCGACAAGTTGAACAATCTGAATCTTTGCTTATTATTTGCTGTTGCAAATTTTTGTGTTTACCAATTTTACATATATAATTTCCCCTAACTAGCTATATGGTTAGTCAGGATTATAACATAGCTGCCCTGTCGTAAAAATGCAAATTGTTTTAGTACCATGAGTGCTGGCCAGGGCCCAGGGGCAGGGAGAAGCTGTTAAAGCTTTGCCCCATTGCTCCACTGGTCAAACGGGTCATTTAATTGTGCAGCTTTAATCTTTAATGATCTGGATTTTTCAGGAAATAAATATCAATAGACCATAGCTAAGAATTATTAGGCCTAATATCCATAGCCTTTTCCAGATTTTTATATGATTATGAAGCTATAGGCCTAGGTCCAAATATTTTTGCTCTGATTTACATGTTTTTGTTTCCTCTTTATCCAGACTATGCTGCTCTGTGTGCCTCATTTTTCAGAACTTCATAATGAAGCAAGGAAATTTTTTATTACTTAGGCACTTTAAAATATTTTTTGGCATTTTTGCCAAAAATAAAATATAAAAATAAAGTGATGTGCTTTATAAAAATAAAGCACATTATAAGATATTTAACTTTTTCATATGCTTATTGCTCTTAGCTTTGTAAAAAATCAAATATTGAATAGATAAGAGTAAAAAAGCTGCATTTGGCTAAGTAACATAACAAAACATAATTATTCCTAATGAGTTTAATTAGAATAAATTTCATGATTATATACAACTATCAAGATTTACTTAAAGTCAAATTATTTTTTATTTACATCAAAATATAAAAAAATAAAATTCATTTTTTAAATACCTTTTTATTATTTAATATTTTATTTATATTATATTATTTGTTTTAAAATGTTTATATGTGTAAGGTGATATAACTTATATTTGTGTAGCATATTTTTTATGAATTGTGAATTAAATTGTCTAAAATAATTTTAGCTAGGTAATTTAGGGCTAAGGCAATTAATGACTTGTTTTAATTAAGGCATTATTTAAAATATCTCTTTTAAATCTGTTGATTTTTGCAAAACTTTCTCCTTATTTAAAGTCCAATAAACTGTATTTGATATTGCAGTGTCCATTATCAAATGGAGTCAGAATCAGCTGAAACCAAGCCAGCCACCTTGCCGGCAACAACAGACGCTCGCACAGACGAATGGATTCGCGAAGGTGCTCAGTACACATTCCTGCAGCGGCTGTCAATGAGCCTGCTCAGACAGGGCCCGCTGCCAAGCCACCTGGCCATCATCATGGACGGCAATAGACGTTTTGCCAGATGCCACGGCCTACAGAAATCGCAGGGTCATCTTCGAGGCTTTCAAAAAGTTGGCGAAGTGCTGGAATGGTGCCGCGATTTGGGCATCAACGAGGTCACCGTCTACGCTTTCAGCATCGAGAATTTCAATAGGACAGCCGAGGAGGTCTCTGGCCTGATGCAACTCGCTAGGGAAAAATTTGACCGACTATTGCAAGAGTTGGACCGGCTGCGAGCTTACGGAGTTCGGGTCAGGGTGCTGGGCAATCTTGACTTGCTGCCAGCCGATTTGAGGGCAGCCGCTGCTAGGGTCATGCTTGCTACCAGGTTGGTTGATTGGTGTAATAGAATCTGCAGTTCCTGAGTTTATTAGAATCGTTTGTTAATGATTTATTATTATTATTATTATTATTATTATTATTATTATTATTATTAGCGCACGCAAAAAGGTGCTGAATTTTTTTTATAGATTTTTTAATTTTATTTGTATGAAAAAAACGAACGAGAAAAAATGAATAAGCAATACGATAATACAGAGCGATTATTTTTGGGTGGACTGATAAGAACGATTAATATTTGGGATTGTTAAAATCTACAACGCAATACTTCAGTAGGTATTCAGAGCAGTGGTATTAGCTATATATTTCTAATTTTACTCATCTCTGTAATGAATTCTACTAGCTTCTTCGCTAAAGTTTTGTCTTCCTGTGTCATCAGATAGAATACTTTATCTTCATCTGTCAGAAGGCTAAAGTTCTGCATATTTTTAGCAACATTTTCAATGAACGCTTTTCGCGTTAATTGATATTCCTCCCAGGTGCATTTAAGCATAAAGTGTATCTCATTCTCTACTTCGCAGTGGCACTTTGGGCAAATTCTGTTTTCGTACGGAACTTTTGGTCTCACTGATCTCATGCTTTCACAGGCTAACCTATGCTTTCCCAGTCTAAAAGTTGAAAAAAGCTTCCTTGACTCTGGGTCTAAGAATTCCAAATATCTCTCAGGAGTGTTAAAGCTTTTAAAAGTATAATAGAAGTGCCCTAACTTGGCAGAGTTTTGAGTTTTTTGTTTCCAGTGCGTCATAAATTGAGTCTCGAAGTTTTCTTTGTGCGTTTTGAAATTTTTCCTAATGCTAGCTCCCGTGTTGGTGTTTCGCAAAACGTCACTATTCATTTTTAATCTTATCCCTACATCTTTGTATGCGGGATCGCTGACTAATCTCGAAATTATGGAATCTGGACGCTTCGCCAGTGAAGACCAGTATGAAATGGTTCTTATCACACCTCCGCCATCTGCAGCTCGCACAACAAAGCCCGGCTAAACGTGTGCTTCGCCTACACCTCTCGGGACGATATGGCTCACTCGGTGTCGCTAGCCGCCGAGGCCGTCCGCTCGGGTCTATTGCTACCCGATGACGTCACTCCGCGTTTGTTGGATCGGTGCGCGCGAACTTATCTGTCCCCGGCTCCGCCGGATTTGTTAATTCGAACGTCAGGTGAAGCTAGGCTGTCAGATTTTCTACTTTGGCAGGTTTGTTGAATAATGCTTTTTTCGATACATATCGGCACAATTAAGTTGTGTTTTCAATTCGTTTTAAGATATTACAAACTTGGCTTTACAAAGTTTCTATCGATACATATCGCCACACAACTAAAATTCTTAGTTTTTAATACTATTTTCGATACTTATCGGGAGTTTTAAGCGTCGATTACTTCTTTTACAAACCATATGAACATATGTTATTAGTTTTTAGGGCTCAAGCTAACTTAAAAACGTAGATTTAAATAACTTTCCATCGATACATATCGCCGCTCAACTAAAAAGCATGGTTTTAAATATTATTTTCGATACATATCGGCACAATTAAGTTGTGTTTACAATTCGTGTTAAAATATTAGAAACTTGGCTTTACAAAGTTTCTATCGATACATATCGACACTAAACTAAAGTTCTTAGTTTTAATACTATTTTCGATACATATCGGCAGTTTTAAGCGTCAATTACTTTTTTTACAAGCCATACTAAAATATGTTAGTTGTTTTTAGGGCTTAAGCTAACTTAAAAACCTAGATTTATAAGTTTCCATCGATACATATCGCTGCTCAACTAAAAAGCTTGGCTTTAGATTTTGTTTTCGATACATATCGGCTTCTGCTAAAATTTCTTTAATTTGTCCTTTCCTATGCAGACACAATTCACGTGCGTTCATTTTGTCGACGCAATGTGGCCAGATTTCTCTGTCTGGCATCTGATGTGGGCCGTGTTTAATTATCAAAGAAATCACGCAACAATGCAGGTGAGTTTAGGGTGTTAATTGGCCATAAATTATGATCAAATAATTAATGGCAGGTTTAGTTAAGTTTCAGTTATTCTTTCCGCGTCGTTTCAGTCTGGTTTAGCCGCATTAGCAGCCGAGGAGAACAAAGATAGCAGCAACAAGTCTGGCACCGATCAACAGCAAAGTCAGCGAATGCAGGCATTTGACAATTTCGTACGCTCTCGGGAGGACGCTTTGCTTTGTCACTACCTGGCAACTGAAAGTTAATTAGCCACGTATTTTAATTATCATTCGCACATCACACGACTAGTTAGGCACCATTTGCTGTTTTAATTCTCCTAGTTGATTTATTTATTAATATAGTAGATACGCTGACTGCACTACTTATTTTTTTCATAAATTAGTAGAGTGACGCGCTTAAAAATGTTATTATATTTGCAAGTTTATTTTTCATTTCCTAATAGTGGCAATTTCGGTTTCCGGTTTGTTGTCAAATTTATTATTACTGGTGTTGAGTAACAAAGAAATATAATGAAATAAATATGATTATTAAACATTGTAATAATTCTTTAAAAAGTGACAGTTTTTTAACTTATCATTTATTGTGGAGTGTATTTTTTATAAAACGTAAAAACTTGAAGAGCATAAAATAAATATATATATTTTAGGCTGTTTTTCTTAGTTGTTCTTCTTAAAAACAAGGTAGAATATCCAGTTTTTCTGGTAGTATGATTCATAAAACCAAGTTTGGTAAAACAAAAATTGTTCCCGACCCGTTTTCGGTCGCGCCTTCTTTACATCTTGGTCTGGCTGTTCAAGTAGTCAGTGTAGTACATCGGACTGCGGCCCATGCTGGATCCCTGTGGCCGTCCATCTGGTCCAACCTCGCTGGAATCTCTATACGGCTTGCCATCCAGCAGTTTGTCCTCCTGTTGCACCTTGTACTGCACAATGCTGCCAATGATGACACCAATTAGAATAATAATCACCAGGGCAACGGGAATGCCAATCAGGACACCTAATTGTTCGCTGCTGAATCCGCCAATGTTGTAGGTTGTTGTTGCCATCATTGGCGTCCCGGTGGTTGTTGCCATGCTGCTCATAGCGTCAGTCGTTGCCATTATTGTTGGAGCTGAGAATAAAAAATCGTGTTTTGCACTTTAGTGTAGAAACGTAGAACAAAAAGAAACTCGAGATGCAGGCTAAAGAGCGAGATCAGAGTTTTATAGGTGGAATTTTACCTTGCCTTACCCCTGCTCGTTAATTGTTCTAGGGCGAGAGAAAAAAACGAGTGTATTCGGTATATAGGGCGCGCTTTTTAACCTGCGCGTGGCCAATGTACATCCACTCTGTATATGTACATTCATGTACATCTAGTTGAGTTCACTGCTGCCTGCAATATTGCGCGCATCAAAAAGGCAGCAAAGTAGCACAAAAACCTATTTAAGCTCTGTCGCTCTGGTCTACAAGGGCTCTTGGACAACAATAATAAGTTGAGCTCGCACGCACAGATCATGCAAATGGAAAATTCCATTTCTGTTTTTTTTCAGTCATCTCGCTATAATAAAACGACAAGAGCTATGGTTTCTCACCCAGTCGCACAAACAATGCCCCCACCGACCCCTGCTTGCATTGGACGCTCTCTTTCTCTCTGTTTCAGTTTTTATTAGAAAGCCACAATACAGCTCAGCTGCGAGTGTCTGTGGGAAGCTGTGTCTTTTCTAATAAAGAACGACAACTTCACGGTGAAAGCAGCTCAATATTCTGCGTAGGGGTTTATTTTAAAAATTTGGACGAGTTTACTTACCTACTGACTGAAATAATACTCTGCGTCCATGACTCAGCTAGTATAATGCTGCATGCCCTGTTTTTGCTTTGAGCCTTACAGTCATGTGGTTATATTTTTTCATTTCTGATGGTAAACTAGTTAGCGATGTACGACGGCTCCGAAAAAACCGCTGATGTGTGAAATACAGTATACCATACTTCATTTTCATTAACCTCTTTATCTTTAACAAGTTGTCTCTCTTCTGTAGACCTTACTAAAATGTTTTTTAGCAGTTATTTTGAAACTTCGCAACTAGGTTTTAACTTGCACAGTATAATTTTTATTTGAAAAAATTGGCAATAACATGATACACTTTAATTTTGGTCTGCTTATTTGATCTGTGCATTTTTATTAGACACAATCTTTTAAAAATTTAGGATTCTGATATATTATAAAAAATATCGCTAGATTTAGACGTGCGTACATGTATGTAGAACCACATTCAGTGGTACATCTAGACCTACGCAAGTATAAACACCCTTTCATTGAAGGCAAGCACCCATTACTGAGAGATGTAGATCTGCAAGCACCCATTACTGATAGATGCAGATCTGCAAGCACCCATTAGTTAGAGATGCAGATCTGCAAGCACCCATTACTGAGAGATGCAGATCTGCAAGCACCCATTAGTTAGAGATGCAGATCTGCAAGCACCCATTACGAGCGTACTGAGAGATGCAGATCTGCAAGCACCCATTACTGAGAGATGCAGATCTGCAAGCACCCGTTACTAAGAGATTTAGATCCGCAAGCACCCATTACTGAGAGATGTAGATCTGCAAGCGCCCATTACTGAGAGATTTATAATGCTGCATGCCCTGTTTTTGCTTTGAGCCTTACAGTCATGTGGTTATATTTTTTCATTTCTGATGGTAAACTAGTTAGCGATGTACGACGGCTCCGAAAAAACCGCTGATGTGTGAAATACAGTATACCATACTTCATTTTCATTAACCTCTTTATCTTTAACAAGTTGTCTCTCTTCTGTAGACCTTACTAAAATGTTTTTTAGCAGTTATTTTGAAACTTCGCAACTAGGTTTTAACTTGCACAGTATAATTTTTATTTGAAAAAATTGGCAATAACATGATACACTTTAATTTTGGTCTGCTTATTTGATCTGTGCATTTTTATTAGACACAATCTTTTAAAAATTTAGGATTCTGATATATTATAAAAAATATCGCTAGATTTAGACGTGCGTACATGTATGTAGAACCACATTCAGTGGTACATCTAGACCTACGCAAGTATAAACACCCTTTCATTGAAGGCAAGCACCCATTACTGAGAGATGTAGATCTGCAAGCACCCATTACTGATAGATGCAGATCTGCAAGCACCCATTAGTTAGAGATGCAGATCTGCAAGCACCCATTACTGAGAGATGCAGATCTGCAAGCACCCATTAGTTAGAGATGCAGATCTGCAAGCACCCATTACGAGCGTACTGAGAGATGCAGATCTGCAAGCACCCATTACTGAGAGATGCAGATCTGCAAGCACCCGTTACTAAGAGATTTAGATCCGCAAGCACCCATTACTGAGAGATGTAGATCTGCAAGCGCCCATTACTGAGAGATTTTGATCTGCAAGCACCCATTACTAAGAGATGCAGATCTGCAAGCATCCATTACTGAGAGATTTTGATCTGCAAGCACCCATTACGGAGAGATGCAGATCTGCAAGCATCCATTACTGAGAGATTTTGATCTGCAAGCACCCATTACGAGCGTACTGAGAGATTTTGATCTGCAAGCACCCATTACGAGCGTACTGAGAGATGCAGATCTGCAAGCACCCATTACTGAGAGATGCAGATCTGCAAGCACCCATTACTGAGAGATGCAGATCTGCAAGCACCCGTTACTAAGAGATTTAGATCTGCAAGCCTCTATTACTGAGAGATGTAGATCTGCAAGCATCCATTACTGAGATTACTGAGAGATTTAGATCTGCAAGCATCTATTACTGAGAGATGTAGATCTGCAAGCACCCATTAGAGAGAGATGTAGATCTGCAAGCACCCATTAACATTACTGAGAGATGCATATCTGCAAGCATCTATTACTGAGAGATGTAGATCTGCAAGCACCCATTAGAGAGAGATGTAGATCTGCAAGCACCCATTAACATTACTGAGAGATGCATATCTGCAAGCACCCATTACTGAGAGATGCATATCTGCAAGCACCCATTACCATTACTGAGAGATGCAGATCTGCAAGCACCCGTTACTGAGAGATGCAGATCTGCAAGCACCCATTACTGAGAGATGTAGATCTGCAAGCACCCATTACTGAGAGATGCAGATCTGCAAGCACCCGTTACTGAGAGATGCAGATCTGCAAGCACCCATTACTGAGAGATGTAGATCTGCAAGCACCCATTACTGAGATTACTGAGAGATGCAGATCTGCAAGCACCCATTACTGATAGATGCAGATCTGCAAGCACCCATTAGTTAGAGATGCAGATCTGCAAGCACCCATTACTGAGAGATGCAGATCTGCAAGCACCCATTAGTTAGAGATGCAGATCTGCAAGCACCCATTACGAGCGTACTGAGAGATGCAGATCTGCAAGCACCCATTACTGAGAGATGCAGATCTGCAAGCACCCGTTACTAAGAGATTTAGATCCGCAAGCACCCATTACTGAGAGATTTTGATCTGCAAGCACCCATTACGGAGAGATGCAGATCTGCAAGCATCCATTACTGAGAGATTTTGATCTGCAAGCACCCATTACGGAGAGATGCAGATCTGCAAGCATCCATTACTGAGAGATTTTGATCTGCAAGCACCCATTACGAGCGTACTGAGAGATGCAGATCTGCAAGCACCCATTACTGAGAGATGCAGATCTGCAAGCACCCATTACTGAGAGATGCAGATCTGCAAGCACCCATTACGGAGAGATGCAGATCTGCAAGCATCCATTACTGAGAGATTTTGATCTGCAAGCACCCATTACGGAGAGATTTTGATCTGCAAGCATCCATTACTGAGAGATTTTGATCTGCAAGCACCCATTACGAGCGTACTGAGAGATGCAGATCTGCAAGCACCCATTACTGAGAGATGCAGATCTGCAAGCACCCGTTACTGAGAGATGCAGATCTGCAAGCACCCATTAGTGAGAGATGTAGATCTGCAAGCACCCATTACTGAGAGATGCAGATCTGCAAGCACCCATTACTGAGAGATGCAGATCTGCAAGCACCCATTACTGAGAGATGTAGATCTGCAAGCACCCATTACTGAGATTACTGAGAGATGCAGATCTGCAAGCACCCATTACTGATAGATGCAGATCTGCAAGCACCCATTAGTTAGAGATGCAGATCTGCAAGCACCCATTACTGAGAGATGCAGATCTGCAAGCACCCATTACGAGCGTACTGAGAGATGCAGATCTGCAAGCACCCATTACTGAGAGATGCAGATCTGCAAGCACCCGTTACTAAGAGATTTAGATCCGCAAGCACCCATTACTGAGAGATTTTGATCTGCAAGCACCTATTACGGAGAGATGCAGATCTGCAAGCATCCATTACTGAGAGATTTTGATCTGCAAGCACCCATTACGAGCGTACTGAGAGATGCAGATCTGCAAGCACCCATTACTGAGAGATGCAGATCTGCAAGCACCCATTACTGAGAGATGCAGATCTGCAAGCACCCATTACTGAGAGATGTAGATCTGCAAGCACCCATTACTGAGATTACTGAGAGATGCAGATCTGCAAGCACCCATTACTGATAGATGCAGATCTGCAAGCACCCATTAGTTAGAGATGCAGATCTGCAAGCACCCATTACTGAGAGATGCAGATCTGCAAGCACCCATTAGTTAGAGATGCAGATCTGCAAGCACCCATTACGAGCGTACTGAGAGATGCAGATCTGCAAGCACCCATTACTGAGAGATGCAGATCTGCAAGCACCCGTTACTAAGAGATTTAGATCCGCAAGCACCCATTACTGAGAGATTTTGATCTGCAAGCACCTATTACGGAGAGATGCAGATCTGCAAGCATCCATTACTGAGAGATTTTGATCTGCAAGCACCCATTACGGAGAGATGCAGATCTGCAAGCATCCATTACTGAGAGATTTTGATCTGCAAGCACCCATTACGAGCGTACTGAGAGATGCAGATCTGCAAGCACCCATTACTGAGAGATGCAGATCTGCAAGCACCCATTACTGAGAGATGCAGATCTGCAAGCACCCGTTACTAAGAGATTTAGATCTGCAAGCCTCTATTACTGAGAGATGTAGATCTGCAAGCATCCATTACTGAGATTACTGAGAGATTTAGATCTGCAAGCATCTATTACTGAGAGATGTAGATCTGCAAGCACCCATTAGAGAGAGATGTAGATCTGCAAGCACCCATTAACATTACTGAGAGATGCATATCTGCAAGCACCCATTACTGAGAGATGTAGATCTGCAAGCACCCATTACTGAGAGATGTAGATCTGCAAGCACCCATTACTGAGAGATGCAGATCTGCAAGCACCCGTTACTGAGAGATGCAGATCTGCAAGCACCCATTACTGAGAGATGTAGATCTGCAAGCATCCATTACTGAGATTACTGAGAGATTTAGATCTGCAAGCATCTATTACTGAGAGATGTAGATCTGCAAGCACCCATTAGAGAGAGATGTAGATCTGCAAGCACCCATTAACATTACTGAGAAATGCATATCTGCAAGCACCCATTACTGAGAGATGTAGATCTGCAAGCACCCATTACTGAGAGATGTAGATCTGCAAGCACCCATTACTGAGAGATGCAGATCTGCAAGCACCCGTTACTGAGAGATGCAGATCTGCAAGCACCCATTACTGAGAGATGTAGATCTGCAAGCATCCATTACTGAGATTACTGAGAGATTTAGATCTGCAAGCATCTATTACTGAGAGATGTAGATCTGCAAGCACCCATTAGAGAGAGATGTAGATCTGCAAGCACCCATTAACATTACTGAGAGATGCATATCTGCAAGCACCCATTACTGAGAGATGTAGATCTGCAAGCACCCATTACTGAGAGATGTAGATCTGCAAGCACCCATTACTGAGAGATGCAGATCTGCAAGCACCCGTTACTGAGAGATGCAGATCTGCAAGCACCCATTACTGAGAGATGTAGATCTGCAAGCATCCATTACTGAGATTACTGAGAGATTTAGATCTGCAAGCATCTATTACTGAGAGATGTAGATCTGCAAGCACCCATTAGAGAGAGATGTAGATCTGCAAGCACCCATTAACATTACTGAGAGATGCAGATCTGCAAGCACCCATTACTGAGAGATGCAGATCTGCAAGCACCCGTTACTGAGAGATGAAGATCTGCAAGCATCGAGTACTGAGACCAAAATAAGTGAATTTTCATAATATTTCAGCCATAAAGAATTTTTCAAGACACAGAGTAACACCAAAGCTCGCAGTAAATTTCAAGTCTCTAAAACAGAAATGAACACTATGCGAAATTCCGGACCAACATTAAATATAACTACGCTATTCAATATAGGCCAATTATTATTATATTTCGCAATTTGCACAAACAACACGCACTGAAAACCAAGGGGGCGAAAAAAATATTGGCCAAATAGCAATTGCAAGTCTCCAACTAAGCAATCACCAGAGCGAGACGCACTGTAGACAGAATTTCTTAAGAAAAAGTAATCTAAAGTGGAGAAATATGATTCCTATTATTAGAGATTTAAAGCCTTTAGTTTTATCCTTAAATGTCAATTGACGCCCTAAATAATTAATTACACTACATATCGGTAATTCCCATTGACCAGTTATTTTGAAGACAAAAAGAACAGGATAATGAAAATTAATAAACATGGAGGCACTCAAAAATTAAATTCAACAATAAGACCATTCAATCTATATAAATAATACGGCAATTAAAAAAAGAAATTAGTAGGCAACAATGATCCCTAAAACACAGTAAGCAACGCAAACACACCGTAGACTAAAGCGCAAGGATAAGCCACTAACAAACGTTGATGATCCATTGACAGAGCGGTGACAAAGATTTTACTAGACGAATAGGCGCACCAGGCAACAGTGACGCTGGTGAGAATGATGCCTGCGAGGCTGCTGTAAGAAATTGAATAAATCATTGATTAAACACGTGTTTGATGAGTGACGTGTCACTGTTTAAGGGAGGGTCACATGTGTCACTGTTTAAGGGAGGGTCACGTGTGTCACTGTCTAAGGGAGGGTCACGTGTGTCACCGCTTGAGGGAGGGTGCTCCCATGTGTTTAAGGCTACTGGTTTAGAAAATAGGATCAAGGATCAATTTAGTCTCTATAAAACTCACCGCAATGACAGCACAACAGCCATGAGCGATAGCAGGCACATGGGCAACAGGCAATAGCCCAATGTGGACATGACGGAAGTCAATTGTACCGAGGTGGTATTCATCAGGTTGAGCAAGATGTACAGAGCCAGACAGCCAGTCACGCCGATGCCGTAGATGTAGCCAAAGTGCAGTTTGCCAGTCTGAAAATATTACACCATGTTGCCATCATAGTTTGCAACATTGTGAAAATAAATTAATTCAGAAGGTAAAACAAAAAAGTTTACCAATAGCAAAGCTCCGCCAAAAGCCAAGCAGAAAACCAGAGGACCAGCTAAGTCGGTGTCTCTGACCGCTTCCACGTCCGCTTGTTTCAACGGGTTCAGCACCATCAGAGTCTGCGGATAGGTAAATAGATAGCAAATCAATCAATCTGCCTGTCTGTTGCAATAGCCTGTCAATCAATCTGCCTGTCTGTTTCAATAGCCTGTCAATCAATCTACCTGTCCGTTTCGATTGATTGTCAATCAATCTAACAGTCTGTTGCAATAGCCTGTCAGTCAATCTGCCTGTCTGTTGCAATAGCCTGTCAATCAATCTGCCTGTCTGTTGCAATAGCCTGTCAATCAATCTGCCTGTCTGTTGCAATAGCCTGTCAATCAATCTGCCTGTCTGTTGCAATAGCCTGTCAATCAATCTGCCTGTCTGTTGCAATAGCCTGTCAATCAATCTACCTGACTGTTGCATAGCCTGTCAATCAATCTGCCTGTCTGTTGCAATAGCCTGTCAATCAATTTAACAGTCTGTTGCAATAGCCTGTCAATCAATCTGCCTGTCTATTTCAATAGCCTGTCAATCAATCTGCCTGTCTGTTTCAATAGTCTGTCCATCAATCTACCTGTCTGTTTCAATAGCCTGTCAATCAATCTAACAGTCTGTTGCAATAGCCTGTCAATCAATCTTACAGTCTGTTGCAATAGCCTGTCAATTAATCAGCCTGACTGTTGCAATAGCCTGTCAATCAATCAGCCTGACTGTTGCAATAGCCTGTCAATCAATATGCCTGTCTGTTTCAATAGCCTGTCAATAAATCAACCTGTCTGTTGCAATAGCCTGTCAATCAATATGGCTGACTTGACTCGTCCTTGACTATCTATCAAACAACCAACCTTCTGAGTAATGTGATCAAAATTGATGCCAAGCTCTTCCAACAGCGGCGGCTCGTCCTCAAAGTTGTCGCCTCCTTCGGGCGCCGAATTAGCGCCCGACATGGCTTTGCCGGAGCCGCCGCTAGCGCCGCTATCCGGTACAAACATCTGGCCCGAGTAAGCCGGATGATTGGCATACGGATCGTACATTGAAGTTGGCGGCTGCGGCTGATACGGCTGATGAGCGGCACCATAAAAATCTTGCTGGTGTTGCTGCTGCTGCTGAGAAATGCCGCTTCCGTAATCGTAGGAGGTGAAATTCCTTAAAAGTGCACGACGAATATATATAATTTTGTTAGAGGGAGAAAAAGCAGAACCGTACAATATCTGCAACACTTACATATCCTGCTGACCGTAGAATCCTTGGCCTTGCTGCTGCTGTTGCTGTTGGAAATCGTCAGCCATTGGATAACTGTCCGAGGCTGGCCAAGCGGCCGGGTTGTACGGGGCGCTGCACATTGCGTTTTAACAATTTTTTCTTAGTGTCTAGAACGGTAAAATCTTGCGTACGGTTTGGGTTCGTTGATATGAGGATTTCTTTGTACTTTTAGTTTTCTTTCAGCGACACAGAGGCTGCAATGCGAATATGCGGTTTAGAATGCCAATTAAGATGTCAGTAGGAATATATAGGCGTCTATTTATGCACTAGATTATTCAAAAAAAAGAGAATTGGTACATTTGATTACAGACAGAAACAGGTCAGAGACACACAAGACAGGTAATTAACAAGCAAGATAAAAGTTAAGTTAAGCGAAAAATAAGACAGAAAGAGATACGCTTCATAAAAGATACAGTTTAGTAATAGACAAGACAGAGGCAACTGACAGACAAGTCACAGGTAAGTGACAGACAAGACACAGGTGACAGACAAGACACAGGTGAGTGACAGACAAGACACAGGTAACTGACAGACAAGACACAGGTAAGTGACAGACAATACACAGGTAAGTGACAGACAATACACAGGTGAGTGACAGACAATACACAGGTAAGTGACAGACAATACACAGGTAAGTGACAGACAAGACACGGGTAAGTGACAGACAAGACACGGGTAAGTGACAGACAAGACACAGGTGAGTGACAGACAATACACAGGTAAGTGACAGACAAGACACAGATGGGTGACAGACAAGACACAGGTGAGTGACACACAAGACACAGATGAGTGACAGACAAGACACGGGTGAGTGACAGACAATACACAGGTGAGTGACAGACAATACACAGGTAAGTGACAGACAATACACAGGTAAGTGACAGACAAGACACAGGTGAGTGACAGACAAGTCACAGGTAAGTGACAGACAAGACACAGGTAACTGACAGACAAGACACGGGTAAGTGACAGACAAGACACAGGTGAGTGACAGACAATACACAGGTAACTGACAGACAATACACAGGTAAGTGACAGACAATACACAGGTGAGTGACAGACAATACACAGGTAAGTGACAGACAATACACAGGTGAGTGACAGACAATACACAGGTAAGTGACAGACAAGACACGGGTAAGTGACAGACAAGACACGGGTAAGTGACAGACAATACACAGGTAAGTGACAGACAAGACAGAGGCAACTGACAGACAAGACACAGGTAAGCGACAGACAAGACACAGGTAAGTGACAGACAAGATAAAGTATTTTAAGTACCAAGTTTCTTCACTTAGCTACTTCGTACATAACCTTGTTAAAAATAAACCAACAGAGAGAAGCTACTGTTAGTAGCGTAGTAAAATAATTACGGGCATAATTTTATTAATCATAAAATCGTCAAGCAGATGGATAGCATTTATAAAAAAGGGTGAATCATCACCCTAAAGTCACAAAAGTTAATTAATTAAGACTAAAATACGATTTGCAAAATTAAGACATTGCTAATCTATCGAAAATTAGACTCGATGATAAATAAGTCAACAAATTTTTGTATTTATAGAATCAGTTCACCAACTCCGAGTTGACAGTCCACAACCGAACTAGGCAATCATCACCAACCGTTACAAACAGATTGTCAATCTTGGGATGCCATTTGACATCGTTGACATCTTCCGAGTGAGCGTTGCCAACCCGTTCGACAAGATCCCAACAGCTTACAGTGGTATTGTTGGCTGCCCACAAGCAGATAGAGTTGTCCTGAGAAGTTGACAATAGCCAATCGCGAGATGGGTGCCTGAGGTGGCGAAAAAAATTTATATATGGCAATTTGTATAGGTTCAGAATTTAACCAAGAAAGTACATGACATATGAAAGTCAGGTTTTCTCAACTCTTTTAAATACTATGACTAAATAACTAGCAAAGTTTTGATAGCTAGAAAAAAGGATTTGATGCCCAGAAAGAAGATACGAGCGTAAAATACCCTAGAGATTGGATTCTCACTCTAAGGTGAGATTAGATAAACTGAAAAGATTAGATACCATGAATGAAAATAAGATACCCGAAAAAAAGAAGATCGCTAAGAGATTATATAGCTAGAAGATAGATTAGATACCTAGAAAGGATATTAGACATTTAAAAGGAAGATTAGATATCCAGGGGGGAGTATTAGATACACAGACGGTACACAGATACACAGAGCTAGAAGGGAGATTAGATACCCAGAACGGAGATTAGATACCAAGAAGTGATATTAGATACCCAGAGGGAGATAAGATACCCAGAAGGGAGATAAGATACCCAGAAGGGAGATTAGACACTCAGAAGGGAGATTAGATACCCAGAGGGAGATAAGATACCCAGAAGGGAGATTAGATACTCAGAAGTGATATTGGATACCCAGAACGGAGATAAGATACCCAGAAGTCAGATTTTTTGCCCAAGAAACGTATTATCACGACGAAGCACTAACCAGCTACAGGAGTAAATTGGCAACTCGTGACCGCCAGACAGGGTTGCTTCGCAGCGCCAATTCTTCGAACTACTACTAGTAGTATTTGACGAATCAACGTGGCCTTCAGTTGCCGTCGCGGACGACCAGATTTTCAGCGTTTTATCGGCGCTACACGAAGCCAGACGATCGCCGTTGGGGCTGAAAGCGGCTCGCCAAACGGTGGACTCGTGACCGGCCAGAGTGGCGAAGCTGCACCAATCGTCGCCGTCTTCCCGATGAAGTTTCAAAGTGTCGTCGTAGCTTGTCGTTGCTAGGATCTAATCAGAGAGAATGTTGCGGGGATAAAAATCCCATTTATAGAAGATTTAGTAGTATCAAGCAATCAATCAATTTTACATCTGTCTGAGGATGCCAAACGACGCATTTGATGTCCTGACTGTGCGGCTGGGTGACGCTCAGACACTGGAAATCCAAATCGTCGTCCACTGAAATTTACAGGGGAGAAGGAATTACAGAAATGAAAATACCGATATGTATCGAAAAACTTATTTAAAAAAATATCGTAAATTTACCGAAATGTCTGAATTGCAAATAAATGGCATATTTATTTTAAATGTTTCCAAACACCGACATGTATTGATAATAACTTATTTTGAAAAGAATTTCGTGACACTACCGATATGTATCAAAAAAATTCATTTTGAAAATATCGTAAATTTACCAACATGTCTTGAATTAAAAGTAAATGGCATATTTCTTCTAACTGTTTTCAATCACCGACATGTATCGATAATAACCTCTTGTGAAAGAAATTTCGTAACACTACCGATATGTATCGAAAAGAAAATCGATAGCCAGCCATTTTTTGGCTGTTTTCGATTTGGTTATTGAAAATGCATATTTTAAATAAATCTCAGACTTTACCGACATGTATCGAATAGAAAACAAATAGCTAACTATTTTAATAGTTCCCGACTACCGATATGTATCGATATCGGCTATACATTAAAAAAATCAACAATTTTACCGACATCTATCAGATTAAAATGAAAAGCAAACTATTTTTAATACCGATATGTATCGAAAAAAACTTGATAAAGCCAAATTAATCAATACTCACTTTCCCACACCCAGAGACTTTTATCCCGACCACACGTGGCCAGATAATGTCCAGACGGCGACCAAGCCGCATCCTTGACCTCGTTCTCGTGACCTTCAAGTTTGGCCACTGATTGGAATCGGCTACCTCCAGCCTCAGGCTCGCCTTCGTCCGCCTCCTGACGACTATAGACGGTCACGGTGGCGTCGAAACTGGCGCTAGCCAGCCGACGACCGCACGGGGAGAAAGCTACCGAGCGTACAGTGCGATTGTGCTCGCCGCTCAAAGTGTCGCAGTGGGTTAATAATCGAGTGGCATTGACACTAGCGATTGAATCAGGGTTAGACAGGTCGCAGCGCCACAGGCGAATGCTTTTATCGGTGCCGCATGTGGCCAATAGGCGGCCGTCTGGCGACCAGGCGGCGCACCAGACCCGGTCAGAGTGGCCGTCTAAAGTCTGAGCTAATGACACTACTGACGTCTGGAGTGTGAGTAGCGAGTAAAGAAAAATAAACATTAAAAAATCTAATTTTGGTTATACAAGACGAAACACAATAGGTTGCTAATCTATAGAAAATTGATAAAGAAACAGAATGGATTGCTAATCTATAAAAAATTGATAAAGAAACAGAATGGATTGCTAATCTATAAAAATTGATAAAGAAACAGAATGGATTGCTAATCTATAAAAAATTGATAAAGAAACAGAATGGATTGCTAATCTATAAAAAATTGATCAAGAAACAGAATGGATTGCTAATCTATAAAAATTGATCAAGAAACAGAATGGATTACTAATCTATAAAAAATTGATCAAGAAACAGAATGGATTGCTAATCTATAAAAATTGATCAAGAAACAGAATGGATTGCTAATCTATAAAAATTGATAAAGAAACAGAATGGATCGCTAATCTATAGAAAATTGATAAAGGAGCAGAATGGATCGCTAATCTATAGATAATGGAAAAAGGAGCAGAATGGATTGCTAATCTATAGAAAATTGATAAAGACACAGAATGGATCGCTAATCTATAGATAATTGAAAAAGGAACAGAATGGATCGCTAATCTATAGAAAATTAATAAAGGAACAGAATGGATCACTAATCTATAGAAAATTGATAAAGGAACAGAATGGATTGCTTATCTATAGATAATTGAAAAAGGAGCAGAATGGACTGCTAATCTATAGAAAATTGATAAAGGCACAGAATGGATCGCTAATCTATAGAAAATTGATAAAGGAACAGAATGGATTGCTAATCTATAGAAAATTGAAAAAGGAGCAGAATGGATTGCTAATCTATAAAAATTGATCAAGAAACAGAATGGATTGCTAATCTATAAAAATTGATAAAGAAACAGAATGGATCGCTAATCTATAGAAAATTGATAAAGGAGCAGAATGGATCGCTAATCTATAGATAATGGAAAAAGGAGCAGAATGGATTGCTAATCTATAGAAAATTGATAAAGGCACAGAATGGATCGCTAATCTATAGATAATTGAAAAAGGAACAGAGTGGATCGCTAATCTATAGAAAATTGATAAAGGAACAGAATGGATCGCTAATCTATAGAAAATTGATAAAGGAACAGAATGGATTGCTTATCTATAGATAATTGAAAAAGGAGCAGAATGGATTGCTAATCTATAGAAAATTGATAAAGGCACAGAATGGATCGCTAATCTATAGAAAATTGATAAAGGAACAGAATGGATTGCTAATCTATAGAAAATTGAAAAAGGAGCAGAATGGATTGCTAATCTATAGAAAATTGATAAAGGAACAGAATGGATTGCTTATCTATAGATAATTGAAAAAGGAGCAGAATGGACTGCTAATCTATAGAAAATTGATAAAGGCACAGAATGGATCGCTAATCTATAGAAAATTGATAAAGGAACAGAATGGATTGCTAATCTATAGAAAATTGAAAAAGGAGCAGAATGGATTGCTAATCTATAAAAATTGATCAAGAAACAGAATGGATTGCTAATCTATAAAAATTGATAAAGAAACAGAATGGATCGCTAATCTATAGAAAATTGATAAAGGAGCAGAATGGATCGCTAATCTATAGATAATGGAAAAAGGAGCAGAATGGATTGCTAATCTATAGAAAATTGATAAAGGCACAGAATGGATCGCTAATCTATAGATAATTGAAAAAGGAACAGAATGGATCGCTAATCTATAGAAAATTGATAAAGGAACAGAATGGATCGCTAATCTATAGAAAATTGATAAAGGAACAGAATGGATTGCTTATCTATAGATAATTGAAAAAGGAGCAGAATGGATTGCTAATCTATAGAAAATTGATAAAGGCACAGAATGGATCGCTAATCTATAGAAAATTGATAAAGGAACAGAATGGATTGCTAATCTATAGAAAATTGAAAAAGGAGCAGAATGGATTGCTAATCTATAGAAAATTGATAAAGGAACAGAATGGATCGCTTATCTATAGATAATTGAAAAAGGAGCAGAATGGAATGCTAATCTATAGAAAATTGATAAAGGAACAGAATGGATTGCTAATCTATAGATAATTGAAAAAGGAACAGAGTGGATCGCTAATCTATAGAAAATTGATAAAGGAACAGAATGGATCGCTAATCTATAGAAAATTGATAAAGGAACAGAATGGATTGCTTATCTATAGATAATTGAAAAGGAGCAGAATGGATTGCTAATCTATAGAAAATTGATAAAGGCACAGAATGGATCGCTAATCTATAGAAAATTGATAAAGGAGCAGAATGGATTGCTAATCTATAGAAAATTGATAAAGGAGCAGAATGGATCGCTAATCTATAGAAAATTGATAAAGGAGCAGAATGGATTGCTAATCTATAGATAATTGAAAAAGGAACAGAATGGATTGCTAATCTATAGAAAATTGATAAAGGAACAGAATGGATTGCTAATCTATAGAAAATTGATAAAGGAACAGAATGGATTGCTAATCTATAGAAAATTGATAAAGGAACAGAATGGATTGCTAATCTATAAAAATTGATCAAGAAACAGAATGGATTGCTAATCTATAGAAAATTAATAAAGGAACAGAATGGATTGCTAATCTACAGAAAATTGATAAAGGAACAGAATGGATTGCTAATCTATAGATAATTGATTCAGGAGCAGAATGGATTGCTAATCTATTGACTATTGATTCAGGAGCAGAATGGATTGCTAATCTACAGCCTTATAATAATAGAAAAAAGGCAGTCACATTTATAAAAAAGATAATTCTTTTGTAGCAATTTTTATTCTCTGAATAAAATAGACAACTAAACAGCATGTTAGCCACAAAAACAAATTATTAACGAAAGCAAAATACATAATTTTAACAGAAATAAAAATGATATTAGTGGATGCAAAAGGAATAAATAAATAATAATAGAATCGAAGCGGACACAATCAATACCAAGTGACACTTGCAGAGGCTTGCAGCAGAGCCTGTAGAGTCTGCTTATACATATAATTAAGACAGAAATCACAGAATTTGTTAACAAAAAGCAACAAAAGTGTCTTCATACAAGTAAACAACTCGCAATGTTAATAAGGCAACAATGCCTATTGATTGACTGCATTCTTTGGAATTCTCTTACAAAAACGTAATTGTTTTTAGGGGGTATTTTTATAGTGCAACTATTTTTTACTTGTTTTCTGCGTTTTATACTACTTATTTGCACTACTGACTAAAGATGAATTTTCATTTTGTTGCCAATTTTTACATGTTTCAAGGCACTTAAAATTAAAAGCACCAAGCCTCAGTTTTGACATATACTACTTGTTTTTTGTAGTGAAACAGTAGGCTGAGCAGCGTGTGCATTTAAATTAACATTGAAAAAGCACATTTTTTAAGTTTCAACACAGGTGCCTTATCAATGCAGAATTCCCAATTTTTCACCGTCAAGTTGTTCAAGGCGCCGATAGACCCGCCAACCGTCTCAACATTTCGTCTTCGTCTGTCTCTTTGGAGGCAGCCGATGCACCTGGCTGAGCGCTGGCCGCCGAGGGCGCTTTCGACATCTGGGCGTTGATGTCGATGCCGATTTCGTCTAGCACCTGGGCGACTACCTGGAGGATTTGGGGCGGCGTGATCAGAGGGGATACAAATTTGGGATCTGGTGGGATCAATGAGAGATTTGATGGGATTAATGTGGGACCTGATCGGATAAATTGGGATCTGAAGGGATCATTGTGGGTCCTCAAAGGATTAATGTGGGACGTAAAGGGATAAATTGGGATCTTTAGGGACCATTGTGGGATCTGAAGGGATAAAGTGGGATCTTAAGGGATCATTGTGGGATCTGAAAGGATCAATGTGGGAAGTATATGGATAAATTTGGGATCTGTTGGTATCAATGTGGGAAGTAAAGGGATAAATTGGGATATTAAGGGATCATTTTGGGATCTGAAGGGATCAATTTGGATTGTAAAGGGATAAATTGAGATCTTAAGGGATCACTGTGGAATGTTAAGGGATAAATTGGGATCTCAAGGGATTAATGTGGGATTTGAAGGGATCGATGAGAGATCCGAAAAAATAAATGTGAATTCGGAAGAAATCAATGTGGGATGTGAAGGGATCAATTTGAGATCAAATCAGATTTAGGGGAAATTTGCTGGGATTAAGATGGGATCCGACAAGAAATTTGAAGGTAGTTCAATCCAGAAAGTTCACCTTGTCTTGCTCAGCTTCATCATCCGAGCCAGCAAATATATCGTCCAGAGCTTCGTTCATAGTCTCCTCAGACATCTCCATCTTCATATTGGCCTCCTGAAATTGTCGCATAGTTTTCATAGTGTCCTCCGGGGACATGGCTTTATTCATCTGGCCCATAGTTTTTGTTGTAGTTTTCATAGCGTCGGCCATTTTTAAATTGGCGCCCATCATTTTTTGCTGCGTGTTCACTGCCGACACTTTGCTGCCCATTGCGTAGCTGCGAGTTTTCTGCTGTCTTAGACGGACTAGCTGTTTAGCTAGCACGGTGCAGGCTTCTTTGTTGCCTTGCTTAGCGGCTTTTTTGATCTCGGCTTCGATTCGTTTCTCTTCGCGTTCCAGGTGACCTCGGTCGCGATCTAAATCGCGTTGGGTCTTCTTTAGTTCCCGTTCGTTGGCTCGCATCTGCTCCTGCACTGTTGGCTTTTTCCAGAATGCCATTTTGTGTGTCTTTTAGTTGAGCTCTGTTGCTTTGGATTTTTCTGCAGGAAATTTCTATCACCAGCTGATTGGTAAATTGACTGTTCGCTGCAATGTGGAATAAAACTGAAATTTAAATAAGCCGGAATAACAAACGATAAAAAAGTTAAAAAAACGATTTTAAGGGTGTGTTTATGGGCGATTTCTCAGGGTTGGTTTGTGGGCGATTCTTGTGGTTGGTTTGTGGGCGATTCTTATGTTTGGTTTGTGGGCGATTCTCAAGGATGGTTTGTGGGCGATTCTTGTGGTTGGTTTGTGGGCGATTCTTATGTTTGGTTTGTGGGCGATTCTCAAGGATGGTTTGTGGGCGATTCTTAGGGATGGTTTATGGGCGATTCTCAATGGATTCTTGGGGACGGTGTTAAGACAGTTATTCAGACTAGGGCAACTTGATTAAGTAAAGTACAGGATTTAAAAGTAACTTATTTAAGTACCAGCTTGCAAAACAGAGCAGCTATTAAAAACAGGTTGATAATAAAGTAAATATTAACACATGGAGCCAATCGTATTTTTGGAAAAAATTTTTTGGCAAAGTGCAAGAATTAGCAAAACAAAAAATACTGTCGAATTAGCATTCTTAGCAAGTATTACTAGCATTTGCCAACTAGGAATTGCATTTGAGCGGCGGCAGAGACGCTAAAAATAACTAAACATCGCTTACAAATAAATGGTTTATGGGCGATTCTTATGGTTGGTTTGTGGGCGATTCTCATGGTTGGTTTGTGGGCGATTCTTATGGTTGGTTTGTGGGCGATTCTCATGGTTGGTTTGTGGGCGATTCTTATGGTTGGTTTGTGGGCGATTCTCATGGTTGATTTGTGGGCGATTCTTATGGTTGGTTTATGGGCGATTCTCATGGTTGGTTTGTGGGCGATTCTCATGGTTGATTTGTGGGCGACTCTTATGGTTTGTTTGTGGGCGATTCTCATGGTTGGTTTGTGGGCGATTCTTATGGTTGGTTTGTGGGCGATTCTCATGGTTGGTTTGTGGGCGATTCTTATGGTTGGTTTGTGGGCGATTCTTATGGTTGATTTGTGGGTGACTGACTGCCAACACTTTAAAAAGGCGCTGGTAGGGGAAGAATTAGTTATTTAAAAAAATGACCAAAATGCTACACAGGAACGTAAAAAAACAAAATGAAAAACATGCAAAAAATAAGTCAACGACCCTGAAAAATTGATTCTTATGGTTGGTTTAGGGGCGATTCTCAACGATAGTTTATGGGCGATTCTTAGAAATGGTTTATGGACAATTCTCAAGGTTGGTTTGTGGGCAATTCTTATGGTTGGTTTGTGGGCGATTCTCATGGTTGGTTTCTGGGCAATTCTTATGGTTTGTTTGTGGGCGATTCTCATGGTTGGTTTCTGGGCAATTCTTATGGTTTGTTTGTGGGCGATTCTCATGAATGGTTTATGGGCGATTCTTATGGTTGGTTTGTGGGCGATTCTTATGGTTGGTTTGTGGGCGATTCTTATGGTTGGTTTGTGGGAATCCCCCAGGAAAGATGAAGGCAAGAGAAATTATAAAGCTTCCATGAAAGATGAAGCTGAGAGAGATGGCGAATCTTCTAGGAAAGATGAAGCTGAGAGATGATGTGTAGAGATGTATAAATAATAGTATAAAACGCACTTGCTCTACTGAATAAGGTCATCTAGTAGTATAACTGGATTTCACTCATATTTCCATATATGGTGTATGACTCAGCAATGACTCATGCCTGTTTCTATTTTTGGAAGAACCAGTTTTGGTGACAGCTGTTCCAAGATTAAACAGCTGTCGGGGTCATTTGAGGTGACTCCCTATTCTTCCCATGTAAAACCACTTTCCATATTTGCTTAAACAAACAAATTTGACCTCGGGGAAGAAACCGGTTTGGGAACCGGTTTAATCCGGTTCTGCCGGGAAATTTGCCTATAAATACAAGCCGAATTCGCGTTCCAAAATCTTCGCCCTTGCCTCGTGCAATCGACTGGAGCCGCCTGCCGTATATCCCACTAAGGATCATATTCAACTGACGTCAGTAAGTTATTGTTAATTGTGTTGTGATTTATTTAATAGAGAGACTAAGTTTGGAGCGCACTCAATTAGTGAGTTAATTTGTGTTTCAAGTTCGGCCATAGTAGCCACAGATAATCCGTAGCCCAGTATTAGACTACGAAGAAGACGCTCCCACAGCGGCCCCGTTAACCAATTAGAGGTTTCAAGGAGTTAATAAGAAGTCTTTCCGCGCTCTTAAGAAGTCATTGTAGAGTAATATTCCTGATATCAGAAGAAAACAAAAGAGAAGTAAATTCCGGATATCCGAAGAGGAGCAAAACTTACGAAACATCTATTCCGGCCGAGAAACTAACTGAACAAGAAAACCAGAAGCCATCAGATATCTGCCTGTAAGTCGAACTGTTATTGTTATTCCCAGATTAGAGTATCTGGAAGGATAGATTTGAGTGTCCGAACGTAGGAAACTAACTCTCTCTCTTCTCACTTCTTTCTCAAAATCTTTCCACTTTCCCTACGGTTCGGAACCAAATTTATTAGATGATGAAGTTTCTAGGAAAGATGAAGCTTCTAGGGAGAACAAGAGAGATGATGATGAAGTTTCTAGGAAAGAGGAAGCTGAGAGAGATAGGGAAGCTGACTGACTGTCAACCCTTTAAAAAGGCGCGGGTAGGGGAAGAATTTATTATCTCCTAACAGGAAATAACAGGAACATAAAAAAACCAACAAAAGGAAAAACATGCAAAAAATAAGTCAACGACCCTGAAGAATTGTTAGCAGCTCCAAATCCTCACGCAGCAGTCGCATCAGCTCTTCATCTGCAGCGCCCAGTCTGATGTCCTGCTCTCCAAAGCCCAGACGCTGCAGTCGCCGACTCAACCTGCCGGGCATGTCCATATTAACCATGCTGCGCCATCTATCCTTCAGATGAACATTGGTCCTAGCTGAATGGCTCAACAGCCGATCGCGGATGCTAACCCAGTTGTTGCCATAGCGAACGTAACCAATGTACAGTAGAAACGAATCGCGTTCGTTCCATTTGCGTCGCTGGCGAGTTAAGTTGCAAGCCACAGAGGCGCCGCCGTTGCAGTTTCCTTGCATCTCCAACGACAGGTCCAGGACTGGACGATTGCGCGGCTGCTGACGGCTTGGCAAGGATGGCGAGCTCTCCGCAATCTGAACGTCAAGGCTGCTGTCAGAGCTACTCTGACTACTTGATGCGCAAGCCGCAGCAGCTGCTGACCGCCTCGATGCGACTTGCTTATTGTTGTTGCTGCTGCTACTCCTACCTCCTACTCCAGCTGCTGCCTCCAGTTGCTGTTGCTGCTGCTAAAAGCAAATTTAGAATAAAAAATATGGCTCCTACAGAACCTTAAGGGAGGTTGAAGTAGACGAAAATACAAAAGACAGGCAGGCGGACAGACAGACAGACAGATAGACAGACAGATAGATAGACAGACAGACAGGCACAGAGACAGACAAGCAGACTGACAGGCACAAAGGCAGACAGACAGACAGGCAGACGGACAGACAGACAGACAGACAGACAGGCAGACAGACAGACAGACAGACAGACAGGCAGACAGACAGACAGACAGGCAGACGGACAGACAGACAGACAGGCAGACAGACAGGCAGACAGACAGGCAGACAGACAGACAGGCAGGCAGACAGACAGGCAGACAGACAGACAGGCAGACAGACAGACAGACAGGCAGACAGACAGGCAGACAGACAGACAGACAGGCAGACAGACAAAACCCACCTTCACAGGCTCAGGCCGTTCCGCAGGTTGCGCCGCCTCAGGCTCCTGGCGTTGCTGCTGTCTCGCCGACCGAAGCGCGGGCATTTTAGCCGGCGACGGAGTGCTGGCGGTGTCGGCCTGCAGCTCCAGGAAGGAATCCGTTACTGCCGGCGTGTTCAAGCTGCACCGAAGCAGACGCCGATAATTCGGGCCAGCTTGAACTCCGCAGACAGACGGCTGTTGCTCTGTCGTCTTTATTAACGTAAATATGAAATACTTCCTGTTTTGTCCAATAAGTATCAATAATTACATAAACATGTAGTAACTAATAAGTAAATTGTTTTTTTACGTACAACGTAGCTAATGTATCCGATATGTATAGAAATTAATTTAAGCTACCACCAACTATAAAGAAAGTTGCCTTTTACCTAAAACGTTGTTAATTTATCCGATATGTATCCAATTTATTGTAAGCTACAGCTAACTTCAAGGGATATCGCAGTTTACCTACAATTTTGCTTATTTATCCGATATGTATCGAATTTAATGTAAGCTACCACTAACTTAAAAGGATATCGCAGTTTACCTACAATTTTGCTTATTTATCCGATATGTATCGAATTTAATGTAAGCTACCACTAACTTAAAAGGATATCGCAGTTTACCTACAATTTTGCTTATTTATCCGATATGTATCGAATTTAATGTAAGCTACCACTAACTTAAAAGGATATCGCAGTTTACCTACAATTTTGCTTATTTATCCGATATGTATCGAATTTAATGTAAGCTACCACTAACTTAAAAGGATATCGCAGTTTACCTACAATTTTGCTTATTTATCCGATATGTATCGAATTTAATGTAAGCTACCACTAACTTCAAAGGATATCGCAGTTTACCTACAATTTTGCTTATTTATCCGATATGTATCGAATTTAATGTAAGCTACCACTAACTTAAAAGGATATCGCAGTTGACCTAAAATTTTGTTTATTTATCCGATATGTATCGAAAAAATTTAAGCTACCACTAACTTAAAAATACAGCGTGGTTTACCTACAATTTTGTTTATTTATCCGATATGTATCGAAATAAAAGTAAGCGAAAGCTAACTATAAAAATACTGTGTTTTTTCGCATATTTTTTCCGTAGCTACAAGTACATCGCGTTCTACTTTACAATAATATTAGTTTATCCGATATGTATTGAAGATTTAAAACTCAAATAAAACTACAAAGTTTTATAAACAAGCTTCGCGTTTTATCTAACAACACGTTAATTTATACGATATGTATCGATATTAAAAAATACGTTAAAGCTATTAAACACAAACATTTTATTTACCTGAGTAGCCACACTGCAAGACGTGGCAGCATCCACAACAGTAGCCTGATTAGTTCTAGCAGTGATTGCCTCCAGAGAAGCAGTCTCAAGTTCGTCTAACGCAGAGCGCATACTCAACCTCAACTGATTGATAAAATCGCGAAATGTCTCGCTAAAACAATCTTCCTGCTCGACTTCCGCTGACAACGAGCGTAGAAACTGTTCCTCACCCATAGCTAGACTGTTAGTGGCCTCTTGCATATTGCGTGCGCCCAGATGTTCAAATAGCTGACAGGCCGTAGTCAGCTGGCGACGCTCCTGGTCTGGCGTGGAATCCATAGAGCCGGCACGGATTGTCTCGGCTACTAGCACTGCCAGACCGGCTGAGCTGAGGCGGTTCAGCCAGGTGGTCAGCTGACTGTCCAGCTCGTCCAGCTGCTGCGGATTTTAACGATTGATTTGAGCTGCAGAAATGCAGATGAATACAGACCAATGGGATTGAATCTCATTAAGGTTGACAGACTTATAGGGAGTGACTCTAACTAGGGGACTTGACGAGAGGGAGTGACTCTAATTAGGGTGACGGAACGAGAGGGAGTGACTCTAACTAGGGTGACTTGACGAGAGGAAGAGACTCTTATTAGGGTGACGGAACGAGAGGGAGTGACTCTAACTAGGGTGACTTGACGAGAGGGAGTGACTCTAACTAGGGTGACTTGACGAGAGGGAGTGACTCTAACTAGGGTGACGGAACGAGAGGGAGTGACTCTAACTAGGGTGACTTGACGAGAGGGAGTGACTCTAACTAGGGTGACTTGACGAGAGGGAGTGACGCTTATTAGGGTGATACAACAAGAGGGAGTGACGCTTATTAGGGTGACACAACAAGAGGGAGTGACTCTTATTAGGGTGACACAACGAGAGGGGGTGACTCTTATTAGGGTGACACAAGAGGGAGTGACTCTTATTAGGGTGACACAACGAGAGGGGGTGACTCTTATTATGGTGACACAACAAGAGGGAGCGACTCCCGCCAGGGTGACACAAGGAGAGGGGCTGACTTTTATTAGGGTGACACACCAGGAGGGAGTGACTCTAATTAGGGTGACACAACGAGTGGGAGTGACTCTAATTAGGGTGACACAACGAGAGGGGCTGACTCTTATTAGGGTGACACCCCAAGAGGGAGCGACTCTAATCAGTGTGACACAACGAGAGGGGGTGACTCTTATTAGGGTGACACAACGAGAGGGGGTGACTCTTATTAGGGTGACACAAGAGGGAGTGACTCTTATTAGGGTGACACAAGAGGGAGTGACTCTAATTAGGGTGACACAACAAGAGGGAGTGACTCTAACTAGGGTGACAAAACGAGAGGGAGTGACTCCAGCTAGGGTGACACAACGAGAGGGAGTGACTCTAATTAGGGTGACACAACGAGAGGGGCTGACTCTTATTAGGGTGACACACCAAGAGGGAGCGACTCTAATCAGTGTGACACAACGAGAGGGGGTGACTCTTATTAGGGTGACACAAGAGGGAGTGACTCTTATTAGGGTGACACAAGAGTGACTCTAATTAGGGTGACACAACAAGAGGGAGTGACTCTAATTAGGGTGACAAAACGAGAGGGAGTGACTCTTATTAGGGTGACACACCAAGAGGGAGCGACTCTAATTAGGGTGACACAACGAGTGGGAGTGACTCTTATTAGGGTGACACAAGAGGGAGTGACTCTAATAAAGGTGACCCAACGAGAGGGAGTGACTCTAATAAGAATGACACAACAAAAGAGAGTGACTCTTATTAGGGTGACACAACAAGAGGGAGTGATTTTTATTAGGGTGACTGAACTAGAGGGAGTAAATCTAACTAGAGTGACTGAACAAAAGGGAGTAACTCCTAATAGGGTACTTGAATGCAAGAGTGACCCAAATGAGGGTGACTGAACGAGAGGGAGTGACTCCAGCTAGGGTGACACAACAAGAGGGAATGACTCTAATTAGGGTGATTGAACGAGAGGGAGGGACTCTAGCTAGGGTGACGGAAAGAGTGATTCTTATTGGGGTGACACAACAAGAGAGAGTGACTCTTACGCTCGTATTTGGGTCACAAACCGAGTCGGACAATGCAACGCTCACCTTAGTATTTTGCCTGGTTGACCGATCATAGGACGACAACAATTGCAAAGCCGAGGAAATCTCCAAACATGGATTACGCAACAGCCTGGTTAGTTGCGTCAGACCAGCAATAACAGCTTGACGAAATCTGGTCAAATTATCAGTTGAGAGAAACACCCGCCTAGGCGCTGACTCATTTGCTGACCTGAAGCATATAACTAACAAGCGACACGAAGCTAACAAAACAGACTGCAAGAACTCAGACCATTGAGCTCGAGTTGAGATGCCAAGTTCACTTAGTGCATCCGATTGGAGCAGCTGTTTCAAATTGAGCACATAAAGCTGAAGATGCATCGGATTTTCTGGCTGCTTGTACAACGGCTCGAAGCAGACTTTGAACATTAATTTTGGCGCCTGCATTCTTCGAAATTATTGAACTTGAGGCAGGCTGAAATTTAAAAGACACATTTTACACTACTGAAAGTAGAGTACATGGAATTTAAAAAAGAATTAAAAGCAGGCAATTTCTAAGAAACACGCTCTTTAAAACATTTTATTTACAAAAATACACAATTTAGGCATACGAAACTACTTGTTAGTAGAGTAAAAAACATTTTGTACGAATTTAACCATTAAATGCCAAAAAATTAGCCAGCAAGAAAAGATTATGAATCATCATCTTCTTCTTCATCGAACGACAATAGCTTTTTGTTGCAGACACTTTTGGCAGAGGCCGCACTAGGCGAGGCTTGCTGTCGAGATCTTTTAGGCAGACTGGCTTCATCACTATGAGAATTATCGGCGCTGCTAGCGGAGATCACGGCGCCACCTAGTTTGGTCTTCCGACTGTCGCCAGTCAAGGCTGGGCGAACAAAACGGACCCGGCTGCGGGCCTCGTCAAATTTGGCCTCTTCGCCAGCTTCTCGCATTCGAGCCTGCAAGGTTTTTGTAAGATTTGAGAAGGTGAGCGACTCTATCATTAAGGTTGTGGGTTCGAGTCCAATTTGTGTTCTAGGAGCAAGACATTAATACCCAGCTGAGACCGGGTAACAGTTTGAGCTGGGTACTAAAGCACGTCAGCATTCTGACAGTTCTAACCTGAACAGCGGCAAGTTCAGCTTCAGAGATGCCGCTGTCAGCGGACAGAACAATCTGCGGCATCTCCTCTTCAGTTCTAGCGGCAGGCTCGCGACCAGAATCGTCTGACTCCGCCTGCAACTGCGGCTTGCCGAGTCCTCTGCCTGATTTAGAATCGCAACTGCTACTATTGTTAGCAAATTTGTCGGCAAGCTTAGCTTCAGGCTGAAGTCCAGCTCGCTGTTTAAATTGGCGGATAAAAGCTGGCTCGGAGCGTCTGGAACCATCGGCGTCATCACCGCCACCGCCTGTGTATTCCACTGTGTAACGTGGGCCGCTCATTTTGATTCAATTGTTTGGCAGCTAGAAATGAAAATTGTAATAAGACCAAAAAATTCTAGATTAGCACAAACGTTTGAATATTTTTTCCAGAAATGACAAATGAAGTCATCATGGTCATTAAGTTATTAGAGTTGGCAACTGGCAGCTTTTTATAACTTACTGTTACAAACAAATATTACCTATAAAAAACAAGACTATGTGCTTACAAGGTTAAGCTCAGATATAAAATATGTACTTATTTTCTTCAATAATTACAAGTCAATATCTTATACACTTACTAAAACTAGTCAACTAATGTATGCAAGGAGCTAGGCATTTAAAGTGAGCCACTAGTTAAGTATTAGTCGTGGCATCACTCCTAAGAAGTTAGAAAACTTTTAATATGTTAATCTTTCTTCTAGGCTATCCCTAAGTCTGTTTCCCAACACACTCTTGGTCCAGTCTGTTCCCCTGTCTTATTCATGTGAGTCATAGTCTATTTTTAGCCCCAATAACTGCGTGTACTTCTTGTTTGCTTGTCATGACTGTAACTGTAAACACCCCTGCGTGAGTCACATTTTATTTTTAGCTTGTCTGTTTACTTGGTACCCTGACATGCGACTGTTCTCCCTGCGTGAGTCAGCCTTCTATTTTTAGCATCTGATGTATGACTGTACTTTGCTGCCTGTTCATTCTGCATCATGTTGTTATTTTTGGCACATGAAGGCCTAGGCCTTAGAGAACAAAAATAGGAGAATTACTAAATTAGGCAGTGTGACGCATAAGTGCAATGAATCATGTGCCAAAAATAACAACATGATGCAGAATGAACAGGCAGCAAAGTACAGTCATACGTCAGATGCTAAAAATAGAAGGCTGACTCACGCAGGGAGAACAGTTGCATGTCAGGGTACCAAGTAAACAGACAAGCTAAAAATAAAATGTGACTCATGTTTGTCAACATGTTTATGCCAGGAAGTCTATATAAGCAAGACCCCTGAAGGGTAAATTTTTCACAAGTGTTAGCTTTTAGCATTACCATTTTGTAGCCCGTGTTTCTTTGTCTGTTCTGCATTGTCTGCGAGTAAGCATATGGTTGTCAATTTGTCAAACCTTAATAAATAATACAAACTAGAAGATCCGCTACTTAATGACAGCAACTACAAAGTTCTGAGTCTTTTTCTTTTGGCAATCTCCGAAACTCAGCCAACTGCGGCGACAAGCCCAGAGATCCCTGGTGGCAGCATCTGCTACTTGGAGATTGGACATTCAACTAAAGTTGTATATCTTGCTATCAACCCCATGTCAAAGTTTTTGAGACCCCACCCATCTAAGAAGGAGAACTGAAAACACAACATATTTATCTTTATAGTGATCCCATAGTTGTAGTAAAAGTTTTTCCACAAAGTCAATATGTCAATTACTATTTGATTTTGATTTTTCATTGAATTTCTTAGCACAGTTTAATTAAAAAATAATGATTTTCAGCTTATAAGTTTTTATTTCAATTTTTGTCTAAATTACAAATAAGTAGCACTTGCAGTTATTATATCATCTAAAAAGAGTAAAGAACTAAAAATAATACAAAGTAATGGACTTTAAACAATTTCACAATATATAACTTATGCTACTTCATATTTTTAAATTGTATTTTATTTTTTGTTTAATTGCTTAGAAAATATATAAGTTCATAAATAATGCTATATGCTTGACAATATAGTATTATAGGCACCTACTTATATGAGTATATTTGGTATAAATGATTAAAAAATAGTATTAAAATGGTATAAAATTTAATTAAACATAACAAGTTAAGTAGAAATAGAAGAGCATTGGGAGGCAGGAAAACCAACAGCAGATGTTAAAAATTGTTTTTAAGGTATTTGGAAGACTAAGTTCTTTAAGCAAGTGGCTTAAAAGTAGCCTATTGGCAAATTTGCACTTAGATTTAGCTATCCTTAGATTTTTACTCAGATATGTGCTCAGATCCTGTAGTTTCTGCATTAGCTATATATGCATGAAGTATTTTAAGCTTTTGCATTATAGACATGGATACCATGTCTATAAGTGTGGCATAATAAATAAGCATAACTAGCTAGTTATTAAAGTAGATTAAACTTGCTAAACTCCTAGATAATATAAATGACAATCTTTTAATTTTCCCCATTAAATTAGTTTTGCATCTTTTTCTAGCTATTGATGGCTGGCTACCCTCAAGCACCTTGTTTTATTGTTGTACCAAATCTTTTGAGGCCTACTATCAAACTATGCTACCTCAATATAAACTATTATAAACTAGGGACCTAGTACACCAAACTAGTGAAACAGGGATTGAATGCCTTGCAACCTACAGCCTGCTACAAAATTCTCTAGATTGTCTTAACTGCCCAGATTAACATTGCAGATACCAATATCAAGCTGGTTGAGATTCTTTTTATGGTATTTGCTAGGCCTGTCAGTACTGCAGACGATAGCAGGTGATTTGATCACTTGTGGTACTTGTATACTTGTAGCATTTATTTTTTAAAAAATTTGTTGAAGGCACAAAAATAATTTAATGCAGGAAAGTAAAAGATTGCCATCTAAACTTCTAATTTAGACAGAATGGTTCCTGCCCAGGGTCTAAGAAGATGGATGAGTATGGTGCATACATTACTGACTGAAACCAGATTATTCTTTAAAAAACTTAACCAAACTTCTGAGTAAAAAATGGACAGAACTTTCTGGACAACCCAACATTATAATACTAGGCCTATGGCTTAGTTGAAATTTTGAAATCAGTATTTCGACGAAAAAACACATTGCTCACAACTGATAATAAATATTAAGAAATTATTATGGACAAAATAAACTTCCTTCTAATATTTACAAAAAAATGGGCCACAGAGTACGGCCTAAGCGATTTTCTGTTATGTGACACACCTATAGACAATCGTTGCGTTTTATTACGTTTTTTTTCAGGTAAACCGCAATTTTTTAAAATATGTGCGATGAACGGTCAAAGAATTAACAATAAATATAGATTAAAACTTTCAAAGTAGGCAAAATTGTAGGAAGCTATTTGCATAGATCATACCTAGCAACTAGATTTTTCGTTAAAAGCATTGATTACAAAATTTTTACGACGTGATTTGAATTAGCCATGTTCTTGAAGTGTTCACCAGATGTTAGAGCGTTCGATCGAATGGTTCTAAAATTCTTAAATATGTCTTAAATAAGAGCATCGATCTGTCCATTACCAATCATGAGGAGAGGCCTATGAAGATGCATGAATTTGTGACGGCAGCATTGTCCAGATGATAGCGAGACAACGCGCGCGTTTATATTTAAAGAAAGGTAGAATTAGTTCCAGACCTGCAACCTGTTCGAGATGTAAGCTGACAACCCCGCCGTCACCAAACTGCACGGACGGCATAACCAAAGAGTGCCGTTTCAAAAGCAAGAAGCGTCCAAGATACCGATCGACTACTGTATACTCACGTCATGTTCATGCACAGTGTACGAGGGGTGATCAAAAAGTTCTGCAACCTTTCGACCTTGCGTCAAGATTAATGGTCTGATCACACTTAAAATTGATGCAATGTAAGAAAAATTAGTGTTTAATGTTACTCTCGAGCTTCAAGTCATTTTATCAATCCGTTCTAACTTGGCTGACAGTTTACAATAAGCAGTTTTAAGCCTGAGCGTAAAACTGTGAAAGTCAGCTTTTGCTTCAGAATATTTTTTGTCCTGCAGCATGGCAACAGATCTTCTGACATGCACATGGATTTTATCACTGTTTCTGCGAATTCTGCCTCGTCATTTTGACACAATGACCAGGCTCATGTGTCATTTGGGGTTGATGCACAGTTGAGTTTTAATGACAAGTGAATGTCTGACCATGCACACCTTGACATCCGTGACCGAGACATCCATTCACAATTATTCGCACATTCTTTAACTTTCAGGGAGACATGGCGGTGGAAAATCTTCCTTAGCAAGTTTCTGGGGCCTGCTAAATACTTAAATGAAGTTTCTTGCCAATGCTTCCGTAGGGGAGGCATGAAAAGGGCAACAGTTGCCTCGAATGCTGCTCCTCACACAGCGGGAATTAGACTGGAATGCTTATGGAGCAAACAAGGGTTCAGCTGGTTCTACCTGCCTTGCTGGCTGGGCATTGACCCATGTGACTCCATAAACTGAGATAAGTGCTCAAATCTGAGTTGCGGACACTGCTTGCAATTGATTATCGTAGCTACTTCCAGATGTGTCAAAAGTGACGAAAGCGGTGCATAGAAGCTGATGGGAAATAGCTTAAGGGAATTTAATTTTGATCTTGTGCAAAAATTTTCTTCGAGCCACAAACTAACTCGATCACTTGCAGAAATTTTTGATCACTTGATCGTACCTGTAATTAAATTGAATTATTTCCAGCATTGTATTTACAACTAACTTTGGCTGTCAATATCGAAGTTTAACATCGGGATACATACCTAATTGGAACACCAAAGACCGTTTGTAGAATGACCTGCATGATGTACTCAAGACGTCCTTAATGGAACTGGATGATTTATCAAGAGGCCCAGCAGAGACAAAAATTGCTGGAGATAAATCAATTGTAGGAAAATCGGTAACATTACACTACAAGTTACATTAACTGCTTATGCAGCCCCTCTAATTTCAATTATTACCCACAACTTGTCCCTTGTTTATTCCCCAATTTAAACTACAGACTCGTGGCTGAGAGCACTGTACACAGTACGTTATCTGTGAAAGGTATATTTGTTGGGTTTCGGCTTTGTCGTTTTACCGACGCGGCCTCAGAGCGCCGATCTTATTGCCTATATCGACAACTCTGGCCTCCCATTCCCGATCTCGAGGTCAGCCCCAGGGGTAGCATGATGGATGTGGCGAGCGGCTAGGTCCTATGCTAGGAGAAGACAGCGAGAGACAGACACGGAGATAAAGAAAGGTAGAGAGCCGCCAGCCCCAAAGGGAAGCTGACAGCCCCGCCGCCACCAACTTGTGTGGACTGCATCACCAAACAGCCCTGTCGAAACCAAGTTCCCGACTAATTGAGGCCTGATTTCCACCTACAACTAGTGTCTTTTAGCTGTCAATCTCGAAGTCATAGCCGACTAAGGGACACTGCAGGGACTAGATCGCATGACCAAGGCAGGCTCAGAGAGGACTTGTGCAGGGGGTTCTTGCATGGATCGGATTATGTGGACTCGGAAATGCACTGTTATATTACTAAGAGGAGTGGATAGGGAATATCCCAGCTTTTAGCCTCGATGCTTCAACTAACTGCCGCAAAGCGATGAAATGACCTAATTAGCCTCTTCCGAAAGCGCGCCCTAACTACTCTAAAGATTACATTAAGTTACATTACTAATTTGGCTGCCGCTGCGCCCCGAACTGCACTAAAGTACAGCCGAAGCTGAGCCCTCAATCTGGACTCTGATCGCATGAATTACTGACTGACTGGCTGCATGACTGGTCCGCCTTTGGTCCACCATGACCGGCGCCAACTAATTTAGCTGCTCATCCGAGCCAGCATGGCGAGTAAATAAAGAGTCGAAAAGGGTATAAAAACTGAATAATTTAGCTTTCACACCTAATCACTTTCAATGCCTATGATGATCAGAGCAATGAGCTACGGTAGCGATATATTATGACTTCTTAATATTTACTGCCCTAAATCAGCGCAAAATAAGCAAAGAGAGAAATGCGCCAACACCTATTAAGCTGCTAAGAAAGGGGACCGATCTGGAATACACCCGATTAGACAAGATCAAGTGACCTCTCACCAGACCAATCAGATTACTACACTTTAGACCGTCTCGTACTCCACAGTGACCGAGGTAGATCTCGCACTCGACCGTTAGTACGTGTCGCTCTCGCCTAATCTCGACGATTGGACAGTTGCAGCTGTTCTCTAGCTGTGCTGATAACAACGGCTGATGATAACCGTGATGGGGCTGATCGATGTTGCTGATCGCCGATAACTTTAGGGGGACTCGTTGACTAAAGGGAAGCTGTTAAGCTTGATGAACTAAGGGGGCCGTCTGAACTGGTTGTCAGGGTATGACGGGGACTTCAGAGCGTCGCGCCGAACCTTCAGAGCGAACCGTCAGAACGTCTGGAGATGGAGCGCGCCCGGCAGCGCCTTTAAATAGGCGCGCCTGGCGCCGATTTGTTAAACTGATCGCCGATTTTTCCAATTGGTCAGGCACCGTTTGTTTTAACGGTCGTGTAATTTTCTGATAGGCTGATGGTCTGATCACGTGACCCTACCCGATCAGGGGATCCTAACCCAGTCTCCGGGGATCATAAATCACACGACAGATGGCGCCAAAAAATGATGATTTACGGGCAAAATGATCTATGGGTTTCCGCAGCAGATTATCCTACAGAGACGCAAAAACATACAGATTAATCCTTTTAACGCGTAGAAGTTGAAGAAAGTGAAGAGAAAATCCTAATCTTAAATCCCAAAGTACTTTTAGGGGTCAGAAGTCTAACTGTCAAAAAGTATCGAAAAAACCAAAAAGAGAACAATAGAATTAGGGGGGAAGGGATGTCTAGCTGTCAAAAAGGGAACAAAAGAAGTTGCCACAGTCACGTGTCCCGTAGACACCACCTGGCGCCTAAAAGCTGTCAAAGCAGGGGTCAGACTGTCTGGGAACAGTGATTTATGGCTCTAGATATAAAGGGCCTAGAGACCTTTACTGGCCTGTATGAAAATGGAAAAAGGACCGGGGTTAAGCGTCACACTACTGCCCATCAGTAGAGGAAAAGAATGTGGCCGAAAAAATAATTGCGACGCGAGCGAAAAAGTGCGTCCCCAACATATTCTACTATACGATGATTTACTGACTGATTGTCTCTCGACTGAAGGCAAAATTAATTTACATGTAGCTCTTCATATAATCCGAAACATTAGTGAATAACAGCAAAAGTAAATATTTTGCGATTCATATAGATATAGGAAATCAAGTAAAAAGACCCATCAATTCAAGACCCATCGTAATAGTAGGGGTGAAGATTATTTATAGATCTGATAGTACGTGTATTCCGATTTCCGGATTTAACAAGCTAAGATGAACCCTGTAATGAACTCCACCATGCGGAGGGAGCGTTCCGTAGACGTACAGAGAGTCAGTAAAGTACATGTACATGGGTTGATACTCTTAATGGAAGCATAAATGTACATTACCGGGGAAAATTGTCAATGTCGTTTAAATTTAAATTAAAAACTCAGCTGTGTAGGCGGATGCACATAAAATACTTGGTGCAGGCATGCAAGTACTTTTTGTCCGTCACAAACCGCGGTTAGAAAAAAACACTGGAAATAAAACTTTAATAACAATTTTTATTGTCTATGGCTCAACGCGCTGGCATACAGGGCCATAAAGGCACGAGTAAAAATGCAAAGCAGAAGCCAAGTCTGAGTTAAATTGAGCCATTAAAGAGCCACGTAAATCGCTATACTCGACTCGGATCAGCTACTCGGTAGATTAACCACCTGATACCAATTCCCACTTATAAGGTAGCCGAAAATGGAGAAAAGTGATAACGACCTATATAATACCGCAGCTGAACTTGCTAAACAATTCGACAAAGTCATCAGCAAAATAAGGGAACGGGACCGGACCGCAGCAACGACTGGTGCTAAAGCTGCATCGCCCACAGCCACGACAGCTGGAGCACCTGGCGGTGCAGGAGACAAGTATTCCGGTGCACCAGGTGGCCCACAGCAACAACAACAACAGCAGCAGCAGCCGCCGCCGCCGCAGCCTCAGTCAGAGAAGGAGCGGCAAAAGCAGCTGAAGCACCAGCCAAATCAGTCGCAGCAGCAACCGCAAATGCAGCAACAGCTTGTTAAGTTGCTGGCAATGCTATTGCAGCAAAAGCATCAGCCGCAGCTGCAGAAGCAAATAATTGAGCTCCTCGCCTCGTACCTCAAGGAGCAGTCGAGTCAAGCCGCGCAGCAGAAAACCCAAGACCAGCCGGAAGTGCAAAAACGGCAGTTGAAAGAGCAAGAAACGCATGAGCAGCAGCTGGTAACCACCAATGCAAGCAATAATTTGGCGGGCAGCCCCCAGCAGATGGTCTGCATGGAGCCCAGCGAGCTCAGGCTGGTGCTCAAATTGGTGCCGTCAATCTCCGAGAACGGCTCGCTGATTTTGCGACCAAGCATTCAGGAAGATCGCGTTGACAGCTGGAACGCTTCAACGACACATCAGCAATACAACAATGGCGATCAGGAAGAGGACGAGGATCACGAAGATGTCAGCGTGCAGATCAACAGTGGTGCAGAGGATTGTCGCCCAGCCAGGATAGCACAGCAGCAGCATCGCAGCAAGACTTGGCAGCAGCAGCAGCAGTCGGCTCTCCATAGCCACGGCAACCCATCCCAGAAGCGAGCTGGCGAAAAGCAGCAGCTCAGCGTCAACCATGGCAGCAGCGGCGCCAAGCGCATCGGCACCAGCGCGAATGTCAGCGGCTCCGCTTTTCCTAAGCAGCAGTCGACAGAGCTCTCCGCCAGCTGGAGGCGTCGTCGAGATTATCCGCAGTCTGGCGGCGACGGCTGCCAGGTGAACAATCACCACGACAATGCGATGGCCGGCTCGCGCGGCTCGGACTGCGGAAGCTTCTGCGACGATTCTGTAGACGGCAGCAGCGACTCCGACTGCGTGTCTATCGACGGTTTGCGGCCTGCGGACGCTGTTGAAGACTGCGACATGCGGCAGCTGATGGAGATGCTGCAGGTGCCGGACTCCATCACTCGCAGCTGCACTGCTGGTCGCTACTGATGATGGATCATTGACAAACAATCTCTAAGACTGAACTCCCTCTTTTTCTCGCTCCATTAGTTAAGTTTCCCCACGAGTAGCGTCACAGCTCCGGAAGGTGCAGCTACCTTATTTGGAGCGTTGAACCTTGTCTGGCACTGTATTTATTTTCTATAATCTTATTTTTAAAACTGCGCCGTAATTAACTTCCCGCTTGTCGATAGGAAGCCCTAGCCTGGTTTATTTGGCTTGCGCGTGAAAAGCTGCACGGGAATACGAAGTTTAGCATGCAGCTTCAGTTCCACTTGTCAATCGGCGTACCTGACCTCATCTGCCCCACACCTTATCCTCCTACTTACCGCTGTACCAAGCGCTGCTACAACAATCAAATCCTATCTCGCCTAAAAGTGCACAAGGTTGCACTTTTATTATAGTGTACTAACAGTCGCGTATCTAATTGTACTAAGCACTGAAAAAAATATAATTTTTAGTAAAGTTGGTCAAAAATACGCAGGTATGTTATGTTGTTTTACTTTGGCAAAATTGAAAAAAAGATCTGATCTATCTGTTTATTTCTTATCTTACTGTCATTAAACTGTTCGAAAGTTATAGCATTTTTTGTTTCACGCTAAATGAAATTGCAAAAAGTTGCCATTTTTGTCTAAAGACACCCTCGAATTCCTGCGGCTGGAAAGCTAATCACAAAATAGTGATAACTTTTATGAGCAATGAGTGGTTCATCGAAAGTTAGAGTTCAAGGCAACGGCCATTGGCACGAGCGGCGATAGCAGTATTTGTTTCCACCACAAAGCTTGCGGTAATGGAGCGTTTTCAAATGTACAGTACTTTAAATAATTCATGATTTTGGGATGTTTGATTACATGCGAAAATTATTATATTATACCAATAAAAGTTATAACGTACATCCTTGAGTACAGATAAGTAGCTAAAAATCCAATCGCGTTCTTTGTCGCTCGGAGCTTCGGAAGGTATTTAAGATCCTCACGTGACAGTTACTGCACGAAGTACACTTGGCTTTATGAATCCTGTCTTGATTCAGGCAAAATTACGCTCCTATTACTACTTTTTAGCAATATTTGGGCAAGAAGTAGGGCAAAACCCATTCAATATTATTCGCCATCTGCATCAAAAACTGCAGCGCCGCCACTCGGTGAACTGCTGCCGGGCTGCCGAGATCTGCCTGGCCGTCGACCTGGGACCTAATCAGGGCTTGTCAGGGGTCAGGTTGGTTCTGCTGTAACTCTTTGTTGGGTTTACAGACCTTGCTAATGGAGAGAGGCACTGGCTGGCAGCTCACCAATGGAAGCTATTAATTGGCACAATTTGAATCTTTCTGACTGGCCTCAGGGTGGCTCAAACGGCTTTGGCTTCGGCTCTCTGACAGCAAATATTCAGTTATTCGAAGTCTCTGCGACATCGCCCTCCTACTGCTCCTTCTACTGTCAGTGCTTCCTTCCTCAGCGCTGACAGGTGACACAACGCTGCTGAAGGCAAGTACCGGATGCTGGATGCAATCCTTGCTTTTATTTTGCGTCTTCTTTATTCTTGGTGATGGTATAAGTCTAGCGGTTATGCTTCTCTTCTTGGGTATAAGCAAAGATCACAAGTGATGCGCGAGGCAAAGAAGGGTGTCAATTGTAACTCTCATAATTTAGTCTGTAAATGCAGCTTCTAGTGGCAGTAATAATGTTTGGATAAGCTATTAGGTGTCTTAAGCGGTTGATGTCCTAGGGTGGCAACCACCGCTTTATTTATATTGTGAAATTTTTGTTTGTCCCCAAGTTTGGGTGGTTAATTAGCAACGCAGAGGTAGGCGGCGTGATATTTCGAGCGGGAGCTGAGCGGGAGTTTCAGTTAGTTGCTAGGCTCCTCTCTGTGCCACGCAGGGTGAGGAATTCAGAGCCTTGTTTTAGCACTGATTGCGTTGATGAAAACCTAGGAGTTAGGGTTGGCCTTAATTAACCGTTCAACTGGTCAGTCGAGCTCGGATCAATCTCAGTCTTCCAGTTGTCCCGTTGCCACGCAGGGAGGAGCGCGATGAGGTCTGGATCATTTGTCAACTGTCACCGTCGCCCTTTGCCTCGGCCGCTTCTCATTGTCCGGCTCACCGCCTTGGTCCAGTTTGTCTAAAGTTATTAAATTATCTTTAAACTATTTATCGATATTCTATTCCTTATGCTGGACTTCACGGACTCGAGCGTCGGAGACGAGATCAAGCTGGACCACCCGAACTGGACCAAGCTGGTCAAGCGCTACTATAATAAATCAGCAAAGCCTTTATCGAAGTTGTCCTGTGGATATACCTGTTAATTAACTGAACTTTGAATACATGTTTGAATGTACGTCATGTGGCTAAAGTCTTTTTACTAGAGGTTTAAAAGACTGACTTTGCTGTGTTAAGGAAAATTAAGTGTAATTTTTGCCTCTTAGACTGCCTACGCGGATTTTTTTAGCGTGATTATAGTACCGCATACCCTGCTGGATTTTTTATAATGCCATGGTGATGGGTCCATATGAATCATTAAATTATGTACATGGTATGCACCATGGTTTTCTTTGCGAATGTGATTGACTTAATGTTACTGCGGGGCATTTCAAGCAAGAGAAAATTGAATGAACAGATGGTACTCCTTCGTAGGAAATACTTTCCGTCTGAGTCGGTCAACCATCAAGTTTTTTTAGCTTGAAATAAAAGTACCGAATGTATTTAAATTTAAAGTCGTAATTGGTACATTAGGTACTTCGTGGAGCTTCTTCGGACGCCAGGAATGTCTGAAAATTGCCTTCGTCAGTCAGTTTTACAACTGTGGCGGCCACCCGCGCGCTGCACTGCGTGAAGCGCCCCGGCTGCCGCCCCACCCCAGTTTAAACTTGACTGCGCCGGGCCGGCGCGATGTACATGGGGCTTAAGCTCAGGTGCACGCGCTGGCCTATAAATCATTGTAGACCTTCTATGCTGCGTGCTCACTTGCTCTTCTCGCGAATAAACGATCAAATGAACTATTACGCGGCAGCCCCGCCACATTGGTGAGCCCGACCTCTCAACCGACTGTTTGAGATGACAGAGTCAGCAGTAACCCTCAAACTGCCCACGTTTTGGGCCAGCCAGCCACGCGCCTGGTTTCTCCAAGCTGAGGCGCAATTCTCCCTCAGAAAAATTTCCGAGGATGACACCAAATATTGTTACCTCGTCGCTTCCCTGGACCAGCAATCAGCCGAGCGCCTGCTGGACGTTCTAGAGAACCCGCCTCGCACGAACAAGTATGGTAACCTCAAGGAACGGCTGCTTGGCACATTCGGGTTGACACGCCAGCAACGCGCCAGCCGGTTGCTCAACCTGACCGGGCTCGGAGACCGCCGTCCTTCGGAGCTTATGGACGAGATGCTGGCCCTGATCGGCGACCATCAGCCTTGCATGCTCTTCGAGGAGCTTTTTCGGCAGCAGCTGCCCGCGGACATCCGTATGGCGCTCGTCTCGGCGAACTTCGAGGACCCGCGGGCGGTTGCCCAGCTTGCCGACAAGCTCTGGGCGAGCCGCGCCCAGCCCGTAGCGACCACGACTCTGCCTCCCGGCCAGTCCACGGTCGCGGCTACTGCCCGCAAGAGCAGCGACGCCCATCCCGCCCGGACCGATCAGCGTCAGCAGCAGGCAAACGTGGCGGACGGCTCTGTGTGTTTCTACCACCGCAAATTCGGTCCCAAGGCCCGGCGCTGCGAACCGCCCTGCCGGTACTCGGGAAATGGGCCGGCCGGCCGTCAGTGAACTTCTCGACGGCCGGCAACAACAACCTCCTGCTCATCCCGGATGTGGCCACCGGCCGGCGTTTCCTGGTCGACACCGGCGCAGAGGTAAGCATTTTTCCCGTCTCGGGGGCCGACGCCCGCACGCACCCACCCGGGCCGCCGCTTTTCGCGGCAAACGGCAGCCCGATCCGCACCTTCGGCAGCCAGACGCTCACGCTGGACCTCGGCGTCAAGACCTGTACCTGGCCCTTCATCCTCGCCGAAGTTTCCCGGCCGCTGATAGGCGCCGATTTTCTGCGGCAGCATGGCCTTCTAGTGGACATGCTCAACCGCCGCCTGCTTGATGCCAGCTCTTTCTCCAGCGCCCACCTGCTGCTCAGTTCCGGTTCAGCCCCCCAGCTCGCCGCCGCAGTTGCTGGGGACCCGTATAGCCAGCTGCTCGCTGAATTCCCGACGCTGACGGAGCCCAGTTTCCAGAAGGCCACGCCGCGCCATGGCGTCAAGCACCACATCCCCACCAAGGGACCTCCCGTCCACGCCAGGGCGCGTCGCCTACCTCCTGACAAGCTAGCGGTGGCCCGAGAGGAGTTCCGCACCCTGGAGCAGCTCGGAATTGTGCGTCGGTCCAACAGTCCGTGGTCGTCACCGCTCCACATGGTGCCCAAGTCCTCCGGCGGGTGGCGGCCCTGCGGCGACTTTCGGCGGCTGAACGACACCACGGTACCCGACCGCTACCCCGTGCCGCACATCCAAGACTTTTCGGCGCGGCTGTCCGGGTGCAACATCTTCTCGAAAATCGACTTGGTGCGGGGTTACCATCAAATTCCAGTCGCCGAGGCGGACGTCGCCAAGACGGCCGTCATTACCCCTTTCGGGCTTTTCGAGTTTCTCCGGATGCCCTTCGGCCTGAAAAACGCCGCGCAGGCCTTTCAGCGCTTGGTCGACACAGTCTGTCAGGATCTGGACTATGTCTTCGCCTACATTGACGACTTCCTGGTGGCCAGCAGCAGCCCGCAGCAGCATCAAGAACACCTGCGATCGCTGTTTCAGCGCCTGGCGGACAACGGCCTTCTCATCAACCCGGCCAAGTGTCAGTTCGGCCGGAGCGAAATCGACTTTCAGGGCCATCGCATCAACAGCCACGGCGCTGTGCCACTGCCCGACAAGGTTGAGGCCATCGCCCGGTTCGCGCCGCCGGTGACCATCAAGGGCCTGCAGGAATTTGCCAGCATGGTGAATTTTTATCACCGGTTTGTGCCGCGGGCCGCCCAGCTGCTTCGCCCCATCTATACCGCGCTGGCCAGCAAGGAGAAGTTCGTCAAGTGGACGCCGGAGCTGAAGGACGCTTTCAACAACACTAAGCAGGCCCTCGCCGACGCTGCCATGCTCGCCCACCCTGAGCCCGACGCACCGACAGCGCTGACGGTCGACGCTTCAGACACGGCGATCGGAGCAGTCCTGGAACAACGAGCCGGTGAGGCGTGGCGGCCGCTAGCTTTCTTCAGCCGCCAGCTGCGTCCTGCCGAGCAAAAGTACAGCGCTTTCGACCGTGAGTTACTCGCTCTCTATCTGGCCACCAGGCACTTCCGCTACTTTCTGGAGGGCCGCGTATTCACTGCCTACACCGACCACAAGCCCCTAGTCGCGGCCATGGCCAAGCTTTCCGACCCGTGGTCGGCCCGGCAACAGCGGCACCTCGCATACGTGTCCGAATTCACTACCGACATCCAGCACGTCGCAGGCAAGGACAATCCGGTGGCTGACGCGCTGTCCCGCGGCACGATCGCCGCCGTGCAGCCACTGCTCCCGGGCGTGGACTATGCAGCCCTTGCGCGCGCCCAGACGCCAGACGACACCACACTGGCTGGCACCCGCTTGCGGCTGGAGCGGTTGACGCTGCGACCTGGACTGGAGGTCCTTTGCGACACCTCGACTGGCCGCCCGCGTCCGCTAGTACCCGCCGATTTCCGACGGGCGGTTTTTGACGCCATCCACGGCCTGGCCCACCCGTCCGTTCGCAGCACGCGGCGCCTGGTGGCCGAGAAGTTCGTCTGGCCGGGCATCAACAGGGACGTCGGGCAATGGGCCCGCAACTGCGTGGCCTGTCAAACGGCCAAGGTACAACGGCACGTCGTCGCCCCGCCTACCAGCATCCCTGTGCCTGGCAGCCGTTTCGCCCACGTCCACATCGACCTCGTGGGACCGTTACCGTCGTCTCGTGGATTCACGTACCTGTTGACCATCGTTGACCGGTTCTCCCGCTGGCCCGAGGCGGTTCCTATGGCTGACACGTCCGCCGCTTCCTGCGCTTCAGCTTTCGTTGCTAACTGGGTCGCCCGTTTTGGCGTCCCCAGCGACATCACCTCCGACCGCGGCTCACAGTTCACCTCCGAACTATGGGCCAACATGTCTAAGCTGCTGGGCATGCAGCTGCACCACACTACCGCTTTTCACCCCAGGCAAACGGCCTCGTGGAACGCTTTCACCGCCAGCTCAAGGCGTCCCTGATGGCGCGCCTGACCGGACCGGCCTGGGTCGACGAGCTGCCGTGGGCGCTGCTAGGCATCCGCACGGCCCCAAAGGCCTCCGCAGCCGAGCTCGTTTACGGCGCGCCGTTGACCGTGCCTGGGGAGTGCCTGCAGGCCGCGCCAACGTTGGGCTGCTACGACCAGTTCCTGACCAGGCTGCGCGGCGCCGTGCAGTCCTTCCGGCCGCCTCCGACTTCGCGACATGGCCATGCGACCGCCGCCCTGCCCTACGCTTTGGAAACCTGCACACACGTCTTTATCCGCCGGGACGACCACCGCCCGTCGCTGCAACGGCCGTACTTCGGTCCCTTCAAGGTTCTCGAGCGCGGCGCTAAAACATTTCTGCTCGACCTCGGCACGCGTCAGGATCACGTGGCAGTGGACCGACTCAAGCCTGCGGCGCTCGACCCCTGCGAGCCGGCGCCGGCGCCGCCGTTGCGTCCCAGAGGCCGCCCTCGCCTGGACAGCCGACCCGGGGCAGCCCCGCGGCAGCACGCTGGGTCGACTCCAGTGGTGCCGCCACCGCTGCCGCCGCCGCCGCCGCATCACTCAGCGCGTTCCCGGCCGGTCCCTGAGACCCCTCTCGCGGCGCCCGAGCGTCGCCAGCTTCCGTCTCGCCGCTGTCGCCCGACGCGGTTCCGTTTCTAGGCCTGCGCTGGGGGGAGCTATGTGGCGGCCGCCCGCGCGCTGCACTGCGTGAAGCGCTCCGGCTGCCGCCCCACCCCAGTTTAAACTTGACTGCGCCGGGCCGGCGCGATGTACATGGGGCTTAAGCTCAGGTGCACGCGCTGGCCTATAAATCATTGTAGACCTTCTATGCTGCGTGCTCACTTGCTCTTCTCGCGAATAAACGATCAAATGAACTATTACGCGGCAGCCCCGCTACACAACTCCTTTTTGGTCCAAACTCACCCACCGTGACTTATGTTTCTATTGTTAGGACACTGGGTTTTTCATGCACTTTCCGTCTGCTTGTTAATCTCGTGCCCAGTCATGTGGCTGTTATTATAAACATACCTTCGTGCTTAAGTCGTGCTATTTTTAGCTCATGACGTACGTCTGTACTCTTAGTGCTTGCCTGTCAGGTGACTTCTGTGCGTCATGGTGCTATTTTTAGCACGCTCTGCTCAGTGCGCTTGTCCTGCGACTTGGAAGTCGCTTATTAAACCCTTGGAGTTCCACCAACCTTGCGCTGCGTTTCTCCGTGAGGTGTAACGCTGTAAGACATTCATAATAATTGATTCGTTTTAATTTTGTTAAGCAAGGCAATAACATAATTTTGGATCTTATTAATAATCAGCCTGAGTAAATCGTAAAAATCTTAAATTCTAAAATTTAGAATAGCACTTGGTTTCTGTGACATTGTTCAATGTTCTATTTAGTGTCAGTTATTTATTATTAGTGTATGCAAGCGCTGGTGCGACTATCATTTCATTGGTTGAGTGTTTCAGTGCGCGTGCACTGCGCAGTGTAGTTTTGTTTGCGTCTCTCGCGTGGCTAGCTTGGGGGGGTTTGGTCTGTCTGGCCCAACCCTACCTTCCTTAAGTCTTAGGGTTAAAATCAATAAACGCGATGTTATATAAAGAGCCCAATTTTAGAATATGGCTCACTGACTCATTCTGCACTCAATTACAAGCCACTAGCCTTCAATTTATTACAGTTTCGAAATAAGTTAATTATGATTTTGACAACCCATCGATAAGATCGAATTTGCCAAGGAGTGGCAATAAGGCTGAATAAAAAGTTGCCGCTTTAGAAAAAGCAGATCAAGAAGCAAATAAAAATAGAACAATTTCGTTTTGTTAACCTTAGGCGTAGTATATTGACAACTTCAAAACAAGGTAGTAAATTCAGAACCGGAATATCAGATTTACAGCAATAACAGGCACTCACAATGCAAATTGACGGGTGTAAATTTATAGAAGGCTAGAATTAGGAAAAAAAAATTGGCAAACAAAATAACTTCTGCTTATAAGTGAATAGCCAAGCTTGGATCATAATTAAATATCGTACTGAGAATAAATAGAGGGAATGAATTAAAGCGGTTACACTGATTCGTTTTATTTAAAGAAAATTGTAAATTACTAAACAAAACTTGTTCAATTAGACGTAGACATGACTGCTTAACAAATATGGTAATGATGTAACTATGCATGTAATTAAATGAACAGCTGTACAAAGTAATCGTACAGTACTAAACCGCACCAATTTACGAATTATTGAGCTAAATAAAGATTTCTTGGTAACATTAGTTAGCATAAATGCAGATTAATAGTAAACTTGATACAAAAATATAACTAACTACTAATGCTTTAGAAAAATTAACAAAGCGTATGTCAGTATAACTAGGGATTACCATTTATTGGTGCAACAGCCTAGGATTTTAACGCTGATTAAATGGTTAATAAAAATCTAAATTACCTCATATATAGGTGTCGCTTCATTTCTGTCCAATCGCGCTAATTTCTTTCTTCACACTGAGTAAGTGTACATCCAATGAACATTAATGTACATATGCAAGCCACGACTGTAATAAATAGTTCTAAAAATAGCATCAATGCAAATTTATTGCTTCGAATTGGAGAAAACCTTTTCGTGACCCGCGTAGATAGCTAAAAAAATTATTGGCGATTGTAAGTTAAGTCAGCTGGTGAGAAAGCGACTCAACGCATCTAGTCGGCTCTAGATTACTCAAATTAACGTTGCCGCAATAATCAACGTGGCTCTGATCAGTAAAATAGCCGTCGAACCATTTGGGTCCGCAGTTGAAATAGACGCAGAAATCGCACGAAGTCAACGGGGCCAGATAGAACACACAAAACAAGCCACCTAGCAACAATAGCCAAGCTAGCAAACAGATAGCAACGCTAATACGACGGCATCGGAGAGCGGCATTTGGCGAATCAAACAAATTTACGTAGGGCATTAGTACTACTGACAGTAGCAAGCCGCTAATGAGGCCGCCTAGATTAGCAAAATTGTCGAACCAGGGAAAGAAGCCGAATAGCACCAGAACCAATGGCGAAATGACAAAGATGCACACTGGTCTTGTCTGGGTATAGGAGAGGTGGAAAAAATTATAGAAGACAGTGATTCGATCATTTTACTAGCTAGATAATCTATTTAAATTTGGCTTTTAAATTGTTCTAAAGGGTCAGCTATCGATGTCTGAATGATGTATCTTCATGACCTGAAGAGTCAGCTATCAGTTGTCTGAGTGATGTATCTTCATGACCTGAAGGGTCAGCAATCAGTGCCTGAATGATGTATCTTCATGAACTGAAGGGTCAGTTATCAGTTGTTTGAATGATGTATCTTCATGACCTGAAGGGTCAGTTATCAGTTGTTTAAATGATGTATCTTCATGACCTGAAGGTTCAGCTATCAGTGCCAGAGTGATGCATCTTCATGACCTGAAGGTTCAGCTATCAGTGCCAGAGTGATGTATCTTCATGACCTGAAGGGTCAGCTATCAGTTGCCTGAGTGATGTATCTTCATGACCTGAAGGCTCAGCTATCAGTTGCCTGAATGATGTATCTTCATGACCTGAAGGGTCAGCTATCGGTGCCTGAGTGATGTATCTTCATGACCTGAAGGGTCAGTTATCGGTGCCTGAGTGATGTATCTTCATGACCTGAAGGTTAAGCTATCAGTGCCTGAGTGATGTATCTTCATGACCTGAAGGGTCAGTTATCGGTGCCTGAGTGATGTATCTTCATGACCTGAAGGTTCAGCTATCAGTGCCTGAATGATGTATCTTCATGACCTGAAGGCTCAGCTATCAGTTGCCTGAATGATGTATCTTCATGACCAGAAGGCTCAGCTATCAGTTGCCTGAATGATGTATCTTCATGACCTGAAGGGTCAGCTATCGGTGCCTGAGTGATGTATCTTCATGACCTGAAGGGTCAGTTATCGGTGCCTGAGTGATGTATCTTCATGACCTGAAGGGTCAGTTATCGGTGCCTGAGTGATGTATCTTCATGACCTGAAGGCTCAGCTATCAGTTGCCTGAATGATGTATCTTCATGACCTGAAGGCTCAGCTATCAGTTGCCTGAATGATGTATCTTCATGACCAGAAGGCTCAGCTATCAGTTGCCTGAATGATGTATCTTCATGACCTGAAGGGTCAGCTATCGGTGCCTGAGTGATGTATCTTCATGACCTGAAGGGTCAGTTATCGGTGCCTGAGTGATGTATCTTCATGACCTGAAGGGTCAGCAATCAGTGCCTGAGTGATGTATCTTCATGACCTGAAGGGTCAGTTATCGGTGCCTGAGTGATGTATCTTCATGACCTGAAGGTTCAGCTATCAGTGCCTGAATGATGTATCTTCATGACCTGAAGGGTTAGCTATCGGTGCCTGAGTGATGTATCTTCATGACCTGAAGGTTCAGCTATCTGTGTCTAGGTGACGCATTTTCATTATCAGGTGAATCCGACACCAACCTTGCTCTCGTAGTAATTCCAGGACATGGCCAGTTCAATCAGGATAGGCGCCAGAGAGCCAATCTGAGCACTGGTAGGTCCAACATCAACCAGATAGGGCAGGAAAATCATGGACACCAGGTTGCCAACGACGCCGGAGCCCAGATAAATCAGCGCCGTACGGTGCCAACCGAAGCTCTGCTCCAGCCTGCGCAGAAACAGCAGATGATGCATCAGCGTCACAGCTAGAGTAACCAAGCCGGAATGAAGAAATAAACTGGTTAGAACTCGATAAAACTGGTTTGGCCGTTCGGGATCGGATACGCCGAGCATGCCGCAGGTTTCGCTCATGCAGTTCACTTGGGAGCACAATTGTCGATCGGGGAAGAATGTGCCGCGCATGAATTTGCAACGCTGCTGCGAGGTGATCACGCATTCGCCTGGGGAAATTTGAAATGCACTCGGATTTAAGGCTGGGTATTTTTAGACTACTGTCAGTAGAGTCGATTGAATTTCCTTCTAAATAAATTATAATATAATTATAATGAAGATAAAAATATTTTACTTAGCGCCAATAACTAGCGTTTACAATCCCTAGCAAACCTAAAAATCCTCAACATTCACAATTCACAACATTTACAAACCCCAACATTCACAATCCAAAAATTCACAAACCCAAACATTCTCAATCCCCAACATTCAGAATCCCCAACATTCACGAACCCAAACATTCAGAATCCCCAACATTCACGAACCCAAACATTCACAATACCCAACATTCACGAACCCAAGCATTCACAATCCCCAACATTCACAATCCCCAACATCCACAATACCCAACATTCACAATCCCCAACATCCACAATCCCCAATAGTCACAATCCCCAACATCAACAATCCCCAACATTCACAATCCCAAACATTCACAATCTCCAATAGTCACAATCCCCAATAGTCACAATCCCCAACATCCACAATCCACAACATTCACAATCTCCAATAGTCACAATCCCCAATAGTCACAATCCCAAACATTCACAATCCCCAAAATTCACGAACCTAAATATTTACAATCCCAAACATTCACAACCCCCAACTTTCACAATCCCCAATTATCACAACCGCCAAAATCAACGGACCCAAAAATTCACAATCCTGAAACATCCGCAATCTCCTACCTTCACAATCCCTCACAAAAAGCAAACAAGCAGCAATCACAAACCTTTGATGCCAACGCAGCAGGGCCTAGCACTGATCGGACAGACCAGATGAGCCGATTGCAAACTTTCCAACGGATTAGACAAGCTGACATTCAATTGTTTGTGACGCCGACAAGCCGGCCACTGAGAGATATCGTCCGGCCACGAGGAGCCACCATGATCATGCTCCAGTGACAGCGGCTCCAAACAGGTTCGCGGATCCTGACCGCAAACTGGGCCGCTTTGTCGACCATTAATTGACTGCCGGAATTATTAAGGATGAGGATAACAAAACTTTTAAAAAATCCCCAAATATTCTAATTAGATGACGAGGCTTTTATATACCTATATAAGTGGATAGTTACTCTCGCCGTTTACCTTCTCTCGTGATAAATGACAAATAAATCCCCAAATCCCCCTAGTGGGCTCGAAATACTTAAATTCAAAATCTTGTTCACCTGCAAGCCAAAATTATCTGAATTATTGTTGCTCCATTTCAGCCAGACGCCTAATTGTTTAGGACAGCCGGATTGCTGACTTTGAAAACAGGCTGATCCGTCGTTGTGCACGCAACAGCCGCTATTGGATTCGTTCAAGCGCTGCCTGTCCAATATCTGAGTGTACAATGCGTCGTAGCGTCGCATGCACAGACTGTACTTAGCGCCCACGCGAATTAGATCCGACATGCGCGGTCCAATGAACAAGTTGTGATAGTCTATGGCGCACACCTGAAATAGTACATTTGTAGGGGGTTTCCTAAAGCAAGGAGTTCTAAAAATAGGATTCAAGCTTTCAGGGCAATGTACAGTACAGCAGCTTTGACATCTCACTGTAACTGACTACAGTAGCTTAAGAATCTCCCTGTAACTGACTACAGTAGCTTTGACATCTCACTGTAACTGACTACAGTAGCTTTGACATCTCACTGTAACTGACTAGAAAATAAAAAATCCCACCGTAACTACCACAAAATCCCAAAACCTTACCGTACAGGACTTAGCTAAGAAACATAAAAATAACACCATAACTAAATAATCTCCCCATAAGAGACAAAGGAAGCCACAAATCCTCACTGAAACTGACTACGGACTTATTAAACAATAATTCTGATAGAAAAAATTTCCCCAAAACAACAAAACCAAACGCATACCTTAGCCTGCAGCATATTCCTATTGACAACGGTGGCGGATCTGGTGCTCAACAAGGTAACACCAAACGGAGCGAAGCCAAATTGCACCACAGTGGCTATAAATATGATGCAATGCACACACGTTATCCAATAGGTGAAATATGGACGAAACAGCAGGTGATGATCAATTTCTGCTTTTAGTTCGGCAGTTTCGGTATTGGTTAGGCAAGATAGTCGCAGACGGTCAAGTAGGCTAGTCGGCCCGGGTTCGAACTCCGGCTGTCTCTGCTCAATCAACTGGTTCATTAACAGCTCCCGTTCCCTCTGCTCGGCCTCGAGCTCCTCTTTTCTCTGATTGAAATCCAAGACAAACACGTTGCCGGACGATCGCGAAGGTTGTTCAGCAGATTCTACGCGGATCTCCGACGCGGCATCGACAAAATCCCGACCAGCTGTGGGATGATGATTACCCGGCTCCTCCGGCACAGTTGGAAGCTGGACAACGTCTTGAGCATCGTCGCCATCGATTCGTTTAGGAGTCTTCGCCGCCGAGCTGGGAGTTCCGCTGCCGCCAGACGACAGAGAACGCACGCCCCGATAAAGGCAACGAATAGCGCTGTCCCTTCGCAGTAGCTGCTGCTGCTGCTGCCTCATCGCTTTGAAGCTGACTGGACTACTAAAATCTACATTGTCAAACGAAGCCGCGTTTCTTGGAGGCGCCGACGGAGGTGGCGGCCGTCCAAGCTGCTGCTGCTCCGTTGGTAGAAGAGGCGTTCCCAAGCCCGACAACAAACGGAGCCGCGACGGCGTCGGACAGGACAGCTGCCGACCGATTGGACGTCGTTCAGATTCCGTCGTTGCCGTCGCCGATGCCGCCAGTTGCGGAGGTCGTCGGAGATTTCCATAGCTAGCCAGCAATTGCAGACGTCGTTGATTCCATTTCTCGTTAGCATCTGGCGGTTCAGCTTTGAGTCCCAGCGCTGTCATGCAGCTGCTGCCGGCCCTAACCGACACCTGACGCAGAGCGCCAACACTCGGCCGGCGTCGCTGGGAACCGTCCGCACGGCGACGAGAATTCGACGACAAATTCGACAGTGTCGAGGCGGCGGCGGCGGCAGCAGTGGCCGTCGAAGTTTGGCGTTGCAATTCGATGCTATTGGAGTCTTTGTTTTCCGAACGTGTCTTCATTTTGATGTTTTATATTGATAGCGTTTCGGTTAGTTAAATAGAGCTTGGCGTATTTAACAGCTAGCAGGAATTCTTATCAATGCGCAGTTCGCATCCATACTATTAGCTATTTGGTCACGGTTATTTACTGTTTCATAAAAGCAAGCGCTTTACTGAAATAAAAAAAATTAAACAAACATATTTTTACGAGTATTTATCATATGATAAGAGAAACTCAGTGGCTAAATGTAGGCCTGACCTACAGCGCAGTAGCTAATAATAAATTCTGTTATGCCAGAGGAAGCAAAAGTTTGGTTAGAATTGAAAGCCTGGATAAGATAAAGTTTTGGGGGCCTAAAAGTATGGGGTATATAAAGAACATAAACGAATAAGCAAAACAGTGTAATGGAGAGAGGTTTAGAAGACAGCGGAAAACACGAAGAAAGGCAGCATAAGACATTAGGAAGAGAACGAGAGACACATTGGACAGAGCGGAAGACACAAGTGAGGGAGCGGAAGACACGAGGGAGGGAGCGGAAGACACGAGGGAGGGAGCGGAAGACACAAGGGAGAGGGCGGAAGACACAAGGGAGGGAGCGGAAGACACAAGGGAGAGGGCGGAAGACACAAGGGAGAGGGCGGAAGACACAAGGGAGAGGGCGGAAGACACAAGGGAGAGGGCGGAAGACACAAGGGAGGGAGCGGAAGACACAAGGGAGAGGGCGGAAGGCACAAGGTACAGGGCGGAAGACACAAGTGAAAGGGCGGAAGACACAAGGGAGGGAGCGGAAGACACAAGGGAGAGGGCGGAAGACACAAGGGAGAGGGCGGAAGACACAAGGGAGGGAGCGGAAGACACAAGGGAGAGGGCGGAAGACACAAGGGAGGGAGCGGAAGACACAAGGGAGAGGGCGGAAGACACAAGGGAGAGGGCGGAAGACACAAGGGAGAGGGCAGAAGACACAAGGGAGGGAGCGGAAGACACAAGGGAGAGGGCGGAAGGCACAAGGTACAGGGCGGAAGACACAAGTGAAAGGGCGGAAGACATAAGGGAGAGGGCGAACGGGAGACAGATGAAGGGACTTTTATAATTAACAATTACTTAGCCACTATTTTATTCAATAGAAGAACAAAAGTCATCAGAAGGTTGTCAAATTGTCATTGAAAAAATTCAAACGAAACTCATTTACTTGCTTGGAAAGACTCAGGAAAAAAGTTACTATTACCGTAGTGTACTTTAAGTAGTAAAATAATAAAATAAAATCGGCTAAAAATGTAAAAAAATCGATTTCGCAAAAGAACAGTTCCAAATGCAAAAGAAAACAATCGATTTAGAAAAATATCTAACGGTCAAATTAAATTTTAAAAAATGCTTAAACTTTACTTAAATAATAGAATAATTAATACAATACAAATACGAATACTTAAAACCCTGCTTTATAGAAAATTATTCTGTTGTATAACTAATAAAAGTCAGCTTATCAGGTTTTGTGCCAGACTATAAGAATACATTTAAGTCTATGAGATGAAGTGTCAGACTATGAGATGAAGTGTCAGACTATGAGATGAAGTGACAGAATATGAGGTTAGGTGTCAGACTACGAGATGAAGTGTCAGACTATGAGATTAGGCATTATACTATGAGATGAAGTGTCAGACTATGAGATAAAGTGTCAGACTATGAGATAAAGTGTCAGACTATGAGATAAAGTGTCAGACTATGAGATAAAGTGTCAGACTACGAGATGAAGTGTTCAGACTATGAGATTAGGCATTAGACTATGAGATGAAGTGTCAGACTATGAGATTAGGCATTAGACTATGAGATGAAGTGTCAGACTTTGAGATTAGGCATTAGACTATGAGATGAAGTGTCAGACTATGAGATTAGGCATTAGACTATGAGATGAAGTGTCAGACTATGAGATTAGGCATTAGACTATGAGATGAAGTGTCAGACTTTGAGATTAGGCATTAGACTATGAGATGAAGTGTCAGACTATGAGATGAAGTGTCAGACTATGAGATTAGGCATTAGACTATGAGATGAAGTGTCAGACTATGAGATGAAGTGTCAGACTATGAGATGAAGTGTCAGACTATGAGATGAAGTGTCAGACTATGAGATGAAGTGTCAGACTATGAGATGAAGTGTCAGACTATGAGATTAGGAATTAGACTATGAGATGAAGTGTCAGACTATGAGATGAAGTGTGAGACTGTGATGAAGTGTCAGACTATGAGATTAGGAATTAGACTATGAGATGAAGTGTCAGACTATGAGATGAAGTGTCAGACTATGAGATGAAGTGTCAGACTATGAGATGAAGTGTCAGACTATGAGATGAAGTGTCAGACTATGAGATGAAGTGTCAGACTATGAGATGAAGTGTCAGACTATGAGATAAAGCGTCAGACTATAAGATTTGGAGTCAGAGTATGAGATTTCTGAATTGAGCTAATAGTCATACTAAATGTTAGATTATCAGTGTAAATGCTACAAAATACACTACAATGCACTTAGGTAATCAAGCTATTACTTGTATATAATAGTAAGAAACTAAAAAGACAATACTAAAACTAAAGTTAATGTCCATGGGGTGGACACGTGCTAGGCGCAAAGTCGGCAGTGTACACAGCGCCGCAATGAGTGTCCTGGATGTGTTTCGGAAAGGCGGAGTGCAGCCACAGGAAGAAGCAGTTAACCTGGCGGCACCAGGGGCACACTGGAGGTTGATCGACAGGTAGGAAAAAGATTAGGCATAGCGACAAGGTCAGGACTGACCAGATGGACAGAAATACCAGGGATTTTAGCTTCCCTTTGCGGCGCCTGGAATTGGAATAATTTATGTCGGACTTCAATTAGCGGGTTAGTTAATCCCAAAAAATTGTTCTATAATAATTTTGTTACAAAATACAATGAAAAGTACTAAAATAAAAAAATTTCTGATTCCAAAAGTATCACTCAGATAAAATTAAATTGAAAACTTCAAAAACTATGAATTTGAAAGCCTAAAAAGCCAGAATAGAAACTGAAAAACCTCAAAACCCGAAACTGAAAAACGACAAAACCCGAAATTAAAAGAACCTCAAAACCCGAATTTAAGAAACCTCAAAACCCGAAACTGAAAAACCTCAAAACCCTAAATCGAAAAACCTCAAAACCCTAAATCGAAAAACCTCAAAACCCTAAATCGAAAAACCTCAAAACCCGAAACTGAAAAACCTACAAACCCGAAACTGAAAAACCCCAAAACCTGAAATAAAAAAATACCTGAAAACCCGAAACTGAAAAACCTCAAAACCTGAAACTGAAAAACCTCAAAAGCCAAAATTAAAAAACATCAAAAACTGAAACTGGAAAACCTCAGAACACTAAAAATAAACATAAAAAACATTGAAAAATTTATAATAAAAAATCACCATTTTGTCAATTCAGGCCGAACGCTAATTATCCAAATCCTTTTGAACAGGTCACCGAGACTACTCAGGCCTTGGCGAACGGAGCCAACAAAACTGATTAATAGTGCCGAGAAGCCGCCGCCGCCGCCGCCTCCCTGAGTGGGATTTCCATTATCATTGTTTCTGTTGCTGTTCGAATTGCCAGTCACGTTTAACAAATCGTCAAAGCCGACAACGCCGACTCCCGTGTCGCTATCAATGCTGACCGCGTCTTGTCCCTCATCAACCTGACCAGTTGAGTCGCTATGCTTGTTATAAAGCAACGAAAGATGAGGCAATAGACCGCAGGAGGAAAGCAGGCAACCGCTAATAAAGCCGCCAACACTGGAGAACATATCTAGCCAAGGTGACACGCCAAGAATTAACAAAACTAATAGTAGTACTATTAGTAGGCTAGTGGAACGAACTCGACTGTCAACGTAGCGCCAGGCAGTGACGTATTCCACTATTACGGCGGTGAATGAGCCAATCTGGGGATTGCGGTGACGTACGTATATATTAGTTGCTTAGGGTGGGATAATACAAGGTAATCGTATTTGACAATATGACAATCATTAAAGGGGAGGCTAAACATTGGGTAGGAAAATGATATTGGGGCTAAAAGAAGAGGGGAGACAAAGAAAAAGGGGGAAACTCTGAGAGAGGGAAGAGACTGAGAGGGAGACACTGAGAGGGAGACACTGAGAGAGAGAGAAAGAGAGAATGAGAGGGAGACACTGAGAGAGAGAGAGAGAATGAGAGGGAGACACTGAGAGAGAGAAAGAGAGAATGAGAGGGAGACACTGAGAGAGAGAAAGAGAGCATGAGAGGGAAACACTGAGAGAGAGAAAGAGAGCATGAGAGGTAGACACTGAGAGAGAGAAAGAGAGAATGAGAGGTAGACACTGAGAGAGAGAAAGAGAGAATGAGAGGGAAACACTGAGAGAGAGAAAGAGAGCATGAGAGGTAGACACTGAGAGAGAGAAAGAGAGCATGAGAGGTAGACACTGAGAGAGAGAAAGAGAGAATGAGAGGTAGACACTGAGAGAGAGAAAGAGAGAATGAGAGGTAGACACTGAGAGAGAGAAAGAGAGAATGAGAGGGAAACACTGAGAGAGAGAAAGAGAGCATGAGAGGTAGACACTGAGAGAGAGAAAGAGAGAATGAGAGGTAGACACTGAGAGAGAGAAAGAGAGAATGAGAGGGAGACACTAAGGAGACACTGGGAGGGAGACACTGAGAGAGAATAAGAGGGAGACACTGAGAGGGGGACACTGAGAGGGAGACACTGAGAGGGGGACACTGAGAGGGAGACACTGTGAGGGGGACACTGAGAGGGAGACACTGAGGGGGAGACACTGAGAGGGAGACACTGAGAGGGAGACACTAATAGAGGTGGCATACTGAAAGGGCAGAACCCGCACAGAAACAATCCCCTAACCTGAGCAGCCGCCGGTCCAACATCGACAGATTCGGGCAGGGCAAGAGCGGACAGCAGTGAGCCAACTAAACCGGAGCCAAAGTACAGACAGGCGGTTCTTCTCCAGCCGGCCAGGCGTTCCAATCGTCTCAGATAGAATCCGTGATGCAGGAGAGTTAACAATAGCGTAGCCAAACCGCCGTGCAAGAACTGCGTGATAGCCAGCCGGTAGAACTGTTTAGGCTGCTCGGGATTAGAGAATCCCAGCATGCCGCAGGCTACCGCAAGGCAATTAACCTGGGAGCACAGCTGACGATTCGAGTGGTAGAAGCCGCGCAGTTGTTGACAGCGGAGCTGCGAGACGATAGCGCATTCGCCTGCGGCAAGGGAAGAGGAAATTAGTAGTTTAGGAGTAGCGCAACAAGTACCTAATCACTGCGGCCAGTTCACACCTACCCTAGCCATACATGTACACCCATGTACACCCACACCTAACTGCCGCGGCTATTTTCACACCTCTCTTAGCTATAAACCCTCCCCTAACTGCCGCGGCTATTTTCACACCTCTCTTGGCTATAAACCCTCCCCTAACTGCCGCGGCTATTTTCACACCTCTCTTGGCTATAAACCCTCCCCTAACTGCCGCGGCTATTTTCACACCTCTCTTGGCTATAAACCCACCCCTAACTGACCTCTCCTAGCTATAAACCCACCCCTAACTGACCTCTCCTAGCTATAAACCCACCCCTAACTGACCTCGCCTAACTATAAACCCACCCCTAACTGACCTCTCCTAGCTATAAACCCACCCCTAACTGACCTCTCCTAGCTATAAACCCATCCCTAACTGACCTCTCCTAGCTATAAACCCACCCCTAACTGACCTCTCCTAGCTATAAACCCACCCCTAACTGACCTCTCCTAGCTATAAACCCACCCCTAACTGACCTCTCCTAGCTATAAACCCACCCCTAACTGACCTCTCCTAGCTATAAACCCACCCCTAACTGACCTCGCCTAACTATAAACCCACCCCTAACTGACCTCTCCTAGCTATAAACCCACCCTTAACTGACCTCGCCTAGCTATAAACCCACCCCTAACTGACCTCTCCTAGCTATAAACCCACCCCTAACTGACCTCTCCTAGCTATAAACCCACCCCTAACTGACCTCTCCTAGCTATAAACCCACCCCTAACTGACCTCTCGTAGCTATAAACCCACCCCTAACTGACCTCTCCTAGCTATAAACCCACCCCTAACTGACCTCGCCTAGCTATAAACCTAGCCCTAACTTCCGCGGCTATTTTCACACCTCCCTAGCTATAAACCAACCTCTACCTGCCGCAGCCAGTTGACACCTCCTTAGCCATAACTAATTAGGTTAATAAAGGACCCCAGAGCTCACCAATCAAACCGTAGCAACAGGGCCTGGCACTAATAGGACAAGCCAGATGATTCCATTCGCCTGGAACAGGCGCTAGCGCAGTCTGTCGCTGACACGCTGGCCACCGAGTGACATCATCTGGCCAGGCCTGTGGGCCGCCAGGTAGCGACAAAGGCTTGTCGCAGGTGCGAGGATCTTCGCCGCAAACGGGACCGCTAAGGCGACTGTCCGGTCCCTATAATTTTAACGAAATAAAAACAAATTACCAACTAACCAAGAAACTATTTAAATAAACAAATCGATCGTGCTAAGTAATAGCCGCACCTTGCTAGAATTGTCCCATTTAATCCAGGTGCCCAGATACTCTGGACAGCCGTCTCTCAGACTCTGATAGCAGGCCGAGCCGTCATTATGAATGCAGCAACCGCTTCGAGCTTCTTCTAGGCGTTGTCGATCAATAATATTCTTATACAAGCCGGCGTAGCGACGCATACACGGACTATAATTGGCTCCCAGCCTAATCAAGTCGGATATGCGCGGACCAATCAGAAAGTTCGGATAGTCTATGGTGCAGACCTGATGAATTGCCGATATGTATCGTAATTAATATCTTTTAGATTTAAAAATAATTAAAATAAAACAAAATCCTAGAGGTACGAGTAATAATTACTAACCTTTACTGGAAAATTATTTCGATCTTTTTCAACAATTTTCTCCTCATTGTTAACGCTATTAATGCCAGGCGTGACAATGCCAAAGAGTAGAACTGACAGGGCGAATAGTACAACTTGTACACCGGTGATCCACAGGGTGAAGTAGGGCCTGTGCCTATTTCAACAATTAGATAATTAGATGCTCAAGATATAATCGAATTATAATATTCAATATGAGAATAATCTAACCTGCCAATGTCCTCCGAGGTGGCAACTTGCAAAATATTGGTTTCACCTTCGATTGAAAAGTCCACACGAAGGAATCTGGCGTGAATGGAATGTAAAGTAGAATTTGAATGCGGGATTAAAACGCTTCACCAGTTCCTAAACAGGCTTAATATGTCCTTAACTACCAAACACTGGCCCTTAACTTCCAAAATCTGGGCCTCAACTACCAAAATCTGGGCCTTAACTACCAAAATATGGTCCTCAACTACCAAAATATGGTCCTTAACTACCAAAATATGGTCCTCAACTACCAAAATCTGGTCCTTAAATACTAAAATCTGGTCCTCAACTACTAAAATATGGGCCTCAACTACAAAAATCTGGTCCTCAACTACCACAATCTGGTCCTCAACTACCAAAATCTGGTCCCTAACTACTAAAAGCAGGTCTTTAAATAAAAAACACTTCCCTTAATTTCTATATCACCTCATCGTTAAAGGCTTCAGTCTTCACAGATAACCACCTATGAAACGAAGCTACAAAAAACTCACTGCAGCAGAGACGCCGAGCTATAAGCATTAGCTAACTGCTTCGCCGCCGCCCCAGCTTCGTCCTGTCCGCCCTGTCTTTGACGCAATCTTCGACGTCGTTCAACGCTCACTGTGGACCACAGCTGCTGTCCTCCTTGACTTGCTTGACCCCGCTGCTGAGGCTGCTGCTGCTGACGCTGACGAAACTGTCGAATCCGACGACGCTCTTCGTCAAGTTCGGCAGCGGTTCGATCCGCTTCGCTGTACCTGGCTAAGTCGGCCTCCAAATCGTTGATCAAATCCTCATCTGTGTAGTTGTAGTCGCGAAAATCTGCCTCATAGCTTGGCGCCTGCTGAATGTAAGTCGACGGCGGACGGTCCAAGCTCAACTGCTGATTTGACTGCTGCTGGAGCGGCTGGTGGCTGTCCGATCTGACTTCCTGATCCATCCTAGCTTGCCGGATGTTAGGGCTGCAAGTGAAAAGAAAGTTTAATAAAGTACACGTGCAAAGTACATTTGACACTTTAGAGGGTTTAAAAACAGCGACTGGAGTGCCTAGATGCCTAATTATTTGCCCAAGTATTTTAGATTCCAATAAATTCCAGGCGCCTCGATAACAGAAGTGCACAATACTTTTTGTAAAAAAGCATGGATGTTGTTAAAGTCCGTGTCTGAATGCTATCAGTGCCTGGATGATTTAAAGGTGCCTGGATATCAGAGTGCCTGGATGCGATATCAGAGTGCCTGGATGATTTTAAGGTGCCTGGATGATATCAAAGTGCCTGGATATCAGAGTGCCTGGATGACATTAGAGTGCCTGGATGATATCAGAGTGCCTGGATGACATCAGAGTGCCTGGATGATATTATATGAGAGAGCCTGGATGATATCAGAGTGCCTGGATGATATCAGAGGGCCTGGATGATATCAGAGTGCCTGGATGATATCAGAGGGCCTGGATGATATCAGAGTGCCTGGATGATATCAGAGTGCCTGGATGATTTTAAGGTGCCTGGATGATATCAGAGTGCCTGGATGATATCAGAGGGCCTGGATGATATCAGAGTGCCTGGATGATATCAGAGTGCCTGGATGATTTTAAGGTGCCTGGATGATATCAAAGTGCCTGGATATCAGAGTGCCTGGATGACATTAGAGTGCCTGGATGATATCAGAGTGCCTGGATGACATCAGAGTGCCTGGATGATATTATATGAGAGAGCCTGGATGATATCAGAGTGCCTGGATGATATCAGAGGGCCTGGATGATATCAGAGTGCCTGGATGATATCAGAGTGCCTGGATGATATCAGAGTGCCTCGATATCAGAGTGCCTGGATTATATCAGAGTGCCTGGATGATTTTAGAGTGCCTGAATGATATCAAAGTGCCTGAGTGATATCAAAGTGCCTGGATGATTTTAAAGTGCCTGGATGATATCAGAGTGCCTGGATATCAGAGTGCCTGGATATAAGATTGCCTGGATGATATCGGAATGCCCGATTGCTTGTAGAGTGCCTGATGCTATTAGAGTGCCTGGATAATTAATTAAATCTTGCAATACATATCTCCACACTACTGCCTGGGATTCTATGATTGTATAAAGCGCCTCGAAAAAAGATTAAAAAATTAATAAAGAGAAAGTACTTTTGTACTTTTTTAAAGTACACCGGTGAAAGTAAAACAACAACGACAGTGTACAGTGCTAACGCTTAATTTATTATATTATAACAGAATTGTACTATTTTGCACTAAAACTGCAAGTAAAGCAAGGCGTACTAAGACTCGGTCTTTGTTCGATTAGAAAATATGCAACAACCTACCTTAAATTACGAGCATGAATGTTAAAGCATAAGCAAGATATCTTACTAGTAGCAGCAAATCATGAGCAGATAATCAGCAAGCCTCTGAAAGTTATAAATTAAGCATCATACATTATCAACAAAATTCATAATTTAAATAATAAGTTATTTGGCGAAAAACATTTTCTAGCAAATACAGATAAGCAGTGGAAGAATATTAAAGTGAGTAAAATATTCATAATTGCAGACAATTTGCCGTTGAATTTTTCATGCTTTTAGCATGTGCGCAAAAGAATAAATAAAACGAACGGATACTGATAGTCAGCTTTCCGGTGCGAATAACAGTTGGGTTTCCGGTGCTAATAATAGTTGGGTTTCCGGTGCTAATAATAGTTGGGTTTCCGGTTCTAATAATAGTTGGGTTTCCGGTTCTAATAATAGTTGGGTTTCCGGTTAGTTTCCGGTGCTAATAATAGTTGGGTTTCCGGTGCTAATAATAGTTGGGTTTCCGGTGCTAATAACAGTTGGGTTTCCGGTTAGTTTCCAGTGCTAATAACAGTTGGGTTTCCGGTTGGTTTCCGGTGCTTATTACAGTTGGGTGTCCGGTTGATTTCCGGTGCTAATAATAGTTGGGTTTCCTGTTAGTTTCCGGTGCTAATAATAGTTGGGTTTCCGGTTGGTTTCCGGTGCTAATTTTAGTTGGGTTTCCGGTGCTAATAACAGTTGGGTTTCTGGTTGATTTCCGGTGCTAAAAATATTTGGGTTTCCGTTGCTAATATTAGTTGGGTTTCTGGTTGTTTTCTAGTACTTATAATAGGTGGGTTTCCGGTGCTAATAACACCTGGGTGTCTGGTTGGTTTTCCGTGCTGTTAATAGTTGGGCTTCCGGTGCTAATAATAGCTGGGTTTCCGGTGCTAATAATAGTTGGGTTTCCGGTGCTAATTACAGTTGGGTTTCCGGTTGGTTTCCGGTGCTAATAATAGTTGGGTTTCCGGTTCTAATAATAGTTGGGTTTCCGGTTATTTTCCGGTGCTAATTACAGTTGGGTTTCCGGTTATTTTCCGGTGCTAATTACAGTTGGGTTTCCGGTTGGTTTCCGGTGCTAATAACAGTTGGGTTTCCGGTTGGTTTCTGGTGCTAATTACAGTTGGGTTTCCGTTTAGTTTCCGGTGCTAATAACAGTTGGGTTTCCGGTGATAATAATAGTTGCTATAGTTGGTCTCTGGTGCTATACCAATGGTACACTTTCCAGGGCCATATTAATTTTTATGTTTCCACTGCTAATAATATTGACAAAAAAGGTTAAACTTTTAAAGTTCGATTGTTTTTATAACGGTTTTTAAACGTTGGCGTACATTTTTCGAGTGTTCTTGCAGAGCAATTTTTACGTTTTTAATTTTCAGATGTTTTCGCATCCACGTTCAAATCAGTAGCTCTGCTAGTCGCATTTCTGTCAACAGATTCCGACGAATGTTCAATAGTACTTTCAGTAGGATTGGTGCTGACAGTCGGAGCCTGAACAGCTTCATCGTCAGCTTCACCAGCCGCCGACGCCGCTCCCTCCTCCATGCTGAATGTCGGCAGTGACGAGTCCGGATGCGGCACAATCCGAGGCAGCAGTTCCGGTATGTCGTAAAATTTACCTTTAAACTGCGGCCCGTACTCAGTCCAATTGCGGCCCAGCTCGCGCAATTTTCGACGGAGCATGTCTAAAAGGCCTTTCTTTAGCGTGCCCCGATCCGAGTTCTTCAACTGTTCCTGCACCTGGACGGGGGAGTTATGACAGGGATTTTAGATAGTTAGTATGGTGACTAACAAAATAGGCTAAGGACAGTTCTAAAGAGTGAATAATTAATAGAAAGGGGACACAAGGTGAGGTTAGAGATAAGGGACGAATAAGGGGAGATTGAGAAAGGGGAAAGACAAAGGGAAGATGGAGAAAAGGGAAGACAAAGCGAAGATGCAGAAAAGAGGAAGACAAAGGGAAGATGGAGAAAATGGGGAAGACAACGGGGAGATGGAGAAAATGGGGAAGACAAAGGGAAGATGGAGAAAATGGGGAAGACAACGGGGAGATGGAGAAAATGGGGAAGACAAAGGGAAGATGGAGAAAAGAGGAAGACAAAGGGGAGATAAAGAAAAGGTAAGACAAAGGGGAGATGGAGAAAAGGGGAAGATAAAGGTCAATTAGAGAAAGGGGAAGAAAAAGGGTAGATGAAGAAATGGGGATAAAAAGTGTAAATAGAGAAAGGGGAAGACAAAGAGAAGACGGAGAAAAGGGGAAGACAAAGGGGAGATGGAGAAAAGGGGAAGATAAAAGGAAGATAAAGAAAAAGGGGACGACAAAGGTTAGATGGATAAAAAGGGAAGACAAAGGTTGGATAGAGAATAGGGAAGACAAAGGTTAGATGGAGAAAAAGGGGAAGACAAAGGGGAGATGCAGAAAAGGGGAAGACAAAGGGAAGATGAAGAAAAAGGGGAAGACAAAGGTTAGATAGAGAAAGGGGAAGAAAAAGGGTAGATGAAGAAATGGGGATAAAAAGTGTAGATAGAGAAAGGGGAAGACAACGGTGAAATCAAGGATTCAAAATCACGAAAGAAACAAAGAAGCAGGTTGATACTCGTACACACGCGGCACCCACCTCAGCAAATTCGTTCTTCTGGCCAGCCATAGCCGCCGCGTGACTCAGCGGGCCAACCAATTTCAATATAGAATAGAAACTGCCAGCCATAGGATAGGCCTGGGCTAACAGACGCTGAGCGGCCAAATCATAAGCGGCCGCTTTGCTTCGACCAATGCACGGGCCAGACTGGCTGCCTCGCAGGGTCAGACAGCACGAATGTCCTTGATGCGGCCTGTGATGCCGTTTCGTACCGGCGGCGATAGAAGCGGCAACTGCGGCGGGCGAAGCTATTGCGTAATCGATTCTTAATTCGCTCTCCTCTATGCAGTAGCGACGCATATAGTCGCTAAGTAGACAGCGCATTCTCGGCAATTGGTGACGTTTCAACAGTTCGATAGCTTTGGGATCGGTGCTGGCTAGGGATTTGAAATCGTCGGGTACTTCGGCTGGTTGTTGATCGGCGTTGTCGGTTGCTAAGGGAGACGCCTGCTCCGAAGGCTGTTGTTGGTGCTGACGTGAGCTGCCTGGGGCTGACCATTTGTCGGAGTTGCTGCCATTCGACGCTTGGATTTGCTGTTGCTTCTTCTGCGATTTGGCATTGCTTCCAGTAGAAGATAAAGAAGGCATGGCTGCGGACCCGGCAGCTGGAAAAATACACGGGTATTTAGTAATCAAATACTATTAAAGGATAGGCCAAGGGTTAAATGACGGACTTAGGGACTCAAATTGAATAAATGACAGACTTAGGGACTCAAATTGAATAAATGACAGACTTAGGGACTCAAATTGAATAAATGACAGACTTAGGGACTCAAATTGAATAAATGACAGACTTAGGGACTCAAATTGGATAAGTGACGGACTAAGGGACTCAAATTGGAAAAGTGACGGACTTAGGGACTCAAATTGGATGAATGACACACTTAGGGACTCAATTTGAATAAATGACAGACTTAGGGACTCAAATTGGATAAATGACAGACTTAGGGACTCAAATTGAATAAATGACGGACTTAGGGACTCAAATTGGATAAATGACAGACTTAGGGACTCAAATTGAATAAATGACGGACTTAGGGACTCAAATTGGATAAGTGACGGACTTAGAGACTCAAATTGGATAAATGACAGACTTAGGGACTCAAATTGAATGAATGACGCCCTTAGGGACTCAAATTGGATAAATGACAGACTTAGGGACTCAAATTGAATGAATGACGGACTTAGGGACTCAAATTGGATAAATGACACACTTAGGGACTCAAATTGAATAAATGACGGACTTAGGGACTCAAATTGGATAAATGACAGACTTAGGGACTCAAATTGAATAAATGACGGACTTAGGGACTCAAATTGGATAAGTGACGGACTTAGAGACTCAAATTGGATAAATGACAGACTTAGGGACTCAAATTGAATGAATGACGGACTTAGGGACTCAAATTGGATAAATGACACACTTAGGGACTCAAATTGGATGAATGACACACTTAGGGACTCAAATTGGATGAAAGACGGACTTAGGGACTCAAATTGGATAAATGAGAGACTTAGGAACTCCAAATCCTCACCCGAATCTCTATTGATGCCGGCAGTCGCAGACCCAACTAGCGATGGATGCTGCAACAAATCGTCCTTAAACTCGTCGAAATTCGGCACTAGAGTTTCTAAGCCGCTCAGAGCGGCCATGTGTCTGGCTAGGCGTTTGTTTTTACCAACTCCAGTGCCCAGCTGGCGGCCGTCGTGGCTAAGAAGATTGCAACGCAGTTCCGTGTCGCTAAGGCGATGATATTCGTAACGAAACTGTCGGTCTGGGGCCACCTGATTGAGATTTTTTATAAATCAAAATTTTGCGATACGGGGATTTCTTATTGTTGATAATGGTAGGAATTATCTTTGCTGAAACAGTAATTATTAAACTACCTCATCAACATCTATTCATTTACTAGCTACTCCTTATCTTACCCCCTCATGAGTAGCTACTCCTCATCTACCCCTTCATCAGTAGCTACTCCTCATCTACATTTTCATCAGTAGCTACTCCTCATCTACATTTTCATCAGTAGCTACTCCTCATCTACCCCTTCATCAGTAGCTACTCCTCATCTACATTTTCATTAGTAGCTACTCCTCATCTACCCCTTCATCAGTAGCTACTCCTCATCTACCCTTTCATCAGTAGCTACTCCTCATCTACATTTTCATTAGTAGCTACTCCTCATCTACCCCTTCATCAGTAGCTACTCCTCATCTACCCTTTCATCAGTAGCTACTTCTCATCTACCCCTTCATTAGTAGCTACTCCTGATCTACCCCTTCATCAGTAGCTACTCCTCATCTACCCCTTCATTAGTAGCTACTCCTCATCTACCCTTTCATCAGTAGCTACTCCTGATCTACCCCTTCATCAGTAGCTACTCCTCATCTACCCCTTCATCAGTAGCTACTCCTCATCTACCTCTTCATCAGTAGCTACTCCTCATCTACCCCTTCATCAGTAGCTACTCCTCATCTACCCCTTCATCAGTAGCTACTTCTTATCTTTAGCTACTCCTTAAGATCTACAGCTACTCCTTAATTTTTCGACTAGCCAATAAAAATCGGCAGTTGAAAAAATCACGCAGACTCACCTGCAGATCGGCAATCACGCTGGCCGGCATTTTACCAACAGGATTGATCAATCGCTCCCGTTTGCCAGCCTCCGCACTGATTAGAATCATTTTACTCTGAGGCGTATCCCGATTAGCTTGACGCAACGAGGCAATCGAAGGTGTCCTCGGTGGCAGCAGCGACGGAGCAACTCGACCCGGAGACGGAGCTGGTCGATGCTGCTGTTGTTGAGCTTGACTAGAGTTGGCGGCTGTGGAAAGCGCCGATGTACTTTTCAACGGAGATTCGTCGGTGACACCGCTGACGTCGTTATTGATGCTGCCATCTTCGCCGACCTCCTCAGAGACGTCGGCGACCGCCTGCGATGTCGTCACTTGGAGAAACTGCCCTGCCCTACAGGGTGTTGAAATAGCAGAAGAATAACTGTGATTCTCTTGGTACACAAATGGTTCCCTAATTAAATTAGGTTCGATTCTCAGGGGTCTTAGAGGTGATTCTATATATAGACGGGACCGATGCTATAAATAGATTAGGGGGCGATTCTATAAATAGATTACGGGGGCGATTCTATAAATAGATTACGGGGGCGATTCTATAAATAGATTAAGGGAAGATTCTATAAATAGATTAGGGGCGATTCTATAAATAGATTCGGGGGCGATTCTATAAATAGATTAGGGGGCGATTCTATAAATAGATTAGGGGACGATTCTAAAAATAGATTAGGGGGCCATTCTATAATTGTATTATGCGATTCGATAGATAAAATATGCTTGATTTTATATAGACATAATAGAGGGCGATTCTAAGAAAGAATAATGGCGATTCTTTAGGTAAACCACTGAAACATATTTCGAGCAATCTCTGGACCATTAATCAAACTTAAAATGCATGTCAAATAAGTACCAGATAAACAAACAAACAAATAAACAATTTTTAAACCAACCTAGCCTGACCACACTGTTGTCGCAGCAGTCTTTGTTCAGTCTTATAACGAAACAATCGTTGACAATAATTGCGTACATCGGCGTGACTGAGGTACACCGAGTCATCGCCAGCGGAAGAAGAAGCCGACTGTTGTTGTTGTTGTTGTTGTTGTTGTTGTTGTTGTTGATTAGCAACTAAGGTCGCGCCGGAAGACACAATGACGGGACACGCACCAACAACCGACACTGGAGCGGGCGTGGGTGGCTGCTGTGTACTAGAAGAATCAGTTTCCGACGCCAAACGAGGTCGCTTTTGATCAGTTGAATCGTCAACGACTAGCGCCTGTTGTTCATTCGGTCTCTTTCTGTCCGGTTTCTTGACTTTGTCGTCGTTTTCGTCATCGGAGGAAGTGATTTCGCCTTCCTCGGCGTCGGATGACTCGCCTATTGGATTTTTATTATTAGCGGCTGACTCAACAGGTTCCGACGCCGGTTTTTGCTGTTCTTGTTGAACCTCTTCAACTGTAGACGGTTCCAGGTTGTCGGCTTCATCGACTTCAATATCGACAGTGTCGCAGTCGGTTTGAACGCCTCTTGACGCCGTTGTTGGACTAGATTGACGGTTCGATGACAACAACGAAGAGGGCAGAAGTCCGGCCGCTTGGAGACTACGTCGGTAGCCGAGGCAGGGCAAACAAGCCAGCGGTATGAGGTGATTGCGCAACGATGTTGAGCCGGTGAAGTAGGGCCTGAAATGGCGAGTTGGAGCTATTAAACCTACTGGGAAGAGGGTAGCTAAGAGCCACCTACTGGGAAGAGGGTAACTAAGAGCCACCTACTGGGAATAGGGTAGCTAAGAGCCACCTACTGGGAACAGGGTAGCTAAGAGCCACCTACTGGGAATAGGGTAGCTAAGAGCCACCTACTGGGAAGAGGGTAGCTAAGAGCCACCTACTGGGAAGAGGGTAGCTAAGAGCCACCACCTAGTGGGAGGAGGGTAGCTTAGACCCACCTACTAGGAAGAGGGTAGCTAAGAGCCACCTACTGGGAATAGGGTAGCTAAGAGCCACCTACTGGGAAGAGGGTAGCTAAGAGCCACCTACTGGGAAGAGGGTAGCTAAGAGCCACCACCTAGTGGGAGGAGGGTAGCTAAGACCTACCTACTAGGAAGAGGGTAGCTAAGAGCCACCTACTGGATTGGGGGCAATTAAAAGCCACACACTCAAGCAATAATAGAGAATATTTAAGAAATGATTCTTAATACAAACATGATGCTTCTTACCTAGCCAACGTAACCACTTTCGTGGGCTTGTGCAGGAACAGAGTGAGGCCGCTAGTGTGCTCAATCGGTATCCAAGACGGGGGCAAACGAAACGGAGGCTTGGGCAGAAAGTCCCGATCAATTGATGTCACAGTGAACAGCTTTTCACCAGGGCCGACAGCGGGATCAGCATTTCTAGGCCCTGCATTGGCAGACTCTGGACCCTCAGGGCTTGGTAAGGGCACAAAATTCTCAGGATCCTCTTCCACTGGGATTCGAATACCGTGATACTGACGCCTGGGATGTTGGCGATGCTGCTGATAATGCTGATGAGGCTGTCGTTGCTGGGGCGACAGTTTGGCATGGTTACTGACAAATTTTGCACCTTCCGATGCTGCACTAGGCGCAGCGGTGGCCATGACTAGCTGAAAAGACAGACAGAAGTTGAGTTAGGGTCTTGAGAATTTGAGTTAGGGTCTAGAGAGGTTTGAGTTCGGGTCTTGATAAGTTGAGTTCGGGTCATGAGAAGTTGAGTTCGGGTCTTGAGAATTTGAGTTTGGGTCTTGATAAGTTGAGTTCGGGTCTTGAGAATTTGAGTTCGGGTCTTGATAAGTTGAGTTCGGGTCTTGAGAGGTTGAGTTCGGGTCTTGATAAATTGAGTTCGGGTCTTGATAAATTGAGTTCGGGTCTTGAGAAGTTGAGTTCGGGTCTTGAGAAGTTGAGTTCGGGTCTTAGAAAGTTGAGTTCGGGTCTTGAGAGGTTGAGTTCGGGTCTTGATAAGTTGAGTTCGGGTCTTGAGAGGTTGAGTTCGGGTCTTGATAAGTTGAGTTCGGGTCTTGAGAAGTGGAGTTCGGGTCTTGAGAAGTGGAGTTCGGATCTTGAGAATTTGAGTTCAGGTCTAGAGGAGTTGAGTTCGGGTCTTGAGAAGTGGAGTTCGGGTCTTGAGAATTTGAGTTCAGGTCTAGAGGAGTTAAGTTCGGGTCTTGGGAAGTTGAGTTCGGGTCTTGAGAAGTTGAGTTCGGGTCTTGAGAGGTTGAGTTTGGTTCTTGAGAAGTTAGGTAGGGAAAAAATCCAATATTGAAAGCGACACATCAAATAGAATTGAACAGAAAGGCCAAGTCAGCATGTATCAATGTAAAATTTATTTCAAATTATGAAAAAATTTAACAAATGAAAGTAATATAAGGAGCAATGAAAATTGATAATTTTATTCCGACTCAAAACACAGTCGACTTAGTTTCTTCCCCGTTTGCATTCGACGTTTTATCAGCGGACCTGGAACGTTTCTTAGAATGATTCTTAGAAATGGAAGTCAACTGAGAATTCAAGGGTTCAGCAGCAGTCAGCACAGCCTCCGGAAGTTCCTCATCGCCAACGCCCAGCTGCGGCATCAGTTTGGTCAGCCAATTCAAATTGTTGATAGCTGAATTCAGCGTCGCCTCATCCGGCAGCAGGCTGTGCTTCAACGCGTTGAACGGGCCGTGGCGCAACCGGCGAATTCTCGACGTGAATGCCGACGACTTGACCCGGGTGCCGATGTCGGCGACGAGCTCCAATAGGAAGCCGGCGGTCTCGTGTAGGCAGTGCAATTCCAG